>VNJO01011702.1:0-305196 GCA_008042535.1 Drosophila tani | reverse complement strand
CGTAATTCTAGAACCTTAAAAAACTGCTATGTCTTAAAATTTATAGAAATTCGTTGAAAAACAGAGAAGTTAAATTTTTTTTTACATTAATTTCGCCATCATTCCTATGGCAGCTATAGGATATAGTAGTCCGATTTCGGTCGTTCCGACATATATACTGCGTGCTAAAGAAATAAGACTATGCTGAAAATTTCAGCTCGATAGCTCAAAAACTGAGAGACTAGTTCGCGTAGAAACCGACAGACGGACAGACGGACAGACGGACAGACGGACAGACGGACAGACAGACGGACATGGCTAGATCGACTCGGCTGGTGATGCTGATCAAGAATATATATACTTTATGGGGTCGGAGATGCCTCCTTCACTGCGTTGCAAACATCTGGTCAAAATTATAATACCCTCTGCAAGGGTATAAAAAGTAATATGTTTTTAAGGATCCCAGAAATTATTAGGGATTTAAATTAGAAATATTAGCCTTCGGTTATGAAAATTAATCCTCGTATGTGTAAAGTTAGTTGGTTACTTTTATGAGTTTTTTAATAACAACATTTATGAAGAAAATTAAAGGACATTGCAATTATTATATAATTTCTTCCTCAACTATTTTCATAAAATTCATGTTTCATTAAATTTTAACCCACTGTCGTAAGCTAAGATTTAGTTTAAAGTTAGCAAAGTTGAAACTTCTTGTTTTAGGGAAATCTTAATAAAATCGGAATATCAAAAACACATCGTACTAATTATTTTATCCGTAATAACGATATTTTCGATAAAAATGTAAGTTATTTGAATATCGAATATTAAAGTATTGGAAAATCGATATGTATAACATAGGTATAATGATACTTTTGATTATAATAATATTGTATATAATAATAATAACATTATATTTTCGATTAAAACTTAGTTTATTTGAATGTATCGGAAATCGAGATGATATAAATAAAATATCGATATTTTCGATGAAACTTGAGTTTTAGATTCGATAATAACATTGACTGACTTAATAAATGGGAAAATATTATTTCTTTATCCTTTGATGTTTTTATTGATTTTAATGCTCAATATCAAAAGTATATAGACCTAACGGCATTTTTAAGTCATCCCTAATCTAAATATCTTTCTATTACAAACATGAATATACTATAATTTCCAAAATCAGCGTCAAAAGTGAACTTACATTGGGTTGCAAAAGTAACATGCTTGTTGGCGCTGGGTTATTAAGCCTCACTTGGCTGATTTTGGTTGTTTGGATTGCCGCTGTTGTCGCAGTGGCTGTTGCTGTCGCAGCTCCTCCTGTTCCTGCTGCTGCTGCTGCTGTTGCTGCTGATGTTGCTGCTGTTACAGCAATTTCAGCTGCTGTTGTAGATGTTGCTGCGGTGGTGGCAGCTACTGTTGCTGCGGGGCTGTCGCTGTCGTTGCTGTCAGTTTTCTCGCCTTTCAATTTCCCCAGCAGTTTAATTTTCCTCGGCTCACTGACTGATGTTGCTGTTGCTGCTGTTATTGCTGCTGCACCTGCAAGGATATTTTTAAAAAAGAAGAGGTCAGGAAAGGTCTTTCAGCAGTTTAGAATATGCATAAAAAAAGCAAAGAGTCAAGCGGGCATGAATGCCAAATGGAGGCGAGTCTCCAGGGTGAGCTTAATGCTAAATGGTTGGTGAAATGCCAAAATCCGCAACGGATATGAGCAGATTCATATTGCTGACGATGCCTCGGCTGCCGTGTGCTAATGTTGCCCAATTGTCTCGCGTTCCACACGCAAGCCCCGTATCGAATGTCTTAATTAGAAATGCTCAGCTTCAGTCCCATGCCCGCTGTCCACATAAATAAATATATGGATATATTTGTGGATATTGTGGATAACCCGCGATGCCGAGAGACACCTCTTCATTGTGTCGGCGGCGGGGTTGGCCAAGAGGTGAGCTCACGTTGCAACCGAGATGTAGCCACCAAAAATCGCAAAAAAAACAAAAACAGAAGAAGAAAACAAGAAATAAACCTAAACGAGGATCACATCTCCATCGTTCGGTTAATGCAGCACATAAAATGTAATAAATTGTGTTGTCCGATGCTGCACGTTCCTGTGGCTGCCTCCTCGGCCACGTTGCGGGTGTTCGGCTTTTGATTATAATAAATATTTTGGCTGATTCGCCGCCACTCGCATTGCAAAATGCCTGCTAAAGTTCGTTGCGGCTAAGCGAAATCATTTTTCATAATTTGCATAATTTAAAAGCATTGTCTTAAGATGGAAATTGGAGTTGGCATTCTTTACAGAATATTATAAATTAAAGGAGCTTTTTAATCTATAAGCTAAAACTGAAGCTACCATTTTATTTTAAATTAAAATAAATACCCTAATCACCCTTATAATACGCCTATTTTTAACCAACTCATAAACTGTCAGCGGTCTCCATTAACCATTAATTAAATGAGTCAAATTTCAACAAAACTATTATTCACACATGCTCATATTTCGCTAATCAACCGTTGTTTTGTCCATATATTTTTTGTGGCTAATCTTTTTCCTGCGATTTTTCAACATTTGCAGTTGACTTCTGGCCGCCTGACTCTTTTGACACTTTTTATCTGCGAGAATTAGTTAAAAAGCGGCAACACGAAAATAATAATAATCATAGCCCACAAGATTTTACGTTTTTATTTTTATTTTCCTGGGTTTTTGTTGTATTTCCTAACGTGTTGTGTCTTGGCTTGAATTTGACAAATTAATAAATGATTCAGCTGGAAGTTGTTGTTATTATGGCGGCGGTGGCGGCTGTCGTGTCAGCTGTCTTGGACCAAAAAAAAAAAAAAACCAAAAACAAAACAGAAAAACGTGGACATAGTTCATAGAGGGCAGTCATAAAAACAAAAAAATAATGAAAAATAAAGATGAATAGATAAATACACATATTAATATATACCATTTATAAATATTCATGATAGGTGCATGAAAAACATTGAATTATTGCACACAGAATTATGTTTCGGTTGGTGGGAAATCAGCATTAAAACTAAAATAATAAAAATAAACTGAAGATTCTTGTAGTGCTTAAAAGCATTTGAAATTTTCCCAATTATATTTGCTAGGCCATAAAATTCCAATAAATCATATGAACATCTTTTGCATCTCAGAACCGATTTTCCGATATGACCAGAATTTCAAGTTTTTTCAAGAAAACAAGAAATTTAAAAATGTGTCTTTGAGATGATTAAGCGTTGCACTTTTTTTGGCTAAAAAACCAAGAACTATATGCATATATTTGTGTGTTCTAGTGACTCTCCTTATTTTGGCTTTACTTTGGCAGTGACAAATATTCAAAGCGATGTCTGTCGGCCTCGTCAATCGCTTTTGTCTAGAATGCCATCTCGAAACCGTGTCAAATGCTAGCCGAAATGCAAATGAGCAATTAGAGGGGGAGTAGCTGAAGTAAACCCTAAATTGCTCGGTGATATAACAACTGCATCTTCTATTGCATTGAGCAATTAACTGACAATGGAGAAAAGGTCCGAGGAGTCGCTAGCTATTGCATAAATCAATCAAATTGTCTCTCACTTGGTCGCATCTCCCATTGAGTAATAGATCCAATTTCGATATGAAACAGAAATTGGGTTTTCTTCTCTTCTTCGCTGTTTTTTTTCGCTTTTATTTTTGCGAAAAAAAAAACTTTAAATACCAACCCCATTACCCATTAAGCAACAACAACAACAACAGCAACAAAGATGGTTAGTACAACAATGAACAACAATTGATGAAAATCGACAATTAATAGTGAAAGTCTAAGGCCCAGACGAATCATCATCATCGTCATTGAAGGTACTCTGGAACTGCAGGAAGTTGGCTGGTTCACGGGGTCTGGGGACCAAAGACCGAAGACTGGAGAGACTGAAGACTGCACTGCAGTCTGGGGACTCCTCCATGTCTATCAGGCCATGGAGTCTGGCTTTGTCGCTGTCGTGGATTTCAAAGGCGATACCATCGAACGCCGCCAAGTTGCAGCCAAGAAAAACCTGCACCAAAATGAGTAAACTCCTTTGGGTGCACAGGGAAAATATATAGTAGGTTGATATTGAAGTAATTTATATTTTTATTTTACTAAAAAACAGAATGCCTTACAAATTAATTTATTAATTGTTATTTTTGCTACTTTTTAGCTGCATTTTTTACATAAACATAACAAAAATAATAATATAAATTAAGAGTAGAGAATCCTTTCAACTTTAATCATTTTTCCTGAACCTGCAAAGTTTTTGTATTAACTCGGAAAGCTTATATTCAAATTTATATTGATAAACCCTTAAATTGTTTAAGATTTATCCTTTTTTTCTCAATGTACTTGAGTGAACTGAACCCGAGACCCATTTGTATACTTCTCACAGATCTTCACACGGCGACGGCGACTGTTGCACCCACTGACTCAATGACTGAGTGGCCGGGCTGGGGCCATTTTGACCCAGCCGAAGAGCGGAGTCGTCTTGGGGACTCGCATTACCATTTCTTTGGGTCACTGCACAGCGATTCCCCTGCGTTGGTCCGTCAATTTCGGCAGATGCCTACATGTCCAGGTCCAGGTCCATTGATCAGGCAACGAAGCGAAATGAAACCCGAGACCGAGACTGAGACCGAGGCTGAGACGCTGCCTCCATTGGGAGTTCGCAGTTCAAAGTACAGAGAGTACGAGGAGGCAACAACAAAGCTTGCCAAATAATATGTATTAACGATATTATATAAAAAAGAAGAAGAAAAACGAACGGAAAAAATTAGCAAACTTATGCAATGGCCAAGAAGAAGCACGAGTGGAAGTCTTTTCGTCTCTTCTCCCCATTTTTGCCCACTTTTGTTGTAATAAATTTGTTAACGAGCCGGCCAGAAAGTCTGCCTCTCGTCGGGCCCAAAGAAAAACAATTAGAAAACTGCAATTTTTCGGGGAAGATGCAGCCAGAAATCTCCGCCGAAGCTCAAGCCAAGAAATACCCAACCCAAATTACAAATTTCTTAATGTGCCTTTTTTTGCGATTTATTTTCGGTTTGGTTCGCTGGTTTATTTGGTTTGGGGCCATCAAAGACAATGGTTAAAATGGGTAATCTTGAATGTTTATCGCGCTCACTCTTCCCGGTAGCATTTTTGGCAGTAGCCCACGGTAGTTTTTATTCAGCATCTTTTTTTTTTCATTATTTCTATTATTATTTTCTTTGTTCGCAGATCGAAGAGTTCAGCCTCAGCCCCAGCCTTAGCCGCCGCGTCTTCGATGAATTGCTTTCTAAATGACCCAAGGCCATATTTGGAATGATATTTCATATTGATCTGGGAACCTGGGCCTTCTGGGCGGCGTCATTGTTTCTGGCTGCCTCACAAAATAGGTGTGTTTATTTATTATTAATAAATCGTATAGATGTATATAAAAAAAGGCGAATATTATAAGTGTGGGAGAAGAGAAAAATGGCAAACATTTTGAGTAATTTGCCCAAGGAACGTGACTTTTGACATGGCTAGGGATAGGGAAATATTGAATTCTCATTCAGGTTGAAGTATATTTCTGGGAATCAAGAGATAAGATCTGCTCTGAAATGTTGGCTTAATTGGCTTACAACACTTCTTGGAAATGGCATAATTACATGCTGATTCAATTGATCAATCGGAAATTGATGTCAGAAAAGGGTTTCAATGATAAGTTCATAATTAAATTGTTAAATTATGGTCCAAATAATTTGGTTTAAATATTAGGAATTTATATTGAAAGTAATTTTATTCACTTTATTGTTTAAAAATAAAATTTGGACTTCAATTAGCTCTAACTCGCGAGTCTGCAAATTTCTCTGCCCACCTCTACCGGCACATTCAGCTTAATCTCAATGGTTTAATCTAGTTTTTTTTAAGTTAAATGGTTATCACTTTGATCATAGCTATTCCCTATAATATTACAAAGAACGTTAGCTATTTATTTGTACATATATCTAGCCACTATGTCCTATTTTTTACTCACACATCTCTAAAATGTTAAGCGCTTAATTTTCACAGAATTGTGGTCATTAAATAAAATGATTTTACAATGATTCTGCATTTATGGTAAATACTTCTATTAAATAAAAGCATAAATAAACTTAACAAAACAGTAAAAATATAAGAGATGTTCATATATTTTTAAGTGTTGTTAAAATGGGTTCAATGCTTGCTTTGTTTCGAGGTAAGCCTTACCCCCATAAAATTACTCCTTGAAAAAGAACCCACGCGAAGTATTTTTAGCATTTGCCACCAGATATACAGATATGCCAAGCAAATATGTTTTTTAACATATCAATAATGCCGAGTCCAGCTAAGTGTTGACCGTTTCAATCAATTTTATTGGAATCTGCCAGGTGCCGGCGCATAAATCTTGGCGAGCATAAACCGGCGATGGATATAAGTATTAAAAACCCATAACCCCGCACAATTAAATGCAAACTGAAACTGTGTCAGCCATGTACACAATAACAGATACGTTAACAGATACTTAGATGCTGTCGCAGATGCAGATACAGATGCTGACAATATAGAACTATCCGTGGCAAAAGGTCAGTTCGAGTTAGGCATTGGAAGTGTTGGCGATATCCACCGTCGAGATGAACACAGCACAACAGGCATTCCGGCAACAATATCATTAAAAGACCATAACAATAACAACATTGTCGAAGAATTTCAATTGAATGAGTCAAGAGCAGTGGGGAAAAAAATGAAGCTGAAATTGTCGCAACAATTCGTATAAATCTCTTTTTGCGCCACTTTGAATGCTAAGTAAACCAGCGGCGGCGACATCATCGTCATCGCTTTTTAATCGCTGCAAAATTCATCGAAGGCCATCTTGGACATTTCATAGCACCCGTACCAGTACCCGAGCCCGTGCCCGTACCCATGCCGGTGCGGGTTCCATTCCCCTCCGATTTATAAGCGAAATCCGAACGGATTGAAGTCATTTTTGAGCGCATCTCAACCTCAACCAGTTGCCCCCCAATCGGTGTGAGTGTATCTGGTATCTGCACACGGGCATCTTAATCTGTATCTGTATCTGCTTCTACATGTGAATGCACCGTAAAAAATCATCCTAATTTTTATTTAATAAATGACAAAAAATAATTTAAATAATATTTAAAAATATATTAATTTTGTGGAACTAAAAGTTTGGTTCAGGTTTGATAATTATGAAAAAGGTTGTGCTATCTATTAAACCTTGCAATTAGCTCTTTATAATTTCCAAACTCTATAAATATTATTACTTATTTTTAATTGGGTAAATTTCCTAATAATCCCATTTTAAACTCCCATTTTTCTGCGTGTAAATCTGTGAATTGGCCAATACTTGTGGTCTTGGCACTTGTCGCCAACTGCAGATGCTTTGGGATCGTGCCAATGGGTCAACTCTCCGGTGCCCAGTGTCCAATTGGCCATTATGCAAAAGCGGATTCGTTAAATAAATGAATAAAAAAAATGATAATAAAAAATAAGACAAGCCAAAGAGGAAAAATCCATTGCAATCCGAGCTGGTTAGAAGCGCTTCTATGCCATTTGCATGAAATTCTCATAAAAGAACTTGGCCGCTAAGGTGTTTTAGCCGGGATCAGTTGCAGATGCTCCGTCGATCTGTCGCCCTGATCGTCCGCATTGTGTAAACTGGTTTAATTGAATTGTTATATCATCAGCTTCATCAGCATTAGTTCTTTTCATTGGAGTCTCGAGTCGGGAGGCAGCCAACATGAGTCAAGCCAGCGGATGAATCTAAATATAACTGTATCTGAATAACTTAAGATAGCCTGACTTAATTTAGATGAGTGGCTTGCGAAAAAAGTATTTGATAATACACCCAAAAGTAGCTTTATTTTGATGGAATGCAATGTGTATTTAATAATTTAGAACAGAAAATATATTTAAATTAAAAGTCCTAATCGAAGCCGGAAGAATCACAGAATACTGGCAAATAACACTAAAGGCGAGTAAATTAATTTATTGGATAGTTTACATATTATTAGTTTCCGCTAGATACTTTATAGGGTCATAAAAAAGATAATAACTAAGTGATTATATTGAATATTGTAACTAAGAATATTAGAAAGGTTATAAGTAATTCTATGCATTTTATGCAATGATATAATGTATATCTAAACTTTATTATTCTGTCACTTAACGGATATCAAAAATAAATGCAGCAAATTTTAATTATTGCACTTCTTAAAAATTCTAAATAATTATATATCACTGTCATAATTAAAATATTTCTTAAATTAACAAATAATGAGATGGAATATACATTACAAAGGTATCCTTTTCAAGTCCCTACAAAAATCTGCATAGATTGTTTTTTCCAAATATAGTTCAATCATGATTCCCTCAGTCACCCCGGTGATTGCCCATTTGGAAGACCCTCACCCTCGATCGATTCTCCACTCCCAGGCCCACTTGCAGTCGCGTTTCCAGCTCCGATCCAATCCCACTTCCAATACCGATGCGAATTACCCAGCCTCTGTCTTTTTCCCCCACATTTATTATACAGATTGAAGCCGCCTAATTTGCATGTTGAGCGGCGCCCCACCAAACTCGGCTCCTCACCCGACGCGGGTCAAAGGTGCACGTGATGCTGCAGTGCATCAGTGGAGCTGGCGGTGGTGCCAGTGCCAGTGCCAGTGATGGTGCCTATGCCTGTGTGCCTCCGACTGATTGACATGGCTGAGACAAAGATAAATAAGCTGCCAGTTTTGGAACGCCGCTTACATAATTACGGGCATGGAATGGATTTTTGTTCGCTTTCTGGCAAAGATTTTTTTCCGATCGGTTGCCAGGCGCATCTCAGTCGCGAATTAAAGCCACTAAAGAAGGTGCAGCTGGGCTTGAGGTGGGAAGCTAGGCCGGCAAAAAGAAATAAATAAAAACAAAATATTTGGGCACAGAAACAAAAAAGAAAAGGATTCTTCTTAATTATATAATATATTATATTGTTTATATAAGATATATAAAATACAGGGACTTTGCGGAAATCTTTGGAAAGTAAGCACAATAAGTTCTAGGTTTAAAAATGAGGAAGATAATATTCTATAAAATCTTTAGAACTATTTGGAATTTGAACATTAAATATAGACATTTTAAGACGGTTTTGTTTACGATAAAAACAAAAGTTTCCTTTACTAAACAAAACCCATCTTCATTTAGAAATTGCTTACATCAAAATCTCAAAAAATCTACAATCTTTGCGAGGCCACATTTTTGTTTTAACTGCACAATCCATCATTAGAAAAGATCAACATTTTTTACTGCTTATTGGCTTCTTATTGCCAGTTGCATTGTTGAGTTTTTTTTCGCAAGTTTTTTCACTCGAACCCAGCGAAATATCAGCAGCTATCAAAACACGCGACGTCTGGCCTGGTACGAGTATCGAGTACTAGTACTCCTGCGCTTTTTGGGAATCGTATTAGTGTTAATTTCGAGCTGGCTTCTCTACCCTTTTTTTATGCCCATTGTTGCACGTTTCGGTTTTTGGGTTTTTCGGTTTTCGGTTTTTGGATTTTCGCTTTCGTTTGGCTGAGCAAACAGATGGTTAACGGAGGGGAGGGAGCAGCGAGTGGGGGATCGCGGTTCCCAAATCGATTAATCCACCTCCCCCCGGAAAGCCGAAAGGCCCCCAAAAGTGTCGTAAACAAAGCGAGCAGCTCCGTGTTTTTCCCAGCAGGTTGCAGCAGCCACAGCAAACACCAAAGGCAAAACATGCATTAAAACGCCAATATTGCCTTTTGTCTTGCCTTCGTATCTGCAAGATGCACCACTCCTCCCACTGCACACCCTCCCCCTCCCCCACCCAAAATATCGCAAATTGAGCCTAACCCATATATTTGTCGAGGCTTTGGCTAAGGCTCAGGCTCAGCTGAGGCTCAAGCTCAGGCTCAGCTCCAGTCTCGTGAAGATTTGATTTAGTGTGAGTACGGGAAAATTGTTCGTTTCGTTTGCATATCTAAATTTGAGTTTTGTATCTGGCAGATACAATAGATTTATCTATTTGGGAATTTGCTTACCTTTTGGGCGCTTTGGCACATGCACAAAGCGGCCCAAATGGCTTTATGGCCGGCTAATAAAATTGGAGATTCTTGGGAAAACAATTGGCAAATGGGAATATGTTTTGGAGATGTTAAGAAGGCTTTTAAATGAGTATTTAAATTGTAATAGCTAACAGCTCAAGTTAATAATTAAAATGAATGTTATTGTGCATTAAATATTATGTCTTACAAATGCCAAATGATTTAATAGTTTTTTGCTAAACTTAAAAAAATACTCACTAACTTTTAAAGGCACTAAAAGGACTTGCTTAAATGAAAGACACCTGGTTATTATTTAAAAATAAAAGTTAAGACAAATTAAAATAAATGTGTAGACATTTTCCTTTTCACCAAACCGCTCACCTGTGAAATAATAAATATGAATAATTTAAAATCCCAGAGAGAGCCCCAAAGGCTTATGTGATCTCACAAGTGTGCCTAATGGGGTTAATATTCCTATTCACCCTTTACTTCTCATAACATCATTCCCAAAAACCGTAAAAACCTAAACAAATCGAGTTACGCGCACGCCCCCTCCTGAACGAACTCATCCTGGCCACGGCTTCCTTATTATATTTTAATAGGCAATAAGACCGCGACTCTTTCACTTTCACATCCCAAACACATCCCATTCCGTCCCATACCAACCCCATTTTGAAACCGCCCACACCAGAAGGGGAAAAGCCCCATTTCGACTTGGCTTTATGTGTGTTGCGAACTATAAAGCACAAACATGATCGTCAAACATCCAACATCATCATCACATCGTGCTTGACATGATCGGCAACTATATGCCAACCCCATCTTCGGAGCACATCCCATATAGATGCACAGGGAAGAATAAGTATATTCTGCTAATTAAAATGAAAAATATAAAATATATAAATGTAATAAACATAAAAAGGATTCATAGCAGTTATACATTTTTATTCAGGTTGAAAAACCTACAGAAAATTTATAGAAATGTAGATATTTCTATCTTCATTTGAAAATAAAATCCTTATCAATTTTTCTGTGTGCATACATATCCCCAAATTGACATGACGTTGTCGTTTGGCTTGGTTTAAATTTTGGCTCATTTCAGCTGGAGACGTTTTATTTTTTCTCTATTTTCATTTGAGGCTTTGGTGTGGTGTGGCTTTGGCTTGGTGTGGAATTCGTGGCATCATCGGCAACAACTTGACTCTGAGCCGAAGTCAACTTGCTGCAGTTAAAGCGTGTCTTCAAGACTGTTATTAAATCAATAATGAAGCACACGAAGCGCCCCGAAGCCTCATCATCATGATGATGATCCGTCTACATCATTAGCACTAGTTGTTGCTGTTGCCAGTTGCTAGTTGCTGGTGTGCCGATGTGCCGGTGTGCCGGCGTGCTTGTGCTTGTGCTGGTGATGGTGCTGGTGTTGCTGTTGCCATTGCCTTTGGTGTTGCTTCTCTGGCACGCCGGCTGACACACAAAAAACATCGTGGAGTTCACGGAACGCACCCAAAAGCCAAACTCCGTTTTCGTTTTTGATTTCGTCTCCTTCCCCCTTGGATTTTCCTTGCGATTTTTTCGGTTTTTGTTTTTTTTCTGGGCTTTATTTTGGCATTAGACAAGCTTTGTTTTCCAGCTAGGAGTTGGCAGGCGCTTCTCCCCCGAAAAGAAATCGAAATCGAATTCGAACTATTAACTTATTGCAGTCAGTGTAAGTCAAAGTCGAGACGTTTGCCATATTTTCCTTCCATTTTTTTTTGACTCGAGCCCGAACCCGGCGCATTCCAGCCACGTTTGTCTCTGTTTCAGGCTCGGCAAGGTGTTGGGGTTAACTAAGGTGTGATAAATGTTTGCCATCGATAGGTCGCCCTACAGTCTTGGCTCCGGCTTCGGTTTTGTTTTCCGTTTTTTCCTCATAATTGTTTTATTATGGTCGTGTGGGTCTTGGCTTTGTTTTTTTTTTTTCATTTTTGGTTTTGGTTTTTTGGGGGGGCGCCAAAGTCATTCTCATTGCGACTGTCTCGCTTTCAGTTCAGCAATAATAAGAAGAAATATAAGGCGAAGAAAAAACTAAACCAAAGGGGCCAGCATCGTGACAACGCTCCCCCATAACGAAAGCTCGGCGATATAAAACAGCCGGGGATCTTGTCTTATTTTTCGGCGTTTTTATCGCTTTTTTTGTGCGGGTTCTCACAGTCGTCGCCGAAAGTCGTCTTCTGATCTCGGCCGAAAACATTAAATTCAATTGCATTTCAACTTGTTCAGTTACAGTCGAACTTCTCTAATTGGTGATGGTTTTGAAACCTTTTTTTATTACTTCAGGTTTGCCTGAGGGAGTTCTATAATTTTTTGGGGGACTATGACCATTAATGCTGAAGGGTTTAATTTTTAGTTAGCAAGTGAACGTTTATGAATTGGTTTTGAGTTTAAATATTTCCAAACACATAATTTTTACATTAAAATTAATAGATTAAAATCTTAGATAAAAGTTAAATTAAAAGATAAAGGGATTTAAAAATAAAATAAAAGTAGAGAAGAGCCTGCGAATAACCAAAATATTTCTTTAAATAATTATTTAAATTATTAATATATTTTATTTATTTACTAATTATAATTAGAATAAATGAAGAATTATCCTTTCAGAGAAAAATTCCTATGGAGAAAATTCTACAGGAACTTAATTGATATTAAGGATATAAAAAAATTACAAAATCATTGAAATAATATTCTGAGAAATTTAAGTTCCTTCTTATTGAAGTTAAACTGTATTTTCTTTAGCTGTTACTGCAGCATCTTTTTTCCCATTCACCCACACCGTTGTAGTAGTGCTAGCATCGATTTTCTTTTTAGATTTGTTGTATTTTTTTTTTTGGCGGTAATTAATAGTCAAAGACGCCTTGGCCAACAACCCACAACTTCAGACTCTCCACTTGTGCATAAAAATTTGTCCATTCCAGTGGCTGCCTTGTTGTTGCAGCAATTGGCGTTGCTGCCTCGGCAGATGTTGCTACCAACACGCAAGCCACAGCTAAGTTTGTTTGTCTATTACTTAATTGCCAGGCCACAGCTCAGGGGAAAAAATGGAGAAGGAGCTACTAGGTATTGAAAGTGCGGGAGGAGGGCCTACAATAACAATTAGCGTGGCATTTTAATATGCATTATTGGCGGGAAAAGATCGCACACTGATTTCACTGGCAGAAGAGTCACGACTTTTCGGCAGGACGAGGACGAGGAAGCCATCTCCAAATGCGTCTTGCTGTTATTTTTTTTATTTTTGTAATTTTTTTCTGCCCAATTGTTGGCTGCATTTTGGCTAAGGGGAATCTTAATTACACAATTAATTTGCTGAGGCATGCAAAGTAAATGTTTTGGGCAGCGGCTAGGTTTCAGTTTGTTTTTGTTTAAATAAATACTGATGCTGGTAACTCAAAGAGCCCGCCTAAGAAATAGTTAAATCAGCTCTACAAATAAACAACATTTTGGGCGTCTTAATGGACACATTTTCCTAATTTTTAGTTTAAATATTGGCAGACACACATTTCAATGGCAAAAAAATTATGTTCAAGCGGGTTATGAAAGGCAATGTCATTCCAAGAGATCAAACATCAGTTACAAGTATTTTTTATCTTAAAATTAAGAAATAGCAAGAAAGATATACTAAAAGAAATAAATTAAGAGAATTTATTTTTATTTTATAGTAATACCCCTAATTTACAGCAGGTGCCGTGAATTAACATGTTATTTAACACAAAATCAAACAAATACTAATAAATTCCTTTTCTTGGGTTTATTTATAACAAACACTTTTAGATCTGTTAATTGTTTGCTTTGATTAGTGCAATCTAAATAGGTAACCTGACACCAAAACAAAAGAAACACCATTAAAAAAGGCACCGAAACTATGCTCTCAAAAAAAGAAAACGTTGTGCTCCACAAAAAGCCAAAGAAATAATGATAATCTAACCGATGACAGCTCACTGAGCAGCGACACGCAAAATGAAGCTGTAAGAACATGGCTCAGAATGTATACTGTTTTTATATTTTTTTGGCTAAACCAGTCTGCGATGATCTGCGAATCTGTGCTGAATCCATGGGAAGCGGTGGCAATACTCGAAAAAAAATAAGACAGAAAAATTGATTACAATTTAATGCTGATGCGACTGCGGCTGCTGTTGCTGCGCCGATTCTTAATTTAGTCAAATCAACGCTTTTGTGGAAGAATGTCTCTAAATCTTCGCTTTTTAGCGCATTTAGCGGCGACTGGTCAGCGGCCAGGCCGCCAAATGAAAGCAAAAGCAATGGCCAGAGCCAAGTTAAGCGCACGAGCGGAGCCAACGCGAATATAAATCACGGCTAAAACACAAGTCACAGTTATGAAGTCGCACAAAACAAGGGGGAAAAGAGCACCGCACAAAGTCACCGCAGATGATGATGCGGCGCATGCGCAGCGCGTTCTCTGCGCTTGCTTGTTTTATTTTTTGCTTTCTAGTGGTTTTTACTCTGTTAAAGGGGCTGCTTAATATTTAATTAAATATATCCTGGATTTTGTATATTTATTTGCATTGTAATTATGTTTTATTCAAAATTTTTGGAGTATTATTAAATAAGAATTGCGAGCCTTGATCTGTGAAAATATTCACCTATTATTTATTAATTTTTAAGTGATGCAAAAATGAACAATATTTTAAAATATAATATATAAATATTACATTGTAGTAGTTGAATAATTAAATATTACTTTTAATCCTCAGAAATATTTGAAAGATTTATATTTGTATTTTGCTTTCAATATTAAAGAATTCTCTACAAACTCCAGAGGGTTTTGATAAATCTATTTGGAAATAATCTTTCTTTTATTATGTATTAATTTTATCTTTAATGTTTTATGCCAAATCTTTCTATTTAAATTAATAACTAAGGGTATCCCTTAAAACTATATCCAAAGATTGTCTTTCTTTTGTGTGACTTTGCTTTTGTTTAACGCTTTTTATTTGGCGATCGAATCGCTGCGTTTTAGTTCTAAGATCGCATCGAATCGGATTTCAGATTTCGGCTGGTGGGCAGTGGTCACCGGACAGTGGACGGTGGAGTGAGGGGAGTGGGTGCTCGGGTCATAAATTCAGAGACTAACTATAGAAGAGGCACCGCACCGTGCACAGAACCGGACCGGTTGGATCACTTTTACTCTCATCGTTAGCGGATTTGTCGGTCGCATCATGAGTTCTCGCACCTCAGGCCGTCTCTTTCCGCCAGACTAGTGCCCTCTCTCTCTCTATTGGCGACTATGTGTGTGTGTGTGCTTCGGTGCGCCGTAAACCAATTTTAATTTATGCTAATTGTTCCAAGTTGGCAACGTCAATTGGGCGACAGCACGCGAGAAGCGCAGTCAAATCCGATTCCGAAACCATCGGCAATTTTTACATTTTTTTGTATTTTGGTTTTTTTTATTTTTTGCTTTTAATTTCGACTCCACTTAATTGGAAGCCGAAATTTGTTAGACCTTCGCAAAGTGCCTGCTGTAACCGAGATCCAAGAAAATGAAAAATCGAGGCAAAAACCGAAGCATTTTTTGCACGCATTTCTTTCGCTGCGATTTCGGATTGATGCACAAGGTCGGAGTCGGTGTCTCTTGATCGATGCACAATTGCCGGCAAGTGATGGCTGCTGTGACGATTCGACGATCTGACGATCACCGATCTAACGATCCAGCGATCCACTAAGGCACAGAGAGAGAAATATAGAAGGATATATATTTTTCGAGATAGAAGGAGCTTCTTGCAGACCTGAGAAAAACTCTGTAAAAGATGATCATCTCTACCTATTTTCTATTCTTTTTAGTTCGGAACTTTTCCCCATTTTAACTGTAAACCCTCAATGAAAAATCATCATGATCATTATCACCTTTTAGTAATCATTTTTCCCCGTGGAACGATTCACCGATCGAGCGATTATGCTGATTGGCAACAACAACAAAAACTTGCCCCATAATTCATCGCATTTTATCGTTATTGTACTTAGACGGAGACTCTTTTTTATATACATTGTTGGGAATTTATATATATTTTTCCTTCTTTCCGTGGCGTGTTAAATGCATAACAAGGTTCTTGTTTCATCCGTTAGATCCGCAATCGAAATCGTAGTGAGTTTCACTCTTTACATATACGTTTCTGTTTATTTGTATTATTTTTTTTCAGCCATAAATCATTCAGAGCTGTGGGAATCGAAGTGTATCGCGGTATCTGTAGCTGTATCTGTATCTGCGGCTGAGCCGGTGGTGACTCTGGACTGGAGATGGCGAAAAGTTCAATGTTAAATAACAGACAAAAGAATTTGCCACAGTTCAAAGCATCATTCATTATCCAATTGCGATCGAGCCAGGCCGTTTAGACCGTTAACAGTTAACTGGGCAAGTCAGAGCGCCCCGAAAGCCCCCAAGAGCCAAGAGGTCCAAACAAATTGAATATCGAACAGCCGAAACTGGGCGCGTTTCGGATCTGCTATTTGTCTTAGCCTTTGTATTTTTATTTGCATTGGTTAACATGGCTGGCTTCGCTTGTTACCAATTTCTGGTGTGCTGCTTTGTGGTTCAAGGCTTCGGCTTGACAGTGGCTCAAAGGATGTGGAAGTGTTTGGCTTTTAGTGGGTTAAGTCAGGGAGCGGCAATTAGGTACTTGTTTAATTTTTATTTCACACAATTTAGGTAATTTGAAGCACTAAATAACTTTTTGGGGAAATGATAGATGCTCACTTTGATGAAAAAATAATTTAACTTGATTATAATACAAAACAAATAAATTATAAAAGATCCCAAATATTTTAAAAATATTCTGAGGAGAAGGTCAAAGGAAATATCCCTCATAGATAAATTAAAACTCTCTGAAAATGATAAAAATATTTAAATATTGTATACTTTAAGTATTCACAAATATTGATCTTCATTTTCCACCAAAAACCTCAAGTAACTGCATTATTTAATCAGAAATAAAACTCTACAAAAAATTACAATGTTTGAAATTATTCTCCCTATCGATCTCAAGGATTTCTTTTACATTTTTTCTATAAATCAAACAATTTATCATGAAACCACCCAATATAAATTAAGCCAAAAATATTTAATATTGTCTAAAGTATGAAACATATTAATTGATTCAGTTTTATCAGCTCTAAATACATAACTGTCATATTGTTCATCGATTAATGGGATTTGCTCTGCATTTCGAATGCGCTGATTTGTCGCCAGTCGGAATTTAATAGTGCCATAACTTAGGCCAAGAACCTGTCTTTAGGCCCCCAAATGGACGTATTTAGCGGGCGCTGAAGAGAGTTCATTAAATCGATTGCAAAATAAATGTGTTAATTGAACGAAATATGTTCCCAGCTGTCGAAGATGAGCGGAGTGCGATCCGAGAACAAAAGCCCGGGGGAATACCAAAGCAAACTGGCCAGAAGCTGACCACAAAAGTGAAGGCTTCTTCGTGAAATCAAAAAATAAAAATAATAATAAAAAAAACAAGATGCAGTCAAATCCGCGACTGCAGATTCACACATGGTCAGTCCGAGTCTGAGAACTTTCAAGTCGCTCACAGATGCACGGCAATATATACTGGATAAATGTGCTTGAGTATGGCTAAAATTTTATTTGCTGTCTGGCACATCGCAATCGAGTTCGTTGACGGCTTTTAAGCATCTGCAAAATGTAACTACTAAGCGCCGTTTTTTTTATTTTTATTTTTTTCTTCGCTTTAAAACTGGCAGCGGCTTTAATTGAGTATATGAGAATGAGAATATTAGATTTTCAAGGCCAGAGTCCGCTCGGATCTCGGCTTGGCCCCGGCTTACGGCTTAGTTTCGCAACCACGATGGCGTCGATGGGGTTTCCAAGAGCTGGAGCTTAAATGGAGATGGAGATCGAGATGGAGATGATGGTGGGCGCCGCATCAGGTAACTGGAACACAATGCGGGCATTCAGATTAAAGAGCAGGCCAGGAGTTCATAGTAGAGAGGGGGTTTCCAAGGGAGGAAAATGTATGGAAATGAGACCCTGGCAGGCTGAACAATAGCTTAAAAACCTTTTCAAAGTTAAGTTGCATTTGAAACTTAAAATATGGAGAATTTTAGTTTTTAAATATTTGAACGCATAAGTCTTTCTTCTTTACTTAAAAAAATCAATTGCTCAAAGAAGATCTGTATTTTTCCTATATTTTGTAAAAATCTTATAAGAAAAGTAACTCTCTATTCCACCTTGCTTTTAAAATATATTAAATGGCACATCTTATCCAAAAAATAACTTTAGTATAACCTAATATACAAACCCCCTTTAAAAGCATTTCTCTGCAGAATTGCATTAGAATTTAAATTTAAAAAAATATATAGAGACCAATTTTTTGGCCGCCAAGTGAGCAAGGCGTCTCGCAGTGTTAATTTGTTCCTAAAAGCAACTCATTAAGGCTGATATTATGATGAATATAACAAAAATTAATTAAACACTTTTATGATGCACCAAACAGTTAGTCCAGACACCGAACGAGCTGCGAGGACCATAAAACCGAAGATACAAATACAGATCGTGGAGAGTCATCGGGAAGAATGACTTAATGTGTTCTCTTAGTAGCGCATAAATTAACCGCTTAATGGAGGCGAAGATTACGCTTGGGAGGTGCCGCAGAAACGAACAAAAAAATCCCACAATATTTAGATCCTGTTCTGAGTGAGGTGCGAAGATCAGATTGTAATGTTCATAATGTCTAAAAAATGCAAATTCGTGGCAAGGTGAGGCTTCAAACAAAATATATAAAGACTTTAACTAGACTTTAATGAATTGTAAGTGCCTTTAAGCCTAGGGAATTCTCAATTGGTACATTCCAGTGAATTTAATATTCCCTTTCCTAAGTGGAAGCGTAGATCTTAACATTCCTCTTCCAAGTGAAAGTGAAAAGTACCTCCTAAATCATTCAATTTAATTTTAGAATCATTTCTTTTGTTGGAATCTAAAACAAAAGCAACTTGTTTCTTTCTCCTACATATAAATATCTTTAATTTATACCCAACAGCTTATTATACATCTTCAGCTCTTATCGTTTTGCAATCTTATAGAACAGCTGCCCCCCGTCGAGATGTTCTGTGCTAATCGATTCATTTATAATTGCATTTATCACAAATTTCTCATTAGTTATGCCCCTGACATGGCCAAAAAGAGAAAAAACCAGCTATTAGAAATCATAAAAGAATTCTCTGGTCATATATAACAATTTAATATTATAAAAAACTTGTTATATTCCCGCTGCAGGTTGCATGTCGCGCTGTGAAACATATCTGACTGCGGAATCAGCTCATTTCAATCACAAAAGCGAAAGCCAAAATGCAAAAGCAGAAATCATAAAGAACGGGGTGAAAATAAAAGTAAAACCGAAAACTCTTTTCGTATTCTAATTTTATAAGCGGGGCAGCTAATAATTTCTCAAGGTCAGCGCTAACAGTTTGAATCAGCATCTGTCTGTATTTTTTTTTTTTTTTTTTTTTCGCTAAGCTTGGCTTGGTCAGGAAATGCGCACAGAAATTTATGAAGTCAGGCCAAAGATACAAGTTTTTTTTTAATTTTTTGATTATAATTTAAAAATTATGAAGGAGCCAAGTGGGCGGGAAGAATGCAGATTAGTTAGAATACAAAGCCAACTCTCTTTGGCTGCTGATCCGTTATTTTAATTGCAATGTTCTGAATTTGAGCAGCGAATTTATAGCACACTCGGCAAAAAAAAAGCCAAAAAGACGTCTAAAAAATGCAAAAACCGGCTAAGGCAAAATTATGGAAATTTAAAGAAGTATTTTATAGCCCAAATACACCGTCTGTGTGTGCTGTGATACAAATGATTGAGGAACGCGTTTTGCATCGATGTTGTGTGCTTGATGTCACTGCTGCCGGCTATTTGACAATCTTGTCACATCGCTCCCTCTCTCTTTAAAGCCACAACTCCGTCTCCCTCTCGATCTTCGTCTCTGGCCGAAACTCAGTCTGTGTTTGACTTGGTAATGAGACACGCTCGCCGTCGCTGTCGCTGCTTCAATTAAGCCAATCTTGATGCGGCTGATTGCGATGGCATCTTCGAGCTTGCAGCTCACCAGAGAGTTTTTTATTTATTTTATTTTTTTATATGTGTCTTCTAATTGCCAGGCACTTGGGCTACTGTGGACTAACACCGCTTAGATCTTCATGGTCCGTTTAATTGGCCATTTAATTGCGGGACAACAGTATTTTGTTCCCACACGAGGTAGGCTTAATATTAAGTATACGCAGAGTGGATCATAATTTCCGTGTATGTATTACCAAATATCACAAATATCAATTTAATATTTTAATTAGATTCTGGATAGGTTATCCTTATATTTAAAATTTTGTACCCCCTAAAAATAGTTGCGTCACAAGAGAGGTTTTTGATTTAATTTCTAGTATGAAATTTTATATATTTTACGCACAAAGCATTTTTGTTATTACTTGGCTTAGTTTAATTGCTCCCCTAATTGCTGGACTGCAACTTTGGTGGCCATTAGCTACATGTATCCCCCAAGATGTTCTCCCACACGTGGTATACTCGATATTACGCATACGCAGAGTGGGACAACCCATACATGCTTCCGTCTCGCTTCCGTCTTGACGTCACCAGTTCTATTTGGGGCTTGGCAACAGAACAGCCGTTGTTTGTGCCCCGAATAGTCCTGCGTGGCTTTATCGATCCGCTGTGAACCCCGAGTCGAGGAGTGCAGCAGTCCAAAGCCAAGGACGTCATCAGTTTCAAGTGCGTGCCACACATAGCCACACATATAAGTGGGTATATATGCCACAAATACTATATATGTGCTGGCGTGGTCTGGCTGTGATTTGTGTTAACTCCGGCGGCCGGAGTGTTTCGGGGCCTTTAATTATATGACTCTGGCACGAGCCCCCCAAGTTGGGAGCTCTGTTTGTTTTGTTTTTGCGTTTGGCTTCTTTAATTGCATGTCTGTTTTTTGTTCACTTATTGCTTATGTTGCATGTTCCCAGAAAGGGCAGTGGTTGGAGTTGAGCAGTCAGTGCTTTGACGCATTTCCCCTTAATAGGGGCTCATTTTTCTCGGATTAATTTATAAGTTATGGGCTTGGACTTAGGCTGGGCGACCATTAAATATTGATTTCTAAGGTTTTATCATGGGAAAAACAATGTTTGCAAGCTGCCTTGAGTTGATTTGATACTTATTATTTATTCAATTTGTAATTATAAACTTTATTCGATGTTCTTAGGGTATATTAGTTTGTCTCTAAGGTTTCCTTAATAAAATACTACATTCTGTCTTGGAAAAAGAATTTTCTTTAAAGTTCCCCGTTAAGGGTATTTTCTTTCCTTTCTAAATATAATTTCCAGCTTCGTTTCGTCTTAAAATTCCTAAATTTTCCCTCCTTAAATTCCGCACACGATTCTCAAGGTCCTGGCTGCTAACAGTGCCAGCCATAAAAAGAAAAACAAGCCCGAGTTGTGAGCTAAAAGGAGGCGTGTTATGTCAGTGTGTGTGTGTGTGTGAGCAAGTCCTGGCGGTATCTACAAGTGTGAAATCATCGAAAAACCCCCCGAAAAAAGAAACAAGCAAGAGAGAGCGAACACCCAAACGACCTTGAGGGCCACGTGAGAGTCGTGAGGCACTCTCCGGGCGCACTGTGGGGTGGCGCCTCGGTGGGAGGCCGCTGTATTCCCAGCTGATGGAAAACCGAGAGAGCCACGAAATCAGAGATAGTGACGACCCCGACCTAGCGCTTTTCCACAATGACGTCACTGCCAGGGGGTGTATCTCCGGGTTATGTATACCCATGGTTATGTGTGTATGTGTGTGTGTTGTGCACACACTCCCATCCGTGTTCGTAATGATTACGCCATCAAGAGTGGGTCGTGAAAAGCTACTGTTCGGGCTGGGGTGTTGGAGGTGTTCTTCGATTTTTCCGAGCTCGGTTTTATTTTTGCACGTGAGCTCTGCTTCTTCTGCCTCTGTCTCTGCAGTGAGCACAAAAAGGAGGCAGTTTAAAAATAGTTATGCCCCAAAGGGCGTTGTTTTGCCACGGCGCAAAGTTTTAGTTTCTGCTTTATTCGGGCTCAACTTTAGCAATGAACATTAATTTTTGATACTCGCTGCCAGGGTGCCAGGGTATTTTTGACTCGATGCAATGAAAATTGGTTCGTTGTTCGACCTTTCTCATTGTTACAGGGGAGTTTTTCTGCGCATCCGGGGTTTAATCTATGGAAATTTGATTTAAATCTGAATGGAAGACAGGAGAAAAATAGAATTTTCTATCCAAATTGCATTCAAATGCGATAATTTTTTATTTTAAGTTAATTTTAATCAATGAAAAATATAAAAACATTATAAAATACAATAAAACATTAGGTTATGAAACTTAAAATTATATATTATGATTTTTATGTTAAAGAAATAAGTAAAAATTATAGAAATTTAATTTTCTATCTAAACAAGTTTCCCCTTTTAAATCAATTAACTCTTTCTGCTAATAAGAAAGCTAACTTAAGGCAAAAATTGCCTGAGATTCGTTTCATATAATTTTGTTTGCTTAAACACCTCGACAAACTTCTCAGTCTGTCTGGTCTGACTTGCTGTGGGCCGTTTGTCTGCCAATCAAAGAAATCGCTGCAATCTCGGCTTCTTCTCAACGCATCTTCAAGCTTCAAGCTCCAGACTTCAAGTGCAACAACGACAACAAACACACAAGCAAACAAGTTACGCGCCAAAACATGAAATAAACAAGCCAATTGACAATGTAACCAAAGGAAAACATGGAAGCCGAAGAGGGAAAATGGTCGAACTTTAAATGTACTCTTTAAAAATTGCATAGGTTTAGAATGAAAGTTAAAATAAAGAAACGCAACTTTAAATAAAACTTCAATTACTTCTTTTAAAGACATTTTTGGTTCAGACTTGAAATTTATCTGAAATTAATGGAAAATAAATTGTTTCTTTATTTGTTTCAGGTAAACCATCTAGCAAACATAATTTTAAGACACATCTAGGTAATTTTACAAGCTATTTCCCTGGTGATTTTCGAGGAGCAATTACAATAAAAAATTCCCAATCACACAGTTTCCCAATTTCCTAACACCCAATGCAAATTGAAGAGTAAAAACACAAAAATCTTTCAAATTAAAGCCTTACTTAGGCAGACGGCAACAACAATTTGTACATTTCGTTGTTGTAGAGTCGTTAGTTTTCTCAATTTTTTTTTTTGGCCAAGAAGACAAGAACTGGCCGGGCAGAAAGACGAATCTTCTAGCTTGGTAACAGCCGGCAGACAGCCCAAGTATTAGCAAACAATTTTTATTCGATTACAAAACCAAAATACATACGCACAATCGAGGGAGAGGGCACGGGCGGGTGCAGGGGTGTTTTTGGAAAAACTTGTTAACTGCAGCATCTTTTTTTCTTACGACTCTTTTCACAACAACAGTGCGAATACATTCGTCAAGGTGGCGGCGGCGGCGGCTTCTGCCAAGAGGCAAATAATTAAAATAATAAAATTAACCAAGCAAACATTATGGACAATAAATTTTCTTGGCTTCATATACGACACATTAAATGCTTGATGTTCGGTGTGTTTACTTCTTCTTATTTTCGATTCCGTTGTGATGATGCCTGGATTTTCCTTTTGGTTATAATTCTTAACGTGTTTTTGGTGTTTTCTTGTTTTGATTGGAATTTATTGCCTGGCCCGTTCTTGCTGAAATTTGTTAAGAGTGTTGTGCAATGCGTTTTGTTGCATTTAATTACAGCATTTATAATTTGAATTGGGAAAAGATACTGTGGAGATGAAACCGAAGGTGGCAGGTGGTTTTTATCGTTTTATGCAAAAATATGGCTACATATCAAATTATTAATTATTTTAAAAAATATTACAAAAATAATACAAGTTTCCTTGTTGTAAATTTTGACTTGAAACCCTCAAATCATATTCCCAAGAAGATCGACCGACTCAAGGCGATCGAACTGACTGCGAAAAACCTCAAAAATCAAATCAAAGCCATCAAGCTCATCAAGTGCATGGCAAAATTAAGAAATAACCAAAAATTCACAACGGAAAAAAGGTATAAATCTGTGGAAAAAAAAAGAAAAACAAGAGGCCAACGGCCAGGCAATCCAATCAGTTTCAAATTAAGGTTTACATATGCGAGAGCCGCTGCCGCCAGCAGCCTGCCAGCCCGAAATTGACCAACAACCAACGGAGTAACCGAAAATACAAAATACTATAAAGGCGGCGGAGATCCAGGGGCAGGGAAATCAGGGGAAAAACGTCTAAGGAAAACCTGTCCGGCTGTCCGATGTAGGATGAACTCTGGCGACGCCTCGAACGCCTTTGCATTCCCATGCCGCCGCCGCCGCCGCCGCCGATCAGCAGATGATAATGATGATGGTGGTGCTAGTGATGCCACTCGGTGGTGCTGATGACACCGTCTTGGCTTGGCTTGGGTCTTGCACGTTCTTTTTGCATGCCACCGATGTGACATCCGCATCTACAACGCCTCGTGATTAGTGGACATTGCACTCGAAGGGAAAGGAATTGCAATAGAAATCGAAATCAAAACAAACGTGGCGAAGGAATGTTAGGAAAAACTAAGGCAAACGATTTAGGGAGTACTCATTAATCATTTAAAATGTATAAAAATATTCTTTAAGATATTAAAAGCAAGCTGTCAAGAGTCTAGTCTAATTTCTCCATAGATATCAGAAAAAAATAAAAAATATTTCTTAACCACTTCTTAAATATTATTTGTTCATAAATAACCATGTCTGTATAATATGATATTTTAATTATTTCTCTAACTATACATTCTGAATTCTTTTATTATCTTCCACTTTTACTTAAATGATCCCTCACAATTTTGAGACTGATTTCCTTTCTTCCTACCTCCTATGTATGATCTTTTCTTATTTAAATTCAACAACAATCAGAAAATGATTTATATGTTTACTTTAAAAAGCTCTTAGATAAATCATAAGTAATTTATTGCAATCAAATTAACAAAATGCAATAAATATCATCACTTCATCATCTGAAACTACTCAGAGTTATTTCGAATTAAATGAAACCGAACAAAATCGAGTTTTAGTTTGAAACTAAACTGGAATGGCGCTTCCTAGTCGACTGCATATATTTCACCCATTAAATACCCAAAACTAAGAGCCAACTATGCGGAATTGAAAACCACTTGAAATAATTTCAACGACCCGGGGACAAGTTCTATTCCCGTTTAGACTGAAATACCTGCAATTTGGACATTGCGGCCTGTTCGGGATCGAGGAGGATGAGCAGGGACTGAGACTATAAATCGCCGCTGGCTAATTACGCGGCAATTGTTTAAATTTAAAATAAAACAGACGAATTTAGATATTATTTTAGCAATGCAGAAGAGAGCAGGGGAACGAACGGTAGGAATTTACGCTTTCCGTATTTATTTTTGGGCTTTTTGGCATCGTGTGAACCAATTGAAGAGCGCATTGAACGAATCGAAGACGCGGACGGAACGGCCTGCCGGCAATTAATAACGAAGCACGCTCGCTGGCACTCTCACACAATCAATATAATAAATACAATTAATCCAGACAAACTATAATTATTACGTAATTGAGGTGGGTTGCCCATTTGCAGCGCTTTTATTATCCGCCAGATTTGTGTTTCTTTTGATTTCTTGATAACCCAAACGAGGGGAACTGGAACTAATGCTGGTCTATGGGTCTACGGTCTACGGTCTCTGGGCCTCGTTGATGTGTCTCTGGCCATCGGCCATCGGCAATCGATCAGCGATCAAGACAATAATGGATACTCCCCTGCCACCGGGGCCCCCTGCATTTCGTTATAAAATTCGCATAAATCAACGCAAATAATTAAGCAGTCGCAGAGCACGGTCCCCATGAGACGCTAATATCGAGAGTTTCCTATCCATCTGCCCCAACTGACGCGGGCCTCATCCCAACTATTGGCTGGCAACAATACAAAAAAAAAAAGAGATCCCAAAACAAAACAAAACAAAAACCAACTCGAAACACACAAATTAACAAATTCACTCTTGTGGTTTTAACTCATTCGCGTAGTGCGAAAATGGACAGCCAAAGTGCCAGACGAAATAGTTGAGATAGGTTCGAGTTGGATTCAAGATTAGGATTAACTTAGAGAGAGAGCCAAGAAGTATTTTGGAAAGGTTTTAGCTTGGATTTATGACAGCCTAATTGACTTAATAACTGCTTTCGTTGAGTACTAAAGTCTTTGTTAAGAGTCATAATAATAAATCTTAAAAATCATTGAACAGACAGGCAGGTGAGGCTGGTATTTATTAAACATATTACATATTAAACATAAACACAAGGACTTCTTCCTGGCTTTTTCACCTTTAAAAACACTTTATTTATTTCTTTACTTTTTATATTTTGTTAACAAATAATCCCTTTCACTTTTACGCAACTCTGAAATGCTATTTTATTAATATTTATTTTTATGGTAGTCCAGACCCATAATTAGCGGAACTAAATGTCCATCAAATTCTGCATTAAACATGGCTCTAAAGCTCTTAGAACATGCAAAAATGCCGAAACCCTCCTAACCATGTTAGTAGGCTACAAAGCTAACGCCTCTCGATACACCTGCGCCGCGGGCTCCAACTTCATGGCAAATACTCGAATATATGTTTGTCCAAAATGTAAAAAAAAAAAAAATACAAAAACGCAACTTTTGGCAGGCGACTACTGGTCTTGGTCTCTCTCCGCCCGATGGAGTTGCTCCGCGGGTTTGGGTTTCTTCGGAGTATCTGAATGAGCAATGGCCAACGGAGGCAACAATCAACAATGGCCATCCCGACAGCTGCCGCAGAGATAACTCACAACGCACGACGGATCGTGAATAACTATACAATGAAGTAGCCATTTTTTTTGTATCTTTCGGGTGTCATAGATATGTAAGGGGTCTTTTTTCGTATATATTTTTGCATCATTTATCAAGCTCATTTGGGTTGGGGTTAATCAGAGAGGGAAGCGAAGTTCATGGAGATCTTTGTCCAGGGAAGTTTATCAAAATAAAACACACTTGCATTGAACAACTATATAAGGGCACTGGAAAAATTTCGATTGAATTGGAATAAGTAAGTTTTTAGCTATATTAAATAATTATACAAATGTTTAAACATTTTAAATATTTTATACCTTCAGGAAACGTTTAAATCTTGTTTATTATCATAGCTTAAATGGGTTCAATATTGAATACAAGAGTGGCATAATAATTGCCTGAGTTTAAACCAATATTTTATAAGATTTAAAGCCAATCTATGACTTTAAAACAATACCTGCTTACAGAATAAGCTTAAAAGTTTTCAATTTAACTAAAAATTTAACAAGTTAATCCTCATATAAGCCTTTTTTAACGGTGTGGCCAAGGCAAACGTTTTAAATTCGCTTTGGGCCATGTTGAAATGCAATTGGCTACGCCCAGGAGATGTTGCCATGTTGAACGGGGCGTATGGGCAATCAAAGCAAATTGTGAGAGAAAAGAAACAATATTTTCACACGCCCTGCAGTGAATATGAAATAAAAATAAAACAAAAACCCAAACAACTAATAGAAACACTCGTAAAAGCAGAAAAAACAAACTGCAAAGGCTGATGACTCGTAATTGTTTTCGAAAAACACATTTAGCCAACTCATCCGCAGCATCCGAACGACGTCATGAGCACGTGGCCAGCCGAAAAAATAGAAAAACTAAATACATTGCAATAGAACTAATTCGGATCCAATTATGATGTATATATAGAAGAAATATAGAGATGCAGCTGACGCAAAGAGAGCGCCATCCCCGAAAGACTATTTCGTCATCGCGACGCTGGCAGCTTGCAATTTTCTTTTTTTTTCTTTGCCGCGGACGACGATGACGTTTCCTGCACTCGTGCCTCGGAAAATACTGTGCAAAATTGTGTGCCGCGTGTAATCCGTTAAACTGGCCGATTTCATGGCCCCTCTGGCGTCATGGGATTGGGACTGCGACGCGACCCTTTCCCGACGTTCCGTCTATCCCCCAGGTCCCTGTAAATGCATATATCACCCATTGGGGACATCTCACCTGGTCATATGTTCTGCGGCGGTTCTTCGGCAATTTGTTTTGCTTGGCGCTGTCATTCGCTGTCGGACACTTTTTGGCGCCTATTGCCATTATCACGATATATGGCGTACTTATTAATAGAGATATCAGTTTTTTTTTTGCCACAGCTAATAGTCTCGGGAGATGCACAGAGAATTTATTTCAATTTGAATTAGGTGCAATCGGTGCGGCAAAGCTTTATTGGTTTTTAAATTTTTGTAATATTATTAAGTAGTTTAAATTGTTTAAGGGTGCATTTAAAATAATCTTTTATGAATTTTTAAAAGTGGTTCACTTTAATCCACTTCCTGAAAGTCACAAACGTAATTTTATTCAATTAAATAAGCGTTGGTCACACCTTCTCCCTCTTAAGGTCGCAAAGTGTGACCAACGCTGAATCTGAATTGGCCTGTTACACACTTGACAATTCCAATAATTATTGATATTTAGCGATTTTCTTCAAAATAATTCTTTTAAAAGAATTTTAACTAATTTTAAAAATTGTTATTATCACTTTTAATTAATTAGAAGTATGTAAGTTACGAATTTTTATAAAATCAGATCTCAAACACTCAAAACTCTGAACTAATGCTTAGCAAACATTTTTATAATCAACATCAAATTAATATTGAATTAAAAGTCCAATATACCTAAATCCCGTAAAAGCTAACCGCACCGTATTAAATACCTGACTGCTGGGCAACGCTTAATGAGCGTTAACACCTAGCCGCAAAGTACATGCGCCTAAAGAAGCGGCTAACAGCAGTGGGTAACCGATTTTGGCCAAAGCAAATGAATTGGCAAAGCCTTTCAAGCCGTTGCAGCGCCACACCAGCGGCGATTAAGTGGGCTCAATAAAACGGATACTGCAATGCAGCGCCTCTCCCTCTATCGCCAGTTCACCTGTTTACCTCTTCCCCGCCAGAAACCACCGAACAACCACCCACCCACTCACCTGTGCAAAGTACACAGAAAGCTGACGGCTATGTCACTGCCGCCATCGATCTTCCTCCGAATGTTTACACTTTACACAGAAAATAAAGGGAAAATCTTTTATCAAATTACGTTTACTGGGGCTATACGAATTTTAAACATAAAATATTCAATTAAATAATGTCGGTTAAATGCCCAACAAAATTAGGTCTATCTTTGAGAGTGATTTCAAGGACACGCTAGAAATCATGTACATTTAAATATATTTTTTAGCCCAATTACAAATTAAATAAATCCTTAAGGATTCCTCTTAATTTTTACCAATTTAATTATCAAGCACGTTCCCTATTTTCCCCTCTGCATTCGATAATGTTTTTATTCGGTACTTCTCTGGTTATTAATAAAAATGCATTGCTGGCTATCCCTCGCCCATCCGTGTGAGTGTGCCTCTCTCTGTGTGTGCGTGCGTCCCCCATTTCCTTCGCTGTATTGGTATTTGCTGTGTGTTTATTGTGCAGCTTATAAATCATTTTGCGTCAGGCTGCGTCCGCTGCCGTCTGCTGCCACTGCGACGCTTTGCTGACGCTGGTAAACATGTGTACAACAACAACACAACACCAACAAAAATGGGACGAGCTGAAGAGAAAAATCCATACACACACACACACACGACCAAAAGCAAGATATATCTGCCATACACCTATTGTGTCCGAATAATAATAATGTCCATTAAGGGAAGAAATAAACAGTGGATGTGACTTGGTCTCAATCGTTATCAATTATATTTATCAAGCTTTGAATTAGTTAATATAATCTTAAAAATGTATTTAAAATTGACACTCGATTTATTTATTAACTCGAATTTATAACTTATTAACTATTGGCAAGACCTGAAAGTACGTTTAATCTTTTCCTTAGCCATCTAGCAAATTTTACAACATTTTGTCCTATTTATTTAATATATTTTCCTCTAAATACCTTGTTTAAAATATTGTAAACCCTTTAGGATTTCCCTATTTTAATCACTAATACATGATACTATTATTTTGGCCACGACTATTGCCTGCCCTCGTATTTTTTACCATTTGTTCAATATTTTCACCATTTTTATGATGCACTTTGAGCACTTTTCATGCAAATTTATGTCGTCATTGTGCGTTGTCTAACCCCCGCAGTCACGCCCCCTTTTTATGTTTGTCTTGTTTCTTCGGCTATTTTGCCTTTTTGCATTTTTCAGCTTTTTGTTTTGGCCTGCCCTCAAGCGGATTGAGCAAACAGTTAACGGAATGCCGGCGCTTCTTGAGCGATTTGGCAATGGGCGCCTGCCTCATATTGCGTATACGCCGCGTGTGCGATTAGCGAGTTAGAAATAAACGCTAAGGAAAACCCATCACCGGAAAAATAACGAAAAGGTACATACACGTGTTTCCATTGGCAAAAAAGTGGCTGTTGTTGCAGGTGTTGGTGGTGTTGGTGGTGGTGCAGGAGGAGGAGGAGCAGGTGGAGGAGATGGATGAGCTGGAGGATGAGCTGCAGCAGGCCAGGTGAGTGATATCGCAACCGTCGGGAAAGAGATTGCGGCAGGGATATATCAGAGGCGGCAAGGGCGGTGGCAATAGGTGTTGTTGCTGCTGATGCTGCTGCTGTGTGTGTTGCTGTGCCTGAGTGTTGTTGTTGTTTAGGTTCTGCCGGTAGCAGGAATTGTTGTTGATCTCGTGATACAGGCCGCCCTCGTACAGTGAGGCCTCGCACTTGATGGCCGGCTGATGATGGCTGCCGATACGATTGCTGCCGCCTTCTTGCTTCACCACAATCAGCGAGGCAAGCCGATCGCGCATTATATACTACTACGTATGATCTTCCGAACGAATACGAGTACCCAAAAAGCCCAGAAATGACACACAAAATCACAAACAGAAAGGCACGGGTACAACACAGATATCACAGATATATAGAGTATATATATTGTATCTATAGAGGCACACCTGTTCGGCGCCCTGAGCGGCGCTTGTGATCCAGCACGGCGGTCAGAGTTCTCCGACTGGTCCTTCTCAATGCTGATGGTTCTTGGAGTTCCTGGCTTTCCCTTGGTGGCAATAGTTATAGTCGGGCCTCATGGCGCCTTGTCCTTGCCACAGCTGTTGTTGTTGCTGCTGTTGCTGTTTGTCCTTAGACTTGAACTTGCTGAAAGTCGGTTTCCTTTTTTCCTTTTCTTGTGATTACTTTTTTGGCGTTTGCGCAGTGAGCCAGTGACGACGTAAGCCAAACTGGCGACGTAATGACTTACGCACGGTATAGTATATAGACATGTATTTGTATATGTAGTAGTAGTAGTAGGAGGCACAAGGACGTTGCTTACACTAACGCGCACACACACAATCACCGATCGAAATTATTGTTCCTCAGCAGCACGTGCTATATGAAAAATCTTTTTCACTATTTTCTTTTTCGAATAAAATCCTTCCAAAAATGTACTTTACCAAAAAATATCTAAGGGTCACTCTCGCTCTCTGACAGATTAATGTTTAAATTCAAAAAGATAAAGGCTTGGTTAACGCGCACTTTAAACTGAAATATCAAGCATACGCAGCGTTCCACAATTATTACACATACGCCGCGTTGTCGACCGGCTTCCGTTTCCGCATAGAACAACAACTTGTTGCAATTGTTTAACTCTCGAGTGTCAATCGAAGGGGTTTTTCTTTTGTTTAATACTGAATGCGAACAAGATTTTGTGTAGGTTTTTTTTCGTAGGTTTAGAAGATGTTGGAGATTCGAAAAATTCTAAATTTCTGAACTTCCGCAGAACTGATTCTCTGGATTTTCGGTTTCTGGTTTTTTTTTGCTGGCTGAGCCGTGGCTGTGTGGCTAAAAGTTGTTAACAATGCGGCGTCTGTGACGCGACTGAACTTATCTTTACGGTTACACGCGACTATATTCAACGCCAAAGCAGCGCTGCCTCGGCCTCGGCCTGCGTCGCAGCTGCTGCGCTCTCGCTTTTATTTTGTTTTTTTTTTCTTTTCGGGCTTTGTTTGTGTTCGCGAGAGAGAGCGAGTGTGAGCGAGTGAGAGTGACACGACCTACCTTTGCGGCCTGGCTATTACGTCATTGCAGCCATGGTAACAGCGCAGCAGCAGCAGCAGCGGCGGCAGCGGCAGCAACAACAACAACTAAGCGCAGCTCGTGCGAGGAAAATCGATGACGTCGCTGGTAGAGCGCCTGCGCCGGAAAATCCCCCGCATTTTCCCCGCTCTGCCAGGCCAAAAGCAGTGCACTGGGACAGTTCTCACGCGAAGCAGCAGGAAAAGCGAAAACGGAAATTATGTGCGTCATAACGCAGACATTGGCCATCTCTCTTTGTCGTGCTCTGTCGAGATTGATGGTCGTTCTCGTTTCACCTGCCCAGAATTCACCCCAGGCCCTTCATTGCCACCCACTTTTCCCCCATTATTTCCCCATCCCGGCCAGTTTCCTCATCCGTGTGTGGGCATCCTTTTGCATATCATTTCACAAAGAGGGCCCAGGACCTGGTCCATGGTGTGTGGGTGATATTCGCGGAAATCTATACTAGATTTCCGGGGAATATGTTTATTTGAGTAAGAGCCCACGTGTGCGAGTGGGCTAGAATCTGGCTGGCAGAAACTTTGCTATGTTGCAAAGGCGTTCAGGAATTTCCAGGATAAACCAAAGAAGACAAAACATTTTAATTGCTTTAATGAAAAGGATTTAGTATTACCAAGGATTTATGTATGGTTAGTTATGGCTATGTAGCATTTAAATTAAAGCAGGACATGGAAATGTAGTACATTTTAACGCTTAAATTATTACAGTAATGAAATGCAAAGAAATCAAAGCTCATAAACTTATATTTAAGGAAATAATCAGAATAATCGTAATTATTTGTTTTTAGATTGTTTTATTATGTATATCTGAAGAAATGCTAAAAATCTCAAGCTAAAGTTTCTTTATATTTATGTTGAATTAAAGGAAAAATAGTAATTATTTTCAATTGGTTCGCAGAATATCAAGGAAAATGTTTACTCGCACGCGTGTGGGCTTTAATCTGACTAGCAAAAACTTCTGCGTTTCAAGGGCATGTAGGGATTGTAAAGGATAATTAAATAGAAAAAAAAAAATGGCAATGAATGAGGATTTAGTCTATCAAAGGACTATTTATAGCGAGCAAATGCTGTTGAGTAGTCATTATCTATTTTAATAGCGAAATTTAGTCAGTTTTTTTTGTTCTACATTAATATGATGTACCATGGCTTATTTTAACAGATTTCCCTTTGCATTTAGTTTTTGACATCATTTATAGCAATGTTTAATATAAAGATATTTAAAAGTATTTCTTTTGCTATGTATCTTTACATATTCAAGATTTCAATAAATTTATTAAATTATTAAATATAATGCTATCCTGTATTTAAAACGAATTGCTAACAAAGAGTTTGAGCTATACCTGTTAGGGCCTTCAACTCGTTCTATAAATTATTAAAAGTTATATACACATTTTTTCAGCCACTTTTAATATATTTCCTTAATTATTTTACCGAATTATAATTATCAAGTATTAGTTAGTTTCCATACAATTTAAATAAATACATATATACTTTCTTCAATTTATATAAATATGTTTTTAATATATATTTTAACATTAAATCAGCTACAATTATAAATATTTTATTTTTAATATTTAGTCAAGGTTTATAGTATTTTTCCCCCCTTTAAGATTTAAATTGTGGCTCGTTCCAAGACAAATCCATTTCACACAACATCGCTAGCCAATTTCCAATTCGTTGGCCCTTTTTCCGTCATCCTGCCAGCCGCGATGGCACTTCATAAACAAGATCACTCTTTCCTCATCCATCCTCCGTTTAAATAAAAAAAAAACAAGTGAAAAATATAAGTGAGTTGCACCACAAATCATTTAGGCAATATACCAATAACACGATCCAAATTTTCCCGCCCCCAAGCCCGCTCTCTCCAGCCGGAAAAGTGGTAATATTAATGCACTTTACCATTGACACCGGCGTTTGCAGCTCGTAAACAACAACAAGGAAAATAATGCAAAAAGCCCGCTGAGATCTTCTCTTCCAAGATCGGCTAAATAATAAAAAAAAAACCAAAATATAAACCCGAAGACTCAACGCAGGCTGCGCTGTCTGCGTCGATGCCACAGAGAGTGAGAGTCGAGGCTCGGAACCCGAAACGAAGCCGATTCTTCGGGCCTTCCGAGACTCTTCGGAGACTCGTCTTTCGAGGCGGCGTCTTAGTAGGTGAGGTCGGCTCACAAGTTTCGATTTCATTCGGCTTTTCTTGAGGCCCGATCCGATCGTCGTCGCAGGTTCGTGTGTTCGGTTGCATTCGCTGTGGCTATTTTTAGACAGGTTCCAAAGCCACGTTTTCTAACTGTTGTTAGCGTACGAGCCGATATCGCGGACTCTGGAGCTGCCGAGCTCTCGAGCTCTCAGGCTGGAAGCCCCAGACAAAACGTGAGATCGCTGGATCGCCCGCCCGACTGCTGCGTCGACAGTGACGCCAGCTGCACAGAAAGAAATTTATTTCATATGAATTAATTGGACTTCATAATTTAAAATATAGATGGATAAAAAAATGTCTTGTTTATGTTATTGCTTACTTTTGGCAGGTCTTATAGGGATTATGTTAAGGAATTACCTATGTGAACCTTGTCTGAACGAGCTTAAAGTTGGTATGAGGTTAGAAAAAATAAAAACCAACGTTTTCTTCTCATGCCAGAAATCTCTAAAAGTAAAGCTGTTGGAGCTACATAGAATTTTCTGCTGCGAGGATCCCAGAATTTGTGACTTTTAATACTAGGATTTTCTGGGCTTAATAACCTTAAAAAGATATCTAAAAGAAAGCAATAAAATGTTTAAAGCATTGCATTTTACTGCCTATTTGTTTATTTTTATGATCACACATTTTGTAGCATAGTTTTACGCACCTTTTTAGGGGATTTTAAAACGATAGTGATTTCTGTTGTATCCCCGATAAACTATAGGTATACCTATTAAATTTCCTAAAGATAAAATACTAAAAAAAACAAAGAAAAATTCAAAAAACAAAATTTTATGACTACCTCAGCTTAAGCTTTATTCTATTTATTTTATAAAATAAAATTCACTTAATTTTCTGCCAGTGTAAAGCAAACTGCAGACCGTGGCAGAGGCAAAGGCAGTGGCACCGACTTCAGTTTTTTGGGCGCAGTGGCTCTTCCTTTCGTTTTGGCTAGATTTTTTCCCATAATGCTTTTGGCTCGGGTCTGTGGGTCCGGCTCCGAATCCGACTTTGGGGCCCGACTTCAGCCATGGCTCCGGGGGATCGGTGTGTGTAATGTGGTGAGTGGTGCAGTGTGCTGTGGCGTGGTGTGGTGTGGCTTCCCATGTACATATATATTAGTTGGATTTTGGGGAGCGACGCAAGTGGAACTGGTCTGTGGCAGGCACCAAACCATGCATGTACTGCCGCCAAGGCACAGTGGGTTGAAGGTGTTTGAATGGGTGTAAAAATAATGATGCCTTAGGGTTTGAAGGGATAGATTAAGGGAAGTGATTTTAGGACATTTTGTTGGGTAGAAATATACATGAGTTTGATGGTATTAATTAAGAGGACAAGGAAATTGGGAGAAAAATGTAAATATACATATATTTAGAGCATGTTCTTGGGAGTATATAAAACAATTTGTTTTCTAAAACAACTATTATTTGCATATTTATTTTATTCTCTTTACATTTTGAGATATGGAATCCTTATCCTGCTAAATCCTCGTCGAATTTGCAAAAGAAAAGAGACCTTCCATCACCGAAATAAATAACTTTACCTTACTTTCCAACCCCCCTTATATAACCAATTCATCATGCCATGAATTTTACCTTTAACTAGATTAATTGTCCGAAGAAGATATATTTTATTTGCAAGCCCATCATTAACCGAAATCCCACGAAAATAAATAGCTTTCCCTTAATCAATATTGTGAAAATATTGAAAGCGAACCACTGCCGAGGCGGCTGCTTCTTGCTGCTGTTCCTTTTTAGAGGTGGAGGTGGCATTGTTTCTGGTGGTATTAGTGGACCTAGTGGTGCCAGTGGTGCTAGTGGTGGTGGTGCTGCTGCTGCTGTTCGCTGGCTGACCCGCTGGTGGCCCCAAAAAGTGCATGCAAACAGCTTAGCGTTGGAGTTGCTCTCTGATGTTTGTTGTTGCTGCTGCTGTCGCTGCTGCTGCTGCTGCTGCTATCGCTGATGTTGTTGCCTCAGTTTGTTGCAGTTGTTGCTGCCAAAGAGTCTCGATGGCTATTGTTGTTGTTGGCGGTTTTATTGGCTGTATTAAGCATGACATGCCAAGCCAAAGTCGAAGTCGAAGTCGCAGTCGAAGTCGAAGGCAACTTTTGGCACTCCTTGCTTTTGTCTCTCTCTCTGGGTGCCTTTTGTCTATTATTTATTGTTGTAGTTGCACTGCGATGATATTCTAAATGTGCCGAGCCAAATTTGCTTCGTTTTGGCCAAGTCCAAGCGGCGACGGAGTCGGAGCTAAGTCAAGCCACCAAGCAGACCGACTGGGCCTTAATGCATGTATCATTTTCGCATCGTTGCGCGCTCCGATGCCGATGCCGCCAGTTCGTGAGTTTAATTTAAGGAATTTTTGCTCTTTTTGATTGCTATTTAGGCTTTGATTTTCTTGGGCCACCCTCCTCCATCCGAAACCCCTTCGGAAAGCCCCTGTAAATTTCAATTAGCATGCGGCACTTTGCATTTGCAACGGCGCCTCTTGGCTCATTTGCATAAATTGCATTCGGGGATTCGCCAACCCTTTTTGTACCCAATGCACTTTCGATGTGCGCCTGCCTTGCCTTGCCTTGCCCAAAAAATGGTGACTTCCTCTGGGCTAACTAACAAAATAATCACAACAACCGAAAAAAAAACAAAAACATAAAGGAAAACGAAACCGAAAACCTCGCTGACTGCTTAGCCTGCAGGTGCATTTTGCAGCGAATTATTGTCATTATTACTATAATTTTTTTCTCCTTTTTTGGGGCTCCGTTTCTGACTTCGTTTGGCTATTAATATTTGTAACTTTACATAAATATATAGAGGTATATTCCTTTGCCGTGGCAATTTTGTGCTATTTTCTGCCTAAATAACATTTTTAGTGCGGACTCGTCGGGGCTTCGGCGGGGAACATGTCATAATATCATCAAGTATACGCCCAGTTGGCATGAGTCGCTCTCACAAAACAAAAAAAAAACAAAACATGGACGAACCCAATGGGGCAATGCACATTTGCGGTTTTAAGTGGGTTAAGTCGATGGTTAGGGAGATGATTTACGGACTCACAGGTAAATTATTATGGCTAGATTTCAAAGAGGAATTCAGGGAAGGCAGGTGAACTACCTGTCGAGATGATTAAATGTATGTTGAAATATGACTTAATACGGGGCAAAGGATTATGGCTTAACTAAGACTTGAAGATGAAGTTGTATAAGGCATTTAATTTAAGGAGAAAGCCAGCGATGAGAAAAAATGGGCCGTTAATTAAGTTTCTTATTTTATAAGAATTAAAATAGAAATAGTATCCCTGTATTTTAAATGTATTTACTTTAATTATTTACCGAATAATAATTTAAGCAAAACTGCCTTAAATTATAAATTTGTTTAAAAATCCCGCAAGTATTTTAAACTCCTTTTAAAAGAAGAACCATTAAATTTCACCTCAACTTTAAGATTCCTCGAGCGTAACTCATTTCCCCAAGTAACCGCACAACTTATCCCATTTATTCCTGACAGCGACGACCTTGAGAATACATTGCCAACCGCTTTATTACCCTTCCTCTCGCTATCCTTCCTCCTTCCTCCCATCACTCCCCCGCTGGTCCTGCTACTGTCTTGGAATTGAGTTCCCTACGCAACAATCGACACGCAATCCCGCAATCCGGAGGGAACGGAAGGAGATAGGAGCGGCGAACGGAAGTGCGGCATTGATTTTATGGTCTGCTTCCGTTGCGTCTTGACCGCGTCACGTCTGCAAGTTGTCATGGTTGGGACCAGAAGCCATCTCTCTCTGGCCCCAGCTCGAATTCCCCGGCGTGGCTGCCTAGCATTTTCGTCACGCACGCCCCTAAGTAGGCAACACTTTTGGCGCTTTGTTTGTCCCGTGTTTCCCGTCGGTCTGTGCACGGAAAAAAATAGGTAAACCTTTAAAAAAGCGACCCTTTAATGCTACATAAATTAAATAAAAATATTTAATAGTTTTAAGCAGAAAAATATTTAAAGTTGCCTTACATTTATTACCAAATTCCAATTAAATTCCAAACAAATATCAAGAAAATCATGAAACTAATACCTAAAATATCTTCCTGTATATTTCCACACATTCTCTTCCCATGTTTTCCCCCGTGCGTATTTGGGTGCCATTAAATATGTTCCGCCGGTATCTCCGGCCGGCTGTGTGTGTTATCACTGGAATTGAATTAACTGACGCAGCTCCAGCCCCCTCTGGATATAGAAATATGTAGCTGCGGCTCGACATGACGTCGGCACAACCTCGGTCACACACTAAAAACTAAGAGAGTGTGGCTAAAGGGAGACACAAACACAACCGGCTTTTTGCCGTGTGTGTCTTTGACCTCAGCGGACAAGCCCAAAATTATAGATATGGCCAGTGTCACATATATATCATATATGTACATATATACCTCATATCTGGGTAGTTTGAGTGGATAATGCGTGTAAAATCAATAGGAGGATCTGCGGAATGGGCAGAGGAGGATGGAACACGGGTTCTGAGGCGGCACTCGTAATAATTGGGTTGTGTGCCGGGTCCGTAATTACTTTACCTAACCATTTCTACTCTAAATTATGGATGATGACAGTGACTTGTGCCGAGGTTGGTTCCTGATTTCCTAGCTGTCGTTTTAGTTTATGTGGATATAGGGAATTATTGAGGAAGTTTAGAATGTTTACTTAGCTTACCAAAGAAGAAAATCTTTAAACTTAATTTAATAGATTTTTATGTTTTTTGGAATTTTCTTTCTAGACAAACTACTTTCAGCCATTTTTATATCACTTTTCAAATCTGATTGGTGACTTGTGCTACAATTTTTATAAGTAAAATAAAAAAAGTTCACAGAAGTTCGTAGTTTATCTAGAAAGTGAATCTTAATTGAGATTCCTATTTTTATATAATAACTAAAAAGCCTTTTCTTTATAATGTTTTACTTAAGCTTTAAGACTTCACTTTAAAGAAGGCAAAAAGCCAACTATATTTCCACAAACTCTGCTTTAGAAATTCAGTCTTAAAAACTGATGAAAGACATTAAGAAGTTTAGAAAAAACTGAATAAATACTAGATTTAACTGAAGTCCTTACTTAAGGGATTATCTCATAAATTTTTATATTTTAGGTAAATGCTTTAAAGGAATGTTTAAACTTCAAACTATTAACTAAATATATAACAGTCTATAAGAGGAAGGTTATTTGGTATTAAAGGTCTCACACAATAATAAATAAATGCATATTTAATACTACCGAAAGCAATTATTAAATATTTATTAATTCTGTAGGTAAGCAAGGTGTTCCCCCTAATTTCCCCGAATTTACATATCTATTAAGGAAACTGTATCTGATTAGCGCCGCATCTCATTATCCCTCGCAGGCTGTTCCGGTTTTGGCTTGCGGTCCATCGCTCATCAAATTAACTTTTTGCCAATGATCAATTTCCAGCGTTAATTGGCGTTCATTATTTATAGCTGGCTGCCTCTTTTGGTGGCACGCATCTAATGACGTCACAGGGGAAACAGCCGAGGCAGCCAGCCGCAGCAGCAGCGGCAGAAATCGATTGGCGAAACAAAGACGTCATCAATTTGGTGCGCAGGACATGCGCAATTGAGCAGAGCGAGACAGCAGACGACGGGCATGAATGAATGAATGAAATAATAGTGTGTGTGCCCGTGTGTGTACGCGTACAGGTGTACAACGAGCAGCGAGCAGGAGAAAATAGCCGAAGCAGAGCGGCTGAGGAAAAACACCGGCCGGCGGCGGCTCTGTTTTCCCCTCGATTCGGCCACCACTTCACTTGGTGACGTCGCTGTTGCTTCACTAGTCGTCTCGCTCTCGTCTGACGTCACTCGTTTCGGTCTGGGTACAGCACCCACCCATGACGTCATTACTGTGTCCTGTGCGCGCTCCGTTGCAGCCGAAGTGCACGGAAATAGCCAAAGGATAACGACACGTGCTGTGCAGCCTACTAGGTTTTCCCTTTTGCTATTTTTTCCCAGCCATTTTCCGGGCAAAAATAGTTTGCAGTGACCATAAAAACTAAGCGTGACATTAATGGCCAGAAGGTAAGTCGAGTGAAGGGAAAAATAGCATGGGAATATTTTAAAAATGGTAATCCAGTAGAGGGATGAATAAATTAAAGCAAATTTAAGCTTTTCGCTTGTTATATTTATAGGAATGAGTAATGACGTCTACATGGAAATGGTTAGGTTTTGAAGTAATAAAGTTGAGGCTCTTCATCGAATTCTACAAATAATTCTTGTAAATTATTTACTTTTAAATAAATAGTTATTCCCCATTACTTCTTTTATAATTTTTATTATTTTAAAGCATTTTCTGAGTGTTTAAAAAAAGACAGAGGTTCAGGTGCACCAGAGAAGCGAAATAAAAATATTAAAAAGGAATGCAATGATGTCTAAAACTTGTCTTACACAAAGTTGTTAATTTCTTTAAGATCCTTGGCAATTAATTCATGAATAAGAATTTGTTTTGAGGTTTGTTTTTTATCTCAATTATAAAACCATTTAATTTTTTTAATTGAGCATAAAATCTGTATCAACAGAAAAAATGCATCATCACTTTAATTATCATGTTAAATACAATGTTTATAACGCTCTATAAAGTTAAAAGTGAATCAAATCCGTAAAGTATTACCTAACTTTTCTATAATAAAACCATAAATCCAACTCAACATAATTAAGCAAATTCAGTTGTAATGCAGACTGACATCCGTGCAATCGAAACTGATTAATGAGGTATCCGATAGATCCCCATCTTTATTCACCTGACATTGAAACAGTTCACATGCAATTGGCATTAGGGAAGCGGTTTAGCATCCACAGATAATCGAAATATAAAATAAGACCCGAGATATCCGCCTCATTTGTAAGTCGTCGCAGTCACAATTGATTTATGCAGATGGATGATGCTGCTCTAAAGGTTGCCGTTGTTGTCCAGGTAAAGTAACTCGCGTCGAATTACTCGAGTGCGCCCCCTTCCAGCCGGCGGCTATTCGATACCGTGTCACAGTTACCGAAGACTTCTGCTCCCAACAATGTTCTTCTATTGGGTGCTGCATGTGGGAATCGCCATAAATTAAATGGCCAGCACAATCTGTCAGTGATAAAGAGCACACGATGTTCTAGACAGAACCGCAGCAGCGGCAGGCAGCTCCAATTGCTACGGCTCCCAAGATGGAAGAAGATGTTGCGGCACTGCAAGAAAAGCCTATATTAAAACTATATTTAAGGAAATAATATATCAAGCTTAGGTATTTGGAAAACACTAAAAACATAAATCCCAAAGGCTTATGTTTCTTAAAGTTCTAGTAAAGCAATTGCTCTAATTTTATTATTAAATGAAATACAAATTAAATTAATGTTGCCCAACTTTCTCAATCTTTAAATAATATTACAACAAAAAGGAAAAATATTATATTGTATTTTGGGGTTTATCACACAAATAAATAATAATTAAAATATTTATTTGGTCACATATTTTACATTTTATTAATACCCCAAAAATAATCCATGTGTATTCTGATTTGAAACCGCAGACATCTCTAATTGTCTATTATAAAATGTAAGAAAACGGCGATACACTGAACTTAATTACTAATTGTTAACCTAACAACAAGAAACTAGAGACATACATATGTTAATATAAAATAATGTTTTAATAGTTGTGTATTTATTATTTATATAATTAATAGTATTTTGAGTCAATCAATAGTCTACTCTGTTATATTCTACTAGCAATTATTATATTGTATTAATATAGTTGGATTTGGGGAAATTTCTACTTTCATTTAAATAATTATTATTAATTTTATTCTACTATTATTTTATTTGTTTAATTTTTCCTAAATAAGTTCTAAAAAAATATTAAATTAATTGGCGACAACTTATAATTATTATTAAAATCTTGTTGATAAATTTGCCTGATTTTTAAACAAAGTAAATAAAGAACATATTATAAATAAAAAGCTTAGTTTCCTCAAAGATCAATCCCAAATTTCGTAGAGGTTTCTTCACCGCTCCAATGCCTCTGTCCAAGTGACCAAGTCTCCGGCAGTGGCAGCCAGTTGCGAGTTGCATGTTTGGAGGCAGCAAAGTGGCATCTTTGGACCTCTGTCTCTCCCTCTCTCTCTCGGCGACTGTTGGCCATTTTCTCACCTGCGGCGCTCAAAAGGCGACCTCGACCTGTCTCGGACCGATATGTTCTGTCGGTAAGCAGAGATACTACAGTAAACACATACATATATATATTTGAGGGGCTCCACTGTATTATTTATTGGCATTCAGTGAGGCAACAGTTGGTTGGCCCGGCGGAGTGGGCCATGTTTTATGTCTCTATATTCTCTAAAACTGCATAGATTTGTATCAATTGATAGCGCCGAACAGAACTTGGTCAGCGGCAATGGAAAGGCAACATGCAATCGCGTTTTGTCAAATTGAAGGTAGCTTCTATGTTTGCCCCCAACATAGTATAACATATATATGTCTGTATATATGGATCCAGTCAAGTCGGGGCACCTTGACAAGCCCAGGCACGTCTTCCACTGGCAATTGGCCAGAGATGCAGGCCCCTAGAAGACGATGATGATGATGGAGCTGCCGATGATGATGATGATGAAGCTGGAAGCCCAGCTCACTTCGTGTGCCTCCGATGATTGTTTTCCTCGCATTTTGGGTTTCTATTTCTTGGATTCTTAATTCGGCTTATACTCTCAGTGAAGGTGTTTTAGTTAATGCATATGATATTGGCTAAAACTGTTAAATTAAGATCATTCTGATTTTCTGCTTTTACCAAGATATCTTTAACTTGATTATACTTTTCCTCTTCCACAAATTACATGATTCAGTTAATAAAAGAGATTTTCAGACATTTCAGTCTATTTATTACACAATTCCTCGTGTTTTCTTTTACTTTAATTTATATCTAAGAAAAAATTAAATAAGACATGAAAAGTTTCAATAAATACTTACAAAACAAAAGTGCATTTAGTGTAAATTGGATTAATTTAAATTATAAAAATCTCCGCCACCATCTCTAGGAATTTTTGGATATTTTTTAGTGGTTTTAATAAAAGAAACATTTATTAAGTAATTTATTTTAAAGATATTCATGTTTCTACTAATTTAAATATCTATCCTTATTAAAAATCTTGCCTTTAAAAATACCCTTATCATACAGAATTTTCACAGGTACTTTAGTGTATTTCCTAGTTCGATCTACCAACACCAAGTCTCAATTTTATTCGACTTTATTGTATTGTATTTTTTCGCCAAATTATTCGGCCAGTCAGAATGCGCGGAATTAATTAAACGGCTTAAGTAAGATGTACTAACAATTTGCTGCTAATGTGCCAATCAATCGCTTCTCCCCCGAAAAGTTCACCGGAGAACAAGGAGTGTGCACTGCAAATTAACTTTTGCATCATCATCAACGTCATCATCATCGCCATCATCCTCATTGGGGGAACATCGTGCATGAAAACATCTCCGGAGAATCAAATGGAGGCATATTCCGATCTGCCCAAGAAAAAAACATAAAAAGAGAAACGAAAATATTGTAATTTTAATATTAAATTAATGTTGGCAAGCCGCCTTAGTGTTGCTGTTGTTATTGCAGCATGTGGCGTGCCACAAAATAATTTGCGAATTCAAAACAAAGTGGGTCGTTCACCGCATGCCTGTCCGTGGGTGTCTCATAAAAATGTATTTCGTATCCGAAGGGGATATAAATGTTTTGCCAACAAAAGCCAACGAAATTAAGAGATTTGTTAACGTGTTAAGATTGGTTTAAATGCCGTCGAGGACGGGGGGAAATCAAATATCAAAAGAATTAATTTATATAAAATAAAAAGAAGGTAATTATCCACTAAAATTAGTTGAAAATAAAAAAAAATCAATATACAATGGTTAAGTAATAAATTCTGCAATTCTCAATGAAAATATAAAACTAACTGCTTAAATAAATCTAATTAAATCCTTGGATAATCAACATGAAACCTATTATGATCTTAGGCCTTGAAGGCCCTTAAAGACTTGATTATAGTTGTAATGAAATTTTCTCATTCTTCCTTAGATAAAAACCAATTTATTTAAATACATTTTAAGCCAACATTTATGACATTACATATTTGCCACACTTTTTCCCAGGTAAATCCCTGTGGATCGTCGATCGTCTGCCTTTTACTTCCACTCACTCCTATATTTATCCATTAAGATGAAAATCCCCCAGATTCCGCCCCTTTTTCGGGGTTCTTCCCAGGCGTTAAGCGACACTAAAAGTTCATCCATCGCATCGAGAGGTGTGTGCTAAGCGATAGATAGCAGAGCCAAAGCCAAAGCCAAAGCAAAAGCCATTTCCCATAATCGCAAGGCCCCCGAACGCTCCAAACGGCGGCGGCGAACGACAACGACAACGACAACACGAATTTCTATGGCATCAGGGTAACAATTTTAAGGCTTGTCTCTCTCTTATGAAATAAGACGACGGCCCAGCGGAGATTTTTAAATAATTCACAGGCGTGATTGGCCACGCTTTGAGTATATAGTATCTGTGGAAAAATGGATAAATGGTCGTGGGGGTAGGGATGGCCCAAAAGCCTCTCTGCTTAATTTGCTCAACTCATGCAAACTCTCCTCGGAGGATGGATGCCTTTCGGAAGATGGTCTCTGGTCTCCAAATGTCATCGTGCTGGTCTAGTTAAAGTAAGCTAATTAGTCAGGCAGGCAGTCGAGACACCTGAACATGTCAAGGCATTTGTCTCTGGGCCCCCTTTAACCCCTTGAACCCCAGCGTCGTATTACCCGATCGGAGACTCGTAGACTCAAAGCGATTGCTGCCGACGACAGCCATTTAAGGAGCCACTCGAGGTCAGGCTGTGAACACAGAATGTATCGGCTAACGTAACGCTATGACTAACCAATATAGACTGGCCACAGGTGAGTTTGATCTCAGGCCACAGGCCGGGGCACTGTCACAAAAATATTACAGAAACGTGGGGCTAGAAATTGGAGGTAAAAGTGATAATTCTTGGGGATATAAGCTGGAAATACTAACTCAGAAAATTTGTAAGTATTTTTTAATATTTATATTAGGCTTTTATAAGAATTTAGAGACTTTTTACTAAGTAGTTTTTATAGTAAATATTTCCCAAGAGATTCTCTAGATTAAATATTAGAATAAACAAAGGCCCCATGCTGATTCTATTCAAGACCAAGCTTCAAGTTAATAGACTTCTCCAAGTGTAACCAACTGGTCTGTGATCTGGACTGGTCCACAGCAGCTTCCTGCTGCTAACACAGACATCATTGGCCACTGGAAAAGCAAAGCAAAAAAAACACAAAGATCACTTTACAATCGAGCAACAATTGAATGCGAAATTTATTGCCGGCGATCGCTCGAATCGAATCGAATTGAATCGCGGATTCTGAACTATATCGAATATTGTATTGTTTGATTTCGATTTTTCGTGCTTTTTGTGGCCCAAGTGCATCGAGGCTCACACACGCTTGTCCGCAATTATCGCGGCTCTAATGGAGCATTGTGAGCACGATCATAAATATTGATCACTTCGGTGGTCGCTGGTGGGCACTTCCTTATGGACGACTAGGCCATGACTCAGTCCGGACTCCGAGAGAATCCCATTGTCTCGTGCTGCTGGCCGAGATTGCTGAAATATCAGGGAATCCAAGGCCAACGAAAATGTTACAAATACTGCCAGTTAGGGGAAGGTTTTTCATGTGAGTTAGAAGTTCAACTTGAAGTAATATTGGAAATCGTTTCTTAGCTATATTCCAGAGTCACTAAGTCTGAAAGTTAACCTTGACATGGTTCAAGGAAGCCAGGTAGTCGGGGTGCTGAAAAAAAGATTTAATTTTTAAGGTATGAGTACATAGGATCCTTCTCCAACTCAAAACTCACCGTTAAGATATTCTGCGTGATCTTCGTGCGCTTCGTATTAATCACCAGGTTCCTTCCCGGGCCTTTGGAGCAGCATCCAATGGCATTGATCACAAACTCCTCGGTGATCTCGTCGCAGTCCTGCAGGTCGATAATCTTCACCTGGAGGCACTTACGCACCAGTCGCATCATCCCAGTGTCCGTCACATTGCCACACCAAAACATGCCGAACCGTTCCAGCTGGGTGAGTTCGTTGAAGAACTTGAAGTGATCATCCTCCAGGACATCGTTGTTGGTCCACCGCAGATCCTGAAGGGAACTCAGCTGGCCCAAGCAGCGGGCATGCTCATTGGTGATCAGGAACTGGCCAGAGAGATGCAGATGCGTCAGCTTGTTGCCCCGATTCTCGGCCAGGACCGTGAGGAAGCCAATGTTCAGCTCATTGGAAGTTGCCCAGGTCTTCAGGGTGCAGCGCTGCAGGTTGGGCAGCTGGGCAATCACCTCGAAGTTGGTGTCGCCGCCAGAGAAGATGAGCTCCTCCAGGTTTATGCAGCACTCGGCTATCTTCTGGTAGAGGCTCTGGCTCATCACCTCGAAGCAGCAGTCGTCGAGGTCCAGGACGCGCAACGACTTGAGGGGTATTCCGAACTCCCCCGAGTTCCAAAGGAGGCAGTCGCGCAGGACCAGTTTCTTGAGCTTGGGAAAGCCACAGAGGTGTTTGCCTGGAGGCAAAAATTAAATTAAATATTTTATCTAATCTGAAGACTAAAACCCGTACCCGTGTAACACCCATTAACTAGTTCAAAGGACTCCAGATCCTGATTGGCCTCCAGATCGAAGTTCAACACATCCTCGGTGTCCATGCACTCTATGTGGATCTTTTTCAGATGCGTCATCCGCGACATGATGGTGCGGTAGTGGAACTCATCGTTGGCATTGGAGTAGTTGATCTCCTCCAGATTCGGGCAATACTCCGATATGAACTCCGCGAGCAGCGACTCCTTCTGGAAGGAGGCGCAGTCCACCTGAAGGACTCGGATAAAGGGACCCGCCACCCTAAAGAAAACGATCAGCTCCGGCAGTCGCATCGTCTCCAATTGCTCGATATCCAGGACATGCCGCTTGACCCGGGCCCAGGCCTCGAAGGCCATGCGGAACTTGGGCGCCACACTGGCCAACCGAACTCTGTCCACCAAGCGGGGCAGGAACTCGTAGATGCGCCGCACCACATCCTCCGGAAGATCCAGCAAACGCATACTGCTTGGCGATGGCGGCGACGTGGTCGGTGGCTGCGAAGGACGACGGGGAGCGGGTGATTTCTTCAAGCAGGTTTGCTTTTTGGTTTTTCGCATTTTGGAACTGTAAATTTCGATTGTTACATTTTGACACTTACCCGATAAACAAATCGATATTTGAAAAATATAACGCCGGCGTTGTGTATATTTTGTTTGTGTAAAGGTTAGTGTGAGTGGAATAATGGAAAGAAAGAACTCAGGGTGCTAAAAGAGCCACCAGGATGCCCATCCAGGATGTTGGAAACTAGGAAAATAGGCACACAATATTAGCACTTTCCCGACAATCTTACTGTGTAGGGAATAATGAAAGTAGCTATAGAAAAATATAGATATATGTATATAATGATACAAATTATATATTCCAGCATACCCTTATCCCCTCCGTATATTTACAGGATATTTGAAAAATATTATAAGATCGATGTGTATATTTTGTTTTTGTAAAAGTTGTTAGAATGATATTACTCCGGCGATTTGTATATTTTGTTAGAGGAAACTTCACAGTATGGCGAATAACGGTAGGAGCTTTGGGAATATAGGAAATTAGAGATAGAAAAGAATAAAAATTATATTATTCCAGCACACCCCTAACCTCTCCGAATACCCTGTAAAGTGAGTGATTCCCATGGGTTGACCAGGCACTACTTCCTACGGCTGACACTGACCGCCAGCAGTCTGCGGCCGACAGCTGCGGGCAATTTCTCGCATTCCTCCATTGTTCGAGCTTCGAAGTAAACAAGTTTTCTTTTTGTTTGACAACAATTAATTGCATAATTGCCTGCATAAATTGCATAAATCAATTTGCGGTGATTGAGAAGTCGCCAAATGCTATATACTTATTTATTTATTTATTTTTACCGGATATGTTTGAAGAATTACGAATAATTTTCGGTTTTTACTGGCTTTATGTGCTGCATTGTTTATAAATTATAATTAAGTAAGTAAGTAAACAACACATGCTTAATAGCAATGCCCTACAATTAAATCAATATTTGATCTTCAAATGGGGAAATCATTGTTAAATTATGAGTTCAGGAAAAGTTATATAATATGAGTGAAAATACAATTAGCTAAGCGAAAGCAAAACAATGCTGGTTGTCAACAAATATTTAAGCTTTCTGTATAGTTTTTTATTTTAAAATACATTTTTTTACTGTAATATAGTTAAGATCCTTTATTGATTTATATTTAATACACATTCAATTGCAATTGCTTACATTGTGCTTGATTGCGCCTCTTAAGTATTATTTAATTTAATAATATAATTCTATGATATTTATAGTGTAACGCGATTGTTTTAAAAGATTAATAATTAAGATTAATTCTAGTACATGTGTTAATTCTTGATAACTTAAACTTGAATTTCGACTAGAGTAACATTTAATAACAACAAAAAATTGAGATAAACGCATGTATAAATTAAAAATAATTCCTTTAATTCCACAAGGATACTCAAGCTAAATCCAATGCGTTAATTGCATGGTGCCATCGTGTGTCCTCTGGGTATCCATGACGCTCATCTGTCGCACCAAGCGCTTCATTGAAGGCCGGTGAATGGGGCGAGCACCTCCAGTGGACGTCGTGTCCAACGGTGTCCGCTCATCAATCCGCGGAGCCGGCTCCCGCACTCGTCGACTGTCTCTCAACTCCAGCTCCACTTCAGAGGCATTGGTCGAGGAACCTGCGAGGACATCTAGATTTTCGTAGGACGGCGGTTGGGATAAAACATCGCTGGAGAAATAATATATAAAATAATTATATTATAATATTTTCTGAATAATAAACCCACGGCTTTTGGGCGCAACTGCAGCAATCCTTGAGCTGCCAATTTTTGCCAAACTCCTCGCCCTCCTCGATCGTCTGCGGCAGCCGATGATGCAGTGTCTCCGGCAATCGCAAACCCGTCATTCCCCCCAACATCGAGACAAAGCCCATGATGACCAGCGGCAGCTTAAGATTCTCCTTGCCCAGATAGGTCACAAAGGGTATGACAATGAGTCCGAGTCCACCGATATAACTGGAAGCTCCTATGCCAATGCCACGCACTTGAGTGGGATACAGTTCCCCGGCAAAGGGATAAATGATCAGGAAGGAGGCGGAGAGCAGGGCCTTGGATATCAGATAGAGTACAAGGGTCTCGTCCACGGCATCGTCGGGCAGCATGACAGTTATCACACAAGCAACGCCCCTGGAAAAAAGAGGAAGTTTTTAATCAGAAAATAAAGAAAACTCTGGGACCTACCCCAATATCATAGATAAGCTCAAAGGCCACCGTCTGCCCCAGGTGTCCATGAAGTACCAGCAACAGAGATAGCTCGGCAGCTCCACGACAGCCGAGAGAAAGAAGCTCACATACTGGTTGGTGCCCAGCGAGGGTCCGTAGTAACTCAGACCCAGATAGACCGTCTCGTTGGCGAACCAACTCAGCGTGATCAGTATGGTCTTCAGACGCATGTTGGGCGTGCGGCAGAGATCCATTAGCCCCGCATTGGCCATCTTCTTCTTTTGCTTCTTGAGCTTGTCCCGCCGGATCTGAGCCTCCAGCTTGAGGTGCACGGCCTCCGGAAATTGCCTGCCATTCACCTTGGCCATGCTCTCCAGGATCTTGAGAGCTTCCTCCAGGCGGCCGCGCATCAGCAGCCAACGCGGTGATTCCGGCATCACGAACATGTACAGGAAATAGGCGTAAAAGGGTAGCGAGGTGATATAGGAAAGGCGCACCCAATCCCGTTCCAGGTAGGTGACCACTGACAGCAGCATTATCCCCGAAGTGTAGAAGGTGCACGTCATCACGGTGACAAAGGAGCGATAGTTCTCCCCCACCAACTCGAGAGCTAAATAATATATAAGAAATAATTCACAGATCACAGATTTAACTTACATATAATGAAGGGTATCTGGTAGACGGCGGGAATGGTCAGTCCCACGATAACACGACTGCCCGCCCAGGTCCAGAAGTCCGTGCTTAGGGAAGTCATCAGGCTGCCCGCCAGCAGGGTGGCCAAACAGGTGAAGTAGGACAGCCTCCGCCCAGCCCGATCATTGAGCAAGCCAAAGAGATAGACTCCCACTGGACCGCCTGTATTCAGGGCAGCCAGTCCAATTGTGGGATAAATATCCTGATCGCACACCAAGTCGAACTGTGAGGGGGGAAAAAGATGCTTTACTCTTCCATGATAAAGGTTAAAGATCACAGATCATGCTGGGGAAATGATTCAAGCCAGCTGTTCCTACATGAAGGACTTGGTGATGTGGAAAATGAAGGATCAACGTTCTTGGTGGGCCGCACATCGATCACTATGGAGGACCAGACACTGCTCGTATTGTACTCCCAGCCCTGGCTGCACTTGACCAACGGCCAGCTGATGTTTGACTCCCTGGAGGTCAGAAGATCCTCCACCTCCTCAGACTCCAGTATCTCTGTCCAATTGACGCCGTAGGTATAGCATTTGCTGTACACAAGTTCATCGTTATCCTGTTAAGGGAAATTGATAACATTTTATCGCTTTTTTTTAAGTATTTCCTATTTATTTATTTTCTTTTTCCTTTTCCTTTTTCCCTTAATTACCACCCCCGATATCGACCTCTGACTCACGGCACAAACGCACAATCAATGGCCTGACTTGATTACCTGACCTGGCTGGCACTCGTATGGCTGCCGCTACTCACCATTTCCTTGGGTATGGCCAGCGACTTGCGCTGCTCCAGCGGCAGATCGAGCAACGCCGGGATGCGGCACCAATAGTCATCCGGAGTATCAGCCATAAATAGCTGGTTAAAGGCACAGAAACCGCACGGAATGCAGGCAGGCAGACAGATGCCAAAGACCAGCAGCTTCTGGTACTTGCCAAACTCGCCAATGGTGGGCAGCAGGTCGTCCAGATCAAAGGCCTCCTTGGAGAGTTATGTATAAATAAGTAAAGGGAGTTATTGGGGGGCGGATACCCACATCCACCGAGGTCTGCGGCTCGGGCTTGTGGCGTTGTCGCAACTCCGATAGCTCATCGTACTCGTCCACATCGCTGTCCACAGCCTCTGACATGCTCCGAGCTGGAAATGTTTATTCGCACTGGGCCCCGTTTTCCCCAAGCTGGCAGACTGGAAGCCATACAAAGACCTCTCTCTGACAAGTGCAAGGGTTGAAGGAAAAGAGCTAGTTCCGCTTTTTAATTTATGGTATATTTTTCGTTTATTCTTTAGTCGCAAGTTATTAGATTTAAATAGTTTAAACTAAGGTGTATTAAAAAATATTACAATTGAATTCATCGATCATCGAGCCACTAATTACAGTTGTTAGGCTTTGATTATTACAAGTAGAGAACGGTGTTTAAAGTAGAGCTGTAAAACTATCGACGATACTATCGATATTATCGATGATGCTGCGCTCCGGGTCACCATCGATTGTTTTTTTCTACCATCGATACATCGCGTTAGCAGCAAATCAGTGAATTCGTATAAAATTTACAAGTTTTTGCCAATAAATATAATAAAAAATTATATTCTTAAGATAGAACCGAAACATTTTAAATTGATTCTTAATCATTAATATCGAAAACTATCTATATATAAATTCTGTATAGACAGTTTTGTGATTGAATTTAATTGTTTTTTTTTGTTTAATACATAAAATCTTTTATAAATTATGCCATTTAAATTGGTTTCTTAAGCAAAGTAAATTTTTCAAACCAGGTTTATTTTGTCGATAGTATCGATATTATCGATGATTTGGACTATCCCTATCGAAAATATCGAGTGGGAGCACTATCGATGTTTTTACAGCTCTAGTTTAAAGTACTTTCGGGTTTTCTCCCAGGGCTCAGTACTTTCTCTGGGCTTATTGCATTTATTTCTTCTTTTTTTGGAATCCTTTCTAGAAGTGGGGGGGAACATTGGACATGGCTAAACTTTAGGCCTAAAGATTAACAGAGAACGCTGTGAACTATACAAAAGATATCTCTCTCTCTTCTCCAGATTCCGACTCATCCTACTGCTGCTGCTTAAAGATTATTGCGCGCTTCATTGCCTTCCATCTCGATACACATATATATATCAATATATCGTAATTATATTAAACAGAAAACTGTCCTGTCTGAAATCACACACACACACACGTTAGGCTTAAGTGTAAATTTGTGGCTACACATACAAAAATACATTCCTCGCATCCCTCCATTGCATCGCTCTCCCTCCCTAATCCACCTTGACCACGCTGTAGATCTTGCGTATGAACCAGAAGCACGCAAAGAACCCAATGGTGCCGGTCAGCAAGAAGAACAGAAACACCATGATGGCGGTGTAGCCAAAGTACAGGAACGTCGAGGCGCTGTCCTTGATCGAGAGCTTGGTCACAAAGTAATGGCAGCAGTAGATAAACAGGTAAACAGCGGTGAAGCCCGATGTTAGGAAGGAGCGCCACCACCAGTGATAGTCCTCCGCGCACAGGTGAAAGTAGCACAGCAAGATCGTTGTCTCCGAGCACGTGATGACCAGGATGAGAAAGACCAGGAACAGAAAGCCAAACATGTAATACATTTGATTTGACCACAGCGAGCTCAGGATGAAGAACAGCTGGATAAAGATGCAACCGAAAGGCAGGACGCCGCCCATCACGATGCCGGGTATGGGTTGGGTGTAGATCGATTGGTCGGGAATCTGACGGGGAATCTGATTGGTGCGCACCGGGTGTTCCAAAGCCTGCATTTACATTACATATTAATTAATTATATAAAGAGTAAGTAGTTAATAGATGTACTTACCCGCTTGCGGAACCCAAAGTAGGCGCCCACAAAGGTCAAGGGCACCGAGACGCCAAACCACAGAGCCAGCAGGGCCACCAAGGTGCTAAATGGCACAGCGCCCGAGCTATTCTCGCCCCACAGCACCAGGTTCATCACAAAGAACAGCGAGAAGACCACGCTGCAAAGAGAAGGAAAATATATAAGAGTGTAGAGCTGTAAAACTATCGACGATACTATCGATATTATCGATGGTGTAGAGCTCCGCGTCACTATCGATTGTTCTTTTTCACCATCGATACATCGCGTTAGCAGTTAATCAGTGAATTCGTATAAAATGAACAAGTTTTTGCCAATAAATATAATCTTAAATTTGTATATTCTTAAGAACGGACCAAAACATTTTTCTTTAATTTCCAATCATTAATATCAAAAATTATCTTTATATAAAATCGATATAGACAGTAATTGTGATAAAACTTCTTTCGTATTCTTTATCACATAAAATCTTATATAAATTATGCCATTTAATTTGGTTTGTTTAAGCAAAGTAAATTTTTTAAACCCATTTTATTTTGTCGATAGTATCGATATTATCGATGGTTTGGATTATCACTATCGAAAATATCGAGTAAGGGCACTATCGATAGTTTTACAGCTCTAAAGTGCAAGTTATTTATCCTAAGCCACACTTACCCTGGGCAAACGATCGAGGTGAGGATCACATTACTCTTCCACTTCAGTCCTCCAAAACTCTTGTAAATCCGCGCCGAGACATAGCCAGCCGGAGTGCCCAAAGAGACAAACAAAACCATGGAGCAGGTCATCAAAGCTCCCCGATTCGCGGGCGACAGGAAGCCCAGGCAAGCAAAGGCCAACGTGACCATGGACATGACCAGCACCTGCACACCCGAGCCCAGGAAAATGGACAGCAGCATGCCCTTGCGCGGGGGCCGAAAGACATCGCCATGGACCAGCTTCCAGCCAAACTCCTCCTGGGCATCCTCACCGCTATCCATCTGATTATACCGGGCAATGTCCTTGTGCAGGGTGCGCAGCATTATCATGGCCACCATGCCGCTCAAGAACAACACAATCACCAGCGAGTTGAGAATGGAGAACCATTGGATATTCGTGTGCGGCATCGATTCCAGAATGTAATCCCAACGCGAGGACCACTTGATCGAGTCGTTCTTCACAAACTTGACGCTGTACGTGTAGATAATGCTCAGCTGCTCGCCCGGCTTCAACGAGTTCTCGCTAATGGCCAGCGGCTCAGTGCTCAGGCAGTTGGGATTTGCGGGATCCGTGTGTTTTATTGATTTCGGAGTAACCTTTACCGAGATAATTCGTCCACTGTTGCCAAACCCAATGCCCCAGTCCTCCGACTGGCCGCTGTGATAGGTCATCTCCAGGTCGACGTGATTGAAGGGATAGTAGTGCATGGGCTGGTTGTAGATCGAGTTAATGGGACAGCCCTCGCCATCGGTGCGCACAAGGCAGCCCATGGGGAAGCCAGTGCCGCAGTATTGCTTGCCATTCTCCAGGGGATAGCACCAGGTCACCGGCATATTGTCCACAATCCAATGGTGCTGATAGTTCAAACTAATGCCCTTCTTCAGCACCATCATTTGGCGATTGGCCACGGCATCGCCGCCCTTGTACTCCTTCGTGCAGGCCTACACAAAAAAGCCCAGAGAAATTCGATTAAATCGAAAAAATAGGTCAGAAACGTTTTGCAAAAGATATTCGCTTTGATAGTGCCACTAGAGGCAGCGATAATACCGTCCAAATATAGTCAAGTGAATCACAGATTATGCAATTACTTACCACCGCACACTGCTGGTTCTCCAGGAAATGGATATTGTAGGGTCCCGGACGTATGCGCTCCCCAAACACAACCTGGCCCAGATTCTCCACTGGAGAGTTCTCCTCCTTGCCCAAACAGAAGTCAAAGTGATGGTACTCATAGGGTATGATCGATTCCTCCGTGTTCAGCCGGTTAACGTACAGCACCACATCCGACTGAAGGAGATAATAAGTAAATAAAAAGATCAATCAATGTGTTTAGTCGTTTATTCGATTCTGGGTAAGTTTCGCTTTAATCTTATCTGGTATTTCGTAGTTTCCCCCGCTTTTAAGTGTCGCGTTTATCTGTGTTTTACCATGCAGATTAATACAATTTGTTCGCGTAAGCTATCTAAACTCTTTGTAATGATTTCATACGGGTGTTTAATCAGGGAGTTTGTCTTAACAAAAGTATTGTTGGGTTAGGAATTAAATACAAGTTTCTGTTGCACATTTAAATACTATATTTATGCGTATTATTGCTTAGTTTTGTGATAAGAAAAACCAATTTTATTTTAGTTTATTACTTGATTAGTCTTTGATCTGAATAACTTTTTTAAATTTTGAATAATTACAGTTCAATTCTTCAGAATTTCTTGATTACCCTTTGCCTTTTATAAAGGATCTAGTATTTTTTTAAAGATCTAGTATTAAAAGGTATCAACTATCTATCTATTTAGAAACTGTCCACCTTTTACTCCAGTGATCTTAGATCTTAAGAAAGGTCTATTGTTGAGTACCGAGGATCTAGTATTAATCTAGTATCTAATCTAGTATTAAAAAGTATCAACTATCTATCTATTTGGAATTGTCCCCCTTTTACTCCAGTGATCTGAGATCTTAAGAACGGTCTATTGTTAAGTACCAAGTATCTAGTATTAATTTAGTATCTAATCTAGTATTAAAAAGTATCAACTATCTATATATTTGGAAACTGTCCACCTTTTACTCTTTACTCCAGTGATCTTAGATCTTAAGAACGGTCTATTGTTGAGTACCGAGTATCTCATAGTCGAGGTGCTTGACTATATCGTTGAATCTGTATTTTAATAAATAAATTTGTGTAAGGAATACAAAAATTAAAGAAGGATAAATACCAAGCAAACAATCTATGAAATAAATTAATTTATAATTGTTTTTCTTTTAACTGCTGATACGCATGGTTTTAGACCTTATCTTTCTAGATCTTAACTCCAATAATTTGTATTAGTCATAAAAAAAAGGGCAGAAGAAGAAGACAATATTATATTATATATTAAATATTATATATTAAAAAAATTCACTCTAAATTATGGGGGAAGACAATATTATATTATAAAAAAAACCCTCTAGAATTAAAATTGGAATTAGAAACTGCAGACCTTACCTACACACAGTAGTTAGTTATAGTTATAGCCTTATCTAGCTGAACGGCATTTCTCTGTGACTTAAAACAGACGCACCCACAAAAAACCAGCTGAACCAACAGGCCCGCGTTAACTTGAGAATCGGAACACTTCTCGTTTGGAAGCGTGTCGAAAAGCCCAACCAGCAGCGAAACCGCGTCGACGTCAGCAGCGGAGATGTGGAACTAGCAGGGAAACGATATTAAGTGCCGGCGGCGGCGGCGGCTGTTGCTCTGCGCCTTATCAGCGCTTCCGTTCCTGACCGACATTAGATGAATTCATCATCCGAACATTGCCACTAGTACACTATTTCCACTGATATTGCTAATTGTTTCGGCCGTAAAACAAACACACACACCCGCCGCCGCCGCCGACGCACTCACATACACTTACCTTGCATGTGGGGGAGCCCTCGCCCTTCTTGCAGAAGTTGACCGGCGCCAATCCGGGCAGGTAGAAGGCCTCCGCCGGCCCCATCAGGGGCAGGAGGACCTGCAGCAGCGTGACGATGCCGAAAAGCAGCAACATCTTGGAGTTGTGGCCCAGCAAAGGCAAAAATTCGCAAGTTGCCCCGATATGTCTGTCTGTAACTAGAACGTGGGTTGCGCCAGCTGTCCCTAGCTCTCCCACTAACTCTCCCGACGAGCAATCGGATTGCGGACCTCTTGCAAAGAGATCCTGAAGTTAATTAGCCGGAGTACTCAACTTTTCGGGTGTTTTTACTACGTTTCTCCTATTTTTTTTAGCCGAACGTCAGCACTGCTTATGACAGTGTTGTCACCTAGTCCAGCTGAGCGGGCTGCCAACTTGTGTGTGGAGTGGCAGTGCCCAATCAGGGCTGCGATATCGGTTTAGATTTTACCCACGAAACTAAAGTCAAAGCGACAATTTAAACGTTGCTTAACTATTGCATTAAAGTAAACCATCTGGTTCGCACGGTTTATATTGTGACTGTATATTTGTGTTTTTCCAATATAATTCAAATCCAACTGTCAGTTGCCGGAGAAGCCCAATTGTTGCCACCGAGCCTAGAGATTTTGGTATTTTATAGCCTATTTTCGGTAACACTCGCAAAGCCGGATAGTATAATTAAACGGTTCGCGCGCGGTCACGCTGTTCCATTCAACTCATTTTTAAGGCAGCCACTAAAAACTATTGCCCCCCCGCGAAAAAAGCAACAAATTTGTGAGCTTTAACGAAAATATTACTAAGGGAATTGCAGATTGACATCCAGCGCTTTTTGGCAGGTGGAACCTTGGACGTAGCAACAGCAAAAAGGTGAGTTAACTGCGATTCGCCACCAGCTTGGATGTGTGTGTGTGTGTGCACACGAAAAAATCAATTTCGTGACTTTCAAGGCGTTGCAACCTGCTAAAAGTAGTCGCTGTAAGGTTAAAATATGTATTAATTTTCATTCTGTATTAATTTCACTTGCAGCCGCTTGACAATTGTCTAGTAATTACGCAAAAATTCCGCCACTCACACATATAGACACACGCCAACCACCAACCCCCCCGCCCACGAACGCAACGACGTGCAGAAAGAAACGGAAAGTAAAGTAAAATAAAAAGACGAAAAGAGCGCAAAAATGACTTCCGACATAGCCATGCAACTGATTGCCATTTTGGAGAAGACGGTGTCGCCAGGTGAGTTGCCTTGCATGACTGCACCTAGGATATTATTAAGTTTCGCCCAGGGTTATTCTCGTTTCTTCATTGAATTCGTTCGTTTTTTTTCTTTCCTCGGCTGGCGGGAGGGACGCGCGCGTTGTATGTTGCGCAGGGTTGCAATAGGCGCTCGCATATGTTTCGTTGCTAGGGGAACACGCACACATTTGCACACTCGCTTGTCGCACATAGGGCGCGGATACATGTGTATGTGTGTATTCCGGCACATAAATGCGCTCCTACAATTAAGGATTTATAAACTGCGGCGGCGGCGGCGGCCCCGGCAAACATAACCTCAAAGCGTCAGGGATCCGCTTGCAAGGCTTCTCAGTTGTGGAATATTCTCAAGCTTAATTCGAACAAAGTATGCGACTGGTTCTTCCGGTTGGAGATATCCGTCAATTGTTAATTGTTGTATTCTGCACAGTTTTTTTTGGGGGGCCCCAAGATAACAGTTTTTCACCTACACTGGGGGAAATGAAGATACGTTTCTTATCTTGCCGATTTTAAATTCTTTGTTTAAATGTGTTTTTTTAAATTACTATTTATTTCCTTTTTATGATAATATTTAAAAAGATAAAAAAATAATATTTAAAAAATAAATAAATAATATTTAAAAAAATAAATAAATAATATTTAAAACATAAATATTATTTAAAAAATACATAAATAATATTTAAAAAAAATAATAATAATAATATTTAAAAAATAAATAAATAATGTTTAAAAAATAAATAAATAATATTTAAAAAATAAATAAATCATTTAAAAAAAAAATTAAATAAATAATATTCAAAAAATAAATAAATACTATTTACAAAATAAATAAATAATGTTTACAAAATAAATAAATAATATAATATATACAAAATAAATAAATAAATATTATTTAAAAAATAAATAAATAATATTTAAAAAATAAATAAATAATATTTAAAAAATAAATATTCATAGTAAAATTGTTAGGCTTACATTTATAAGGAATAATAAGGCATAATACAGAAATTTAAATAAAAAATGACTTGATTTAGGTCTCCATTTTTTCTTAAAAACTGAATAATCAGAACCACGAATTTATCTAGTAAGTTTTTACTCATATTTAGGCCCCATTCTCAGCGACACGTCAATGCTACCTTTCACTTTAAATAAAATAGAGCAGCCCTACATATTTACACTTACGAATTCCATAGAAAATATACAATAAAACATGACCATTTCAGATAAAAATGAACTGCTCTCGGCGAAGAACTTCCTGGAGCAGGCGGCGGGCAGCAATCTGCCCGAGTTCCTCAAGGCGCTGTCGGAGATCCTGGTGAACACGACAAACAGCGCCGTTGCCCGCATGGCAGCCGGCCTCCAGCTGAAGAACCATTTGACCAGCAAGGACGAGAAAATCAGTCAACAGTATGAGGATCGCTGGCACCAGTTCCCCAGCGAGATTCGCGAGCTCATCAAGAATAACGTAAGATTGATTGATGATAAATAACATGGAAATTAACATTTTAAATTATTAAAAACCCTGCAGATCCTGGCCGCTTTGGGTACGGAGAACACGCGACCCTCTTGCGCCGCCCAGTGCGTGGCATATGTGGCCGTCATCGAGCTGCCGATCAATCGCTGGAACCTGCTCATCCAGACGCTGGTCAACAAGGTGGTCAGCGAGGGCTCGAGTGAGATGCATCGCGAGGCAGCACTGGAGGCCATTGGCTACATTTGCCAGGACATCAGGCACGGGGTGATGGAGAATCAGGCCAACGATGTGCTCACCGCCATTATCCATGGCATGCGCAAGGTGGAGCCGAGCAATCACGTGCGCTTGGCGGCCACCACAGCGCTGCACAATTCGCTGGAGTTCACCAAGTCGAACTTTGAGAAGGACATCGAGCGCAACTTCATCATGGAGGTGGTGTGCGAGGCCACCCAATGCCAGGACACGCAGATCTGTGTGGCCGCCCTGCAGTGTCTGGTGAAGATTATGACGCTGTACTATCAGTTTATGGAGCCCTACATGGCGCAGGCCCTCTTCCCCATCACTCTGGCGGCCATGAAGGCGGACAACGATGCGGTGGCCCTGCAGGGCATCGAATTCTGGTCGAATGTGTGCGACGAGGAGACCGATTTGGCCATTGAGAGTCAGGAGGCCACGGATCAGGGCAGAGCCCCGCAAAGGGTGTCCAAGCACTATGCTCGCGGCGCCTTGCAGTTCCTAACGCCGGTGCTCGTCGAGAAGTTGACCAAGCAGGACGAGTGCGATGACGAGGACTCGTGGAGCCCGTCCAAGGCTGCCTCCGTCTGCCTCATGGTGCTGGCCACCTGCTGCGAGGACGAGATCGTGCCGCATGTCTTGCCTTTTATCAAGGAGAACATTGAGTCGCCCAACTGGCGCTATCGCGACGCAGCTGTGATGACCTTTGGCTCGGTATTGAACGGCCTTGAGACCAACACGTTGAAGCCGCTTGTGGAGCAGGCCATGCCCACGCTCATCCGCCTGATGTACGACTCGAGCGTCATTGTGCGCGACACCACGGCCTGGACCTTTGGCCGCATCTGCGATGTGAGTTTCAGATCTACTAACTTTTCCCTTCTCTTCCGATTTACTTACTTCTCCCTTTCCTTCCGATTTACTAACTTCTCTATCTTTCCTTCTCCAGATCATTCCCGAGGCGGCCATCAACAAGACGTATTTGCAAACCCTGCTGGAGTGCTTTGTAAAGAGCCTAAAGTCGGAGCCGCGGGTGGCGGCCAACGTGTGCTGGGCCTTTATCGGTCTCTCCGATGCCGCCTACGAGGCCGCTGTGACCACCGAGGGGGAGACCCCAGAGACCTACGCCCTGTCGCCGTTCTTTGAGTTCATCATTACGCAACTGCTGGTGACCACCGATCGTTCGGATGGAGCCCAGGCCAATTTGAGGGGCGCCGCCTACGAGGCCCTCATGGACATGATCAAGAACTCCCCGCTGGACTGTTATTTGGTGGTGCAGCGTACGACGCTGGTGATATTGGAGCGCTTGAATCAGGTGATGCAGATGGAGACGCAGATCAATAACCACAGCGATCGGCATCAGTTCAATGACCTGCAGTCGCTGCTCTGCGCCACGCTGCAGAGTGTGCTGAGGAAGGTGCACGAGCAGGATGCCCCACAGATCTCCGATGCCATTATGACCGCCCTGCTGACCATGTTCAATTCGAGCACGGGCAAGGCGGGCGGGGTGCAGGAGGATGCCTTCCTTGCGGTCTCTACGCTGGTGGAGCTCTTGGGCGTTCAGTTTGCCAAGTATATGCCCGCATTCAAGGACTTTCTGATTATGGGCCTGAAGAATCACCAGGAGTATCAGGTATGCTGTGCCTCCGTCGGCGTCACTGGGGATATCTTCCGGGCGGTCAAGGACCTCATGGTGCCCTACTGCGACGAGATCATGTCCGTGATGATGACCAACCTGAACGTGCCGTCACTGCATCGCAGCGTCAAGCCACAGATCCTGTCCACCTTTGGGGATATCGCACTGAGCATCGGCAGTCACTTTCTCAAGTATTTGAGCCACGTTTTGGAAATGCTACGCGCTGCCTCCAATCTGCAAATGGATGCAGCCAACACCTACGACATGAACGAGTACGTTAATGAGCTGCGCGAAAGCGTCCTCGAAGCGTACACGGGCATCATTCAGGGCCTGAAGGGCGTCGATCAGACGGCACATCCCGATGTCATGCACATGGAACCGCATCTGGTGCACATCATCACTTTTATTAAGCGCATCGCCCAGGAGGGCGATGTCTCCGACTCGATGATGGCCAGTGCCGCCGGCTTTATTGGCGACTTGTGCACCTCGTTTGGACCGCGTCTCTATCCGCTGCTGGACGATGCCATCATCACCCATTTCCTGGTCGAGGGCAAGCGCTCCAAGGGACAGCGCACCAAAATGCTGTGCACCTGGGCCGTTAAGGAGATCAAGAAGATCAACAGCCAAGTTATCGCGCAGTAAAAAACCCATGCTAGATGCGCTAGAGGTTAATGTTTCCTCCCTTTCCGAACCCCAAAAACAATTGTATGTTATGCAGCCAGACTGGTGAGTATTTTGAATGATTTGTAATATGTTATTCATCAGCGAATGATGGGTGATCTGTGGGATGTGTCGATTTTTTAAACAAAACAAGAATTGGTTGTTCAAGAAGGCCACAGAAATCGCTGGCCGCCACCCGCGGCTCCGACTTCAGGCTCTTCACGAAGCACTCCAGCAGGGTCTGCAGATATGTCTTGTTGATGGCCGCCTCGGGAATGATCACTTCAAGAAGTGTCGTTCAATTTGGATTTTTAAATAGTTTATAATACTTTCAAAGCATAAATAAATGTTCAGCGATTTCTGTGACACCCCTGATTTATTTAAATTAAATATTTATATACACGACCTAAAGCAAAGTTAACTACACCCAAAAAAAAAAAAGGAAAAAAATCGTCATAGAAACTATACTTTTGTTACATGAAATCTATACTCTTGAGTATTAACAACAAATGGTTAAGATGCTTATTAATTTGATACTACGAAGGTATAAAAACTATACTAATCTACACACCAAGACTTGAGAAAAATCACCAACGCGACAAACGGAAAAGCACTATATTCCAGCTAACGCGATATATTTTCGAATTTACGATATAGATTTGTATACAAATAATACTGAAAAATACTATGGTATTATGAAGTATTAAATCAATAGTAATTGCAGTATATTCCAGCTAACGCGATATATTTTCGAATTTATGATATAGATTTGTATACAAATAATACTGGAAAATACTATGATATTATGAAGTATTAAATCAATACTAATTGCACTATATTCCAGCTAACGCGATATATTTTCAAATTTATGATATAGACTTGTATAAAAATAATACTAGAAAATACTAAGATATTAAAAAGTATCAAATTTATACTAAACTCGTTATAATGCTTGACAACTCGTAGAAAGGTTAAAATCACCAACGCGATATATTTTCGAATTTCTGATATAGATTTGTATACAAATAATACTGGAAAATACTATGGTATTATGAAGATTCAAATCTATACTAAACTCGTTATAACTCGTTAAACTCTTGTTTTTTTTTTTTTTGGGTGTAGCTTTTCATCTGAAAAATCGACTCATTCTATAAACTTTAACCCAATTCCTATTTTCATTTGTTCAAAATTCTCTTATTTTTGCAGTCCAGTCCGAATTCTCTGATAAAAAGAATCAATCTATCTGCTAAGTTTGTTTGTCCGATCTATATTGTTGCTGTGCAACGTGTAAATGCTAAGACACATTGTTTATAAAACCCCCAAAACTAGTTGTAAGCCGAAAGCCGAACCTCCTCCTCCTCCCTAAGATATAATTTATAATTAATTTAATTAAGTCCCCCGTTGACCTTCGTGTGAGATTTATTAACCCCCGCGGACAGATGGAAAGCGAGTCCAAAAGCAGACTGTGCTCTCTGACTAAAAAACAAACGCCACAAATGCAATTATGACAATTATTTCGCTTTGATGGCAGTCAGTCTTGTGTCTTTGGAATCGCTCTCGACTCTGGCGATATTAAGCTCCGATTTTAGGCATTACCAAACAAATATTTAGTTGAAACACGCGTTGTTATGCAAAAAATGTTGTCAAATTTACTTTTAAGTGCAAAAATCGGTAGGAACTGCAATTTATTTAACGAGAAAAACCCAACAGATTAAATATGATGCTGCATTCGCAACTCTCTCTGGAAACATTAACTTGTAGCAGCACTATAATTCTTAAGAAATCATATATATGTAAAATCCCCCCCAAAAAAAAGAGAAAATCTAAAAAAAAAAAAGCGTGAATGACCTGTGTGTGCTTTGTGAACTCTTGAGAACTGAATGTGGCTGAGAGCGCGAGTATGTTCTATATTATCTGTAAGTCTGAGGAGTGCCTGTTGTCCGACACTAATTCCCCAAGCCTATATATATTTATAGTGTGAGTCTGTGATGGATGCTCGAGAGAGGAACTATTGTGATTGAGAAGAGAAATAAAAACCCACGAAAATGCTGTGTATGAAAATGGATATGAGTATGACTTCCTTTTCCTTTGGCGCGCGTGTGCTGGCGTGTGTTGTGTGATATTACGAATTAAGCCTAAGAAACGAATGGATCTAGAGACGTAAGCAAATCAAAAAGATTTTAAACGGATTTGAATTTAAATTTACACAAGAAACGAAACGAAACTAAATGTAAAACACAAACCACTCAAAGACGACTGAAAAGAAAAACAAAAACAAAACTTAGGAACTTAACGAATTACGAAATGACTTAGGGACGTACAAAGGCAAACGGGGCGTGGTTGTTACACATATACGGAAATCGATTGAAAATAGTGCCCGAAAGTATGCTACAAAATTGTACTTATTCCAAACAGACAAAATATTGCATACTTTTGGGCACATATTTAATTGATTTAAAATCTCCTGATAGCTTCCAACTACACGAAATCGAGACTCGGGATAGCCCAATAGATGATATAAATTATTTACTAACTAACTTCCACGCTCGTGCCCACCAACATAACAAAAAGGATTAAAATAACTTTAGTTTTTTTTTTCCATGTGTACAACAATTAAGTGTGCTCTCTCTCATTAATTCCAACCAATGACGCTTAATTTTTGCTTCTCATTTTATTTTATTTTTTTTACAACACTTAAAGAAAACAACGAGAAAAAAGAAAACAAACCGCAAAACAACAACCAAGCAACTACCTGCAGCACACCACATAATTAATGTGTATAATTAACGTGTATATATATTAGGTAAACGAAAGATACTAAAGCTAAAAAACAAGCAACGGACCAGGGTATACAACAAAAACATAAACGAAAACGAAAACAAAACAAGGCATGCTTTATTTTTACTTTACATAGGATTGTAGAAGGCGCATAAAGACAAGACGGGACACGTAACTTCCTAGGACACTACAATGACGACGCACACTCTTACTCTCCTTTTTTGACTCTTTTTGTCATGTATTCTAGAGGTGGATAACTATCGATAGCGAGCGATTGTTTTTCTCAAACCATCGATAGTGTCGATAGGTGCCATCGATAGTTCTCCATCTCTAATGTATTCATCAAGTAAACATAACCAGAAACTACCTTACGAAAAAGACGCGACTGTGAACGAACAGTAGGAGAGCAAATAGAATATAAAATCGAGTCAAAAACTAACCGTTTAAAATCTTTTCAAAAACATTTCATTTACATTAAGAAGAGCAAGTGAAACCAGTGTGAACTGCTTTACATTTAAGCGCAGATTTAATAGTAGTAAATACAATAAAGAATTCCCTGAATAAAGCTGGAAAGTAATATAGACACCTTTATTCAGTGAATTCCGGTAGCTCAAGTTGTCATTTCAAAAGAAATCTACTAATTGGTAATATATTTTTCGTTTTGCAATAAGAGAAATATCGCACAGCCGTCCAAACGAAGGAAAACAAAAAAAAGTAAATTGATTTATCAGATTTCAACATATCAAAAGTTTGTATTTTGAAATGGCAACTTAATAGAAAAACAGAACTTGAATGGCCAAAATTAATTAGAATAATATTAATATTAGAGCTATGTATGCTTGGATGCGGATGCGGATGATGACTCTTTGAATCTTGGAAAGATCGAAAGCTGAGCAACAACGCCCAAAATGGAACTTTTGAACGCTTATGGCTGTGGTATGCGAAATGTAAGTGATGTAAAATAAGTAACATAAGCTAACTGAATAATATTACAATTGCAAAATTGCACACATCTATTAACGATTTCTCAACCTTCTTCTTTTCTTTTTGCACATTCTCCACAGGTGTGTTGATTGAGTATGAAGCTTGGTGCTGATGATTATGATAGAGATGATGCTTGTGCTTGAATGATGATGATGATGAAATATGTGATGATTGACAATGATGGTTGTTAGAAGCAAGAGAAGTTGAGTGGCTGATCTGTATCTGTATCTGTATCTAGGAGAAATCACCAACAAAGCAAACGAGAACACTCAAAATCATTTAGCACAAATTTCTACCCCTTATACATACTACATACTAATATGATGCCTACTTTTATGAACTGTAAGAGTGCGTGCAACTGTGCAACTGTGACTGAGTGTATTTCTGTATGTTATCATTCCAAAAAGCAAAAAATATCAAAATCATTAAAGTCGAGAACTACAATTGTGTTTGTTACATCTAGATGTTAAGCATTGATTTCATGTCACTAGAGATTAAGCTGTACGGTAATCGGTGGAAAAGCAAGCCTTCAATAAAAAATTCAATAAAAATGCACGCTCTGGCGGTGGTGTGCTCACTTTTTGGGCCCGCCACTGTTGGGTGTTCAGCAAAGAAGAAGAAAAAGGTTTTCAACAAGAGGGGCTTGCCTTTAAACCCTTACCTCGTGTGTGCAAGTGGTCCTCGTCGTCGTCGTCTGTCGATCGATAAATAAAAATATCGATAAATCGATAAATAAAATTAAAACGCAACTGTAACTTTGCCTGTGATTTGATCCTTCGTGTTGTCTGCCTGTGTGAGAGCGATATGATAGGATATATGTATATGTATGTTAAGATGTGAGAGAACAAACAAACAAACAAACAAAGCACCCCGCGCAGCAGAGAAATGATATTTTTTTGTAAACATTTAAAGAGCGATACAAATAAATACACACAAGTGTGAGCTAAAGTGGAAGTGGAAAACAAATTGAAACGTAACATATGGTACTGATTTTATACTGAGAACTGAGACTTACTATATACATACAACTACACACAACCTACAACTTACCTAAGGACTCACGAGGATTACTTTACGCGGGACTCTACACAACGACCACGTACTTTAACTAAACACACACACCACAAACTACATACATACAAACACCAAACGCCAACTAGTGAAATTTACACCAACATTACAATTACAATTACGATTACGATTACGATTACGATTACAACCTACTATATGCATTACCCACATACATATGAGCATTATAATGGATTATCTTAAATATACACGGACAATTGGAGACGCTGACGCGCGGTGCTTTAGCCCAAACTATCTTTAAGGACACACATGTGCTACTCGGTATGCTAGTTAATCCTAATTTAGCCAGTAAGTAGGAAGCGCGCGAGAGAGAATAAACGAGAGCAAGAGATCGAACGTTGACCCGCGATTGCGATAGAGATGATATGTAGAGGAGAATCGATTATGTTACCTTTATAAGCTGTTTTATCGATAGTTCAACCACCCCACCCACCACCCCTACTCCCTTTTCCTCACCGCTAGTACTCCTCCACCCTCTGAATATCAAAGCGCGGCCTGAAACTGTTCGTAAGAAAATTGTATGACTGATAGCTTGTACGCGAAATTTTAGCAAATGTATAATGTGTCTGTGTGCAAGAGCGAGAATAAAAGTACTTTGAATGCAAGGACAACAAAGAAATGTGTTTTATTTAAATAAATATTTAATTTAGCAGGTTGGCAGGCTGGCTTATACATTTCTTCCGGAGAATAGTAAGTGTTCATCACCTGCGTGGGAAATCAACCTTCCGACACTGGGGAACCGCTTGTAATTCTTCGCTAAAAAGGGTGCATAACAAAGGCTCTGATAACTTCGATGTATCGATGGTGTAAAAAACAATCGATGGTGATCCAAAGCACAGCACCATCGATAGTATCGATACTATCGTCGATGGTTTTCAAGCTCTACTGAGAAGGATGCTGGGAGTGAAGTGGCACTACTTTCACAGGAATACCAACAGTAACAGTAACTTTGTATGCAAACCGATACAGAAACTCTCGAGTCAGGGCTTTGGACACGAAATGGTTAATTATTCTGGAAAAAACAATTAAAAGCGGCAGTATGTACGGAAAATAGAATATATTTTAAATTTGTAACAAAAAAGAACACACTTTATTCTTAAAACTATATCTGGAAAAGAAGGTATAACTCCGCCCCAATTCTCTACAACTTGGCCTTTTCTGGAAGCTCAAGTACTCCCGATTCCAGCAGCTCCTTTAACTCCTGGGGCTTCAGTTCCAGTTCATCGATCAACTCCAACTCGCCAACAGGCTGCTTAGGCAACTTTCCAGGAGTTCGACTCAGAAGAGGCGCTGGACATGGAGCAGGCATGCCCTCAATTATCCCAAATGAATTCCTCTCCTTGTTGTGATCGTGCTTATGCACCTCTCGGTAATCCAGCACTGGGTACACGCAGGCATCCACATCCTCGAAGATCTGTGACCATTCAGCCTGGGTCTTGGACAAGAAGGCTTCCGTGAGTAGCCTTTTTCCTTGCTCCTGGTGCTCCTCTCCGAACTGGGAAAGGTCTTCGGGCAGCTCTAAACGTTGCTTGAGCACCTCAAAGAACTGCGGCTCCAAGGCGCCGACGGACATGTAGAGACCGTCTTTGGTCTCGTAAGTATCATAGAAATACGCGCCACCATCGATTAGGTTGTGGCCCCTCTCCTGCCCCCAAATTTCCATGCTCCGCGAGGTAAAGAGCCAGCTGGCCACATAGGCAGCTCCCTCCACCATGGAGGCATCTACCACTTGACCTCTGCCCGATTTATGGCGCTCCAAGAGGGCCACACAGATGCCCAGGGCACACAGCACACTGCCGCCCGCGAAATCCGCAAGGAGATTTATGGGTGCCGTGGGCTTCTCGTGACTCCTGCCCAACATGGACAGCACACCCGATATGGCAGCATAGTTGATATCATGACCCGCCCGCGGTGCCAAACGTCCCTGCTGCCCGAAGCCCGTGAGACGGGCGTAAATCAGGCGGGGATTCTCCTTGCACAACTCAGCGGGCCCCAAATTGAGTTTCTCCATCACTCCGGGCCTGAAGCCTTCGATGAGCACATCGCATTTCTTGGCCAATCGTCGGGCCAACTGTTGACCTCGTGGGTTCTTTAGGTTCAGACTTATTGTGCGCTTTCCCTGCTGCAGGACATCCAACGGATTCTCGAGGACCTGCAACAAATAGAGTTTAAAATTGAATAAAGCTTAATCCAAGTCGGCAATGTTTGTTTACCTTGTCGATCCGGGTGACTGTGGCCCCGAAATCGGTCAGGATCTTGCCACAAAAGGGTCCCGGGGCCAGGCCAACAAATTCCAAAACTTTGATGCCTTTCAGCGGCATTTTATCAGGCTTTTATAAGCCAAATTAACTAATAAAGAGCATATAATTTGCACTTTGAACGACATTGCAGTAGGGTTGTCAATTATTCTTTTTCAGTAACCTCCCTCAAAAGCTTTTTCGTGACACGAAAAACTTTTGACTTTGTTAGCCACATATTTCAAGCCGTCAATTTAAAACAAAAACCAGAATTTATGTTATTTTTGTCTGTTGAAGATTTTTTAAAAATAATCTACAAATTCTAGTAAATTGTAAGCCAAAAACCCAAATAATTGTTGGTCGTGACTGCAAACAGCAAGCTTTGCCAAGCTCGACAACCCTTTTCTGGTTTCGGGAATGCCAACTCGACGGAAACTTTTAATTCGCAAAAGACAAGCGGCAAGCACATTCAATAACAATTAACAACGGCGAGAGCACTTTACAAAACAAAATTACGCAGAAGTTTGACCAGGACGTGACCCAAAAACAATGCCCCAGCAACGGCGCAAGGTGGCCTTCAGCGGCAAGAAGAAGAAGGACCAGATGCTGCAGAAACGCTCCACGAAAGGTAAGAAAACATTGCCCACCTGCGGTGAAACGAAAAAAAGAAAACAGAGACCGACCAGTTGGTTGTGTGTATGACTAACAATGGCATTCGCCGGCAGCAGTTCCGCCCAAATACCTGAGGGGCGCCCAGGAGTCGTACGAGGACAGCGATGTGCCCGAGACCACCAGAAAACTGATGGAGCAGCCCTTTGCCCGTGGCGGCAATCGAAACAAGAACGTAAATCGCTATAACCTGCAGTTCTACCAGGAGGGCAAGAAGGAGCTGGAGCAGATGAAGCAGGAGGGCTTCAAGCCGCTGGACGCGCTCAGTGCCAAGGAGCGGGAGGTGGACGAGCATTACTTTGCCGGCTGCGATTTCCCAGTGCGTCCGCCCTGGACACCGGCCAACTCCAAAGAGCAGCTCGATCGCAGCGAGAATCGCTACTTTAAGGTAGGTCAGGGTTTCCCATTAACTGAAGTTTTAGGTAATTACCAAACACCTCACTCCAAGGAATACGTGGACGAGCTGCAGCGGAAACAACGCGCTGGGGAGTGCAAGGAGCTCTCCCTGTTCGAACTCAACCTGGAAACGTGGCGCCAGCTGTGGCGTGTCCTCGAGTTCTCGGACATCCTGCTCATCATTGTGGACGTGCGCTATGCCACCCTGATGTTCCCACCCTCCCTCTACGACTACATCATTGGCACGCTCAAGAAGCATGCCATTGTGGTGTTCAACAAGGTGGATCTGGTGGAGCCGCAGGTGGTGGTGGCGTGGCGTGAGTACTTCCGCTCTCGCTATCCCCACTTGCCTGTGGTGCTGTTTGCCTCCTTCCTGCCGCGCTCCCGCAAGGGTAGCCAGCGTGGGCCGCAGGCTCACCGCCGCAGCATGGAGGGTGTTTATAATATCTACAAGGAGTGCCAGCGCTACGTCCAGGGTGAGGTGGATCTAACGGCCTGGGAGCAGAAGATACGCGACGATATGCGCAGCGATCAGCTGGACATCATCCTGGACGAGGTGGCGTCGGCCGTGGAGGGTGAGCTTAAGATCAGCAGCAGCATCGACACGACGCCCCACGAGCATGTAAAGTATCACAGCGGCGTCCTGACCATTGGCTGCATTGGTTTCCCCAACGTTGGCAAGTCCTCGCTGATTAATGCTTTGAAGGGACGCAAGGTGGTCAGTGTGAGTCGCACTCCGGGCCACACGAAGCACTTTCAAACCATTTTCCTAACGCCCCTCGTTCGCCTCTGCGACTGTCCCGGCCTAGTCTTTCCCTCGTCGACGCCCAAGAGCCTGCAAGTGCTTCTGGGCAGCTTCCCGATCTCCCAACTGGCTGTCCCGTATCGCTCGCTAAAGTTTCTTGGTGTGCATGTGAATCTGCCGCAGCTTTTGAGGCTTCACCTGCCCGAGGACTATGACGAGTGGTCGGCGGTGGCCATTTCCGATGCCTGGGCTTATAAGAGAGGCTTTCTGACGGCCAAGGCAGCCAGGCCGGATCGCTATCGGGCCGCCAATCACATTCTACGCATGTGCCTGGCCGGGCAGCAGCAGTTGGTGCTGCAATTCTATCCGCCGGGCTATGAGGAGCGACGGGATCACTGGTTCCAGCATCCCGACCTTGCTGAGGTGAAGAAGTATCAGCAGGTGGAGCTGGAGGAGCCGGAGAGCGAGACCAATGGCGATACCTCTTCGGTCTGCTCTGATAGTGAGTACTTTTGTACAGAGATTTCTTAATCAGGGAATCAAACCGGAACCGGTACCGGAACCGGAACCGGAACCGAAACAGAACCGATTGAAATTCAGAACCGGAACCGGAACCGAAATGAAGAATTTTTTTTGAGAACCGGTACCGGGAACCGATATTATTAGAACCGAAAAGACCGTACCAGAACCGGAACCGGAACCGAAATACGATTCGGTTTGACTCCCTGCTTTTAATTTTACACTGATTTATTTTGGTTTTAAAAGCCGCCGACAGCGAGGATGAGGACGAGGACAGCTCCAACGATGAGACGAACGCGGACGAGGACGCTAGCGCCATTGAGGAGGATCATCTGCCCAGGTCCCGCAATGTGTTTGCCCTCCTCGAGGACGACTAGGATGGCTTTAATTGGGAATTGTTATAGCGCATGACTAGTTTTCACTTATAATTTATTACCCACATCCACAGAGTGGATTTTATCGAGAGCTATACCATAAATAAACCATGTAAACCAGCCTAGATATCATCAATCTCATCCGACGACATGCAGTCCTCGCCCAGTCTTTCGTCCAGCGAGAGGAGCAGCTCAATGGCCCTGTGAATGGCCAGGGAAAGTCATGAATTGGGAAAAAATATAGCTGAAAAGCCAAACTCACTTGATCAGTTGCCTTTCGTAGCCATTCTCCTCGATGGGCGCCGGATACAGGGCCTTCTTGAGCAGCAACTTTTCCAGATTGCTGCGCAGCTCCAGCACCACCTCCGACGTCTCCTGATTGCATTTGAAGCTGCAAGAGTTACTCATTAGCAATACATTCATGAGCCTGTGTCCTGCCACTCACTAATACGTCTTGGCCACGCACAGATATGGCTTATTCTGTGTCACTCCCGCCTCCACGCCATCGCCAAAGATGATCAGGGCCATGGGAAAGACCATTGTGGAGTCTAGGAGATACAGATCGGTGGACTTTTGCCGCTGGAAATACACAAAGTACTCCGAATCGAAGCCACTCTCGCCGCTGTTCACGGACGAAGGGTGGAAGTTAACGCGGCGTCCATCATCCGTGGCCATGGTGTGTATGGCCCGTACTCGATTACGGATCTGTCGTGATTTTCTGGTTGATAAAAATCAATTAAATGAGGTCTCGCCACTCTAATTAATAGCCCTGTTGTAGTGCAACATTCTGCTACATTCTCGAGGATGGTCCATTCTTGTATAGCCTTGTTCCACTGCTACATTCTCAGAGATGGTCCATTCTTTTACACGAGGTCTCCCATAAGGGAGGATGGATCATCCAAAATGAACGGTCTGCCTATTCACCATTCGCCCCGAAGGTTTCTATACATACTAACAAAAAAAAATGTATTCTTAAGCGATATTTCGTAAGTTCCTTCCCTAAACTTCCTAACCCTTCTCTAGTTTTCTTACTGTTACACGAGATCTCACATAAGGGAGGATGGTTCATCCAAAATGAACGGTCTGTCCATTCACCATTCGCCCCGAAGGTTTCTATACATACTAACACAAAAAAATCGATTCTTAAGCGATATTTCGTAGCTTCCTTCCCTAAACTTCCTAACCCTTCTCTAATTTTTCTGTCCATTTACTATTCGCCCCAAAGGTTACCGAAAAAAATAGATTCTTAAGCGATATTTCGTAAGTTCCTTCCCTTAACTTTTAAACCCTTCTCTAATTTTTTATTGTTTTTGAAATTATGAATATTTTTTGGCAAAAAGATGAAGGAAAACTATAACCACTAGATTCACAAGAATGTACATATGTAGATGGAGCGATATTTTGTAAGTTCCTAAACTGCCTAACCTTCTCTAATTTTTCTGTCCATTCACCATTCTCCCCGAAGGTTGCCGAAAAATATCAATTCTTAAGCGATATTTCGTAAGTTCCTTCCCTAAACTTTCAAACCCTTCTCCAATTTTTAAATGTTTTTGAAATTATGAATATTTTTGGCAAAAAGATGAAGAAAAACTATAACCACTAGATTCACAAGAATGTATGTAGATGGAGCAGTGGAATCACCTACATACAACTTTTGAAAATATGTTGCAGTCGAAAGGGGCTTTAAAACTCCCTAACCCTTCTCTAATTTTTCTTTCCATTCACCATTCTCCCCGAAGGGGAGTTTCTTCCCTAAACATTCAAACCCTTCTCTAATTTTTTATTGTTATTGAAATTATGAATATTTTTGGCAAAAAGATGAAGGCAAACTTTAACCACTAGATTCACAAGAATGTATGTAGATGGAGCGATATTTCGTAAGTTCCTTCCTTAAACTTTCTCACCCTTCTCTAGTTTTCTTACTGTTTTTGAAATTATGAATATATTTGGCAAAAATATGAAGGCAAAATTTAACCACTAGATTCACATGTCGCCCAAGAATGTAGATGGAGCAGTGGAATCACCTACATACATTCAATTTCCGGAAATATGTTGCAGTGGAAAGGGGCTTTAAAACTCACCGCAAGTGCGCCATGTTGGGATAGAGACCAGCCCCAATAATGGCTCTCAACAAGGGAATTTTGCTTGAATTACTATTGGATGTGGTGTCCTTGCAGTTGGAGGAGGTGAGAAACCTAAGGGAAAGGGAAAATTAAGCGAGGCTTAGGGGGTTCCCTACGAATATCCCTCACTTGTAGTTGTAGAGCAGTTCGCTGAACTGATTCTTCATCCGCTCCAGCTGCTGCAGGGTCATCGAGCTGAGAAAGTGCTTGTAGCAAAAGTCGCGTTCCGCATGCGCCTGGCGACTCTCCCGATAGGCCACGATGGTGTTGTGCACCAAGAGGTGGTCACTGCGCATATGGCGGGCCATCTTCCGCTTGATCTCGTCCACCCGGCTCTCCTTGCCCAGGGGAGCGTAGAAGGGAGACTTGAAGGACAAGGCCGCCGCCGCTGAGGTAACTGGATCCAGGCAACAAAAGAGGGCAGACATCAGGATCATTTTGCCCATCTGCGGATCGATGGGCAGCTTGGCCACGTGCATGCCCAGCGGGGTGAGGGTGCCAGCACCATCCAGAGCCTCAATGCTAATCCAAAAAGAAACCCATCCTTAACCCATGGGCTAATTAAATTCCCCTCTTAAACTCACCGCTTTAGTAGGGCTACCCCTATTTTGATGGCCTCCGGATTGGGGGCATTGATCAGGGTTTGCAGAAAGCCAAACGGATCATCGATGTGCAGCAGCTTCAGACTCAAAATGATCGATTCCAGCTTGGAGCGCAGGATCTCTGGCGTTGGAATCTCCTCCATGTGGTCCTCCCGAGCGCGACTAAACAGATTGTAACAGATCCCGGGCCTCACGCGTCCCGCCCTGCCCTTTCGCTGCTGTGTGTTCGCCTTGGTCACCCACACCTCCTCCAACGTCTGTATGTTCGTCTCTATGTCATAGTTGGTGGCCTTCGTTCGTCCCGAGTTGATGACATAAACCACGTCGTCGATGGTCACCGAAGTCTCCGCAATGATGGTGGATATGATGACCTTCCGCTTGCCCGCAGGCGGATGCCGGAAAACGGCCTGCTGTTCCGTCGACTGCATGAGGGAGTGCAGGGGAAAGACCACCAGGCTGTCGCGCCACCTCTGGCCCTTGGGGGATTGGGGTTTGTCCAGGAGATTGTACAGCTGTGAGATCTTGTCGTAGCCTGGCAGGAACACCAAGATGGCCCCCTCCGGCTCCTTTTCGCAGATGTAGTACACGAGATCGGCAATGAAATCGATATCCTCGCAGCCCTCCGACTCCGGCAGGCGGAGTTTCTCGAGCACCCGACTGTCGTACGAGTTTCGAATGCGTCGCAAATAAGGTTCTATCATCGCCGCATGCTGCATCATTTGCTCGGGACGTTGGCGCTTGGAACGACGGTTGTCGCGGGACTTGCCAAACTCGTAGTTCGTCATGGCCAGGACATCCTCCAGGTAGAGCATTCGCACGGGAAACATCACGCCCTCGATGCGAAACATGGGACAGTTGCCAAAGTAATCGCAGAAATCCTGCTCCCGCACCGTGGCGCTCATCAGGATCACCTTCAACTGAGGCCGGTGCGGCAGAATAACCTTCAGGAGGCCCATAAGCAAATCCGTTTCCACACTGCGCTCGTGTATCTCGTCCAGAATGAGGACACTTAGCTGGTGCATCAACGGATCCGATTGGAGCTGCTGCAGCAGCACCCCCGTGGTGCAGTAGGTAATGGAGGCCCTGTCGCGCGGCTTTCTGCTCTCCAGGCGGATCTGATAGCCCACCGAAGAGCCGAGGCTCTCGCAGCGCTCGTAGCTGACCCACTCGGCAATGGTTATGGCCGAAATCCTGCGCGGTTGGGTGCACACTATGCGGCATTCTGAGCCACAGCCGCGCGAGATGGCGTCATCGAGAAGGATCTGAGGTACCTGCGTGGTCTTGCCACATCCAGTGCTGCCCACAATCAGAATTACTTGGTTATCCTTCACGGCCTGGACGATGTCTTGGGCATATTTCATTGTGGGCAGCTTTTGTCGCGCCTTGAGACGTTTCTTGGCCACATCCTCCTGCTGGCGGTGCTCCAGGTCTTGCTGCAGCTTCTCGTCCAGCTTGGGATTCGTGTAGCTAACGTCCTCGTTTCTTTCCTTGGTTTCCGCCACGAACTCCTCGAAGTTAACGCTGAGGAGATGACGGAACTGCCGCTGGAACTGGGCATCCACATCGGACTTTTCCTTGGCCGGTGCTTGATTGTATTCCTCCATGTACTCCTTGACTCGCTCGAGTACCCCACTGGGCACGCTGACATTACATCCCAGCCGGATTTCGGGTTCCCGAGGGGTTTCATCCTCGCCACGCTCCTTCTTCCGCTGCCGGGTAAGATTGCGGTAGTACATTCCGATTTCCTTGCCCTTGAGACCCGGCGGACGGTTGCCCTTGCGGGCATATGACCCGGATGATTCCCTATCACGCTGCATCCTAGTCAGTCTTGGCTTATTTATAGGAAACAAAACTGAATTTCAGCGAAATCAAAGAAAACACAAGAGGCTAATAGGGTTGTCGCCCGGTTTCGAAAACAGATGTTCGGTGTCACAGGGCTGCCAACTTGGTAAATCTTCTATTGCGAAATACGGTAACACCGTTTCCGATCATAAGCAAGGTTTTTGCTTGCGCGGTCTGGTAAAGTATGTACTTGAGCGACCATTTGCTTTCCCTGCGATTATCATACAATCTCTTCCCAAATGCCAATTAAATTCATAAATTTTTAATCAAACAACATTTTTCGATTACGAAATTTTGTACCCAATCAAACGAAAAATCAGAAAGTTTTTCTTGCTCTTTTTTTTCTTGTTTTATGAAGTGTACCGCTCATGAAATTTTTTCATCGATTTTCTTATTAGGCTTTATTTTAAGTATTCTACTCACGAAATTTTATCCATCAAATCATTATTACTGGAACAAAAAAAGTAGTACTAGGCTTTAAAACAGCGCTGCCGAAAAATGTTTCTCAACTATTGACCTCTCGCTCTCTCTTACAAGTTAGAAACCCTGTTCGCCGATGTGAGTACTTGGGCACACTACACTTTTCAAATAACTACCAGTGGTATTTTCCAAGCAGTTCGCCACGGTCACACTATTGCCGATCAACGCGCTGAGCAAAACGCTGCTGTTTTAATTTTAATTGCGATTTACGGGACGCGAAGAACCAACGATCTACGTGCCAAGTGGCCTAGAGAGATACGACCAAGTGTTTGGGGAAACAGTCGAAGAACTGAGTGCATATTTCATGTGTCACCCACGGCGTCCGAGCAACAAGTGGTGGCAAAAAGGAAAGAGCGACTAAAAAAAGTAAGATAAAAACAACTTCACGGAGGCTAGGCTTCCTCCGCATAAAGGCTGTTGACTGGTATTTGGATTTGAAAAGCACGCAGCAGCAACAAGCACACTTTTGAAGCGGTACGCGCAGCTTTTTTGTGCCAGCGTCGCGCAATAAAACAAACAAAAAGTCAGAAACCCAAAAACGACAACAACAACAACAACTGACAGCAGGCAAAGCCGTTTGATCGCGAGTGTATGTATGTGTGTGTGTGTGTGAGTGCCAAGCCATTATTTTTTCTGGTCTTATGACGTAAACCACCGAAAAAAAATCAAAAGTGAGCACAGACGACACAGATATCAAAGCGAAGGTGAGCGCATTTTTTGTGTCTCTCCAAAAACTGGCTCATTTCTTGGAATTCCAGCGGTTATTAAAAGTCTAATTCCTTTACACTTTTCGGGCTTGTTTACATTTTCGCAGTTGCAGCTATTCACACACACACACACGTAGACATATGGACACACAATAGTGTAAGACAGAGAGGGGCAGAGAGAAAGATGCGGTGCAGTGCCTTCTATGGCATGTAAACAAAATAGAGAAAGAGGCAATTGCTGTAAATTCTTTGGCAAAAGAAATCTTGTTGAAAGCATTTCCTCCGCAAATGCTTGTGCTGCTGCTTAGCTTGCTTTAGCTCGCCATGGCTTGGCTTTGCTCGGCGTAGCGACCTCAAAAGAAATTGTTGCCCTGCTTGAACTTGTCGCTCCACTCTGCTGCCTCCTTTTCTTCTTCCCCTACTTCTGCTGCCTCCTTTTCTTCTTCCCCCACTTCTGCTTCTTCCCACACACACACACACACTTGAGCCCCATTCACAATTGGCCTTTTGCGGAGTCACAATAAATATTAAATTTGATTTCTCCGGCTGACAATTGTGAATGATTTGCGGAGAGTTGGCACGCCCATTCTCCAAACACTGCTAGAAAAAATTGTTTGTCTTAATCCTGAAAAGTTTTAAAAAATCTTTAAAAATATAACAATAACAAATTCAACCCCAATAAATTTATATTCAACAATTTTTACTAATTTCGTAGTAATCAAAATTTTTAGCTAGCATTATTTATTTTGCTACAAATATATTACAAAATTATTTAATTTCCCCAAAATGTAAAATTTAGATACATTTTTTATTTATTTTTTAAATAATTTTTAAAAAGTAAAACGTAATATTGGTATCCTCTTTTAAAACTATTATTTTGGACATACAAAAATATTTAATTTCCTCTCTTAAAAAAAATCATTTATCATAAGTTTTAGAAGTTGATTTCTAAGTAAAAATAATTTGTAATAATAGATTCCTTAATTACGTATTAATTTTCTTCAGTGCAACGACCAAGAACGATCCCGCAAAACCTGTTGCTCGTTTGCTTTTTTTATTTTGCCGTTTTTTGTACCCCTCTCCAGCTGCTTTTGGCCATTAGTGATTCATTAGATGCGTTGTCTAAAGCCAAAGCCGAAGCGTTCCCACTGCATCCTTCAATATTCAATACATACACACAATTCAAATGCTAACGGCCTGCATTTCGGCCTGGCCGAATATGAATCACACACAATAACCATAAATTCTAATCGCTCTTCACTCTCTGTTCTCTATTTAGCTCTCCTCTCCTCTATATTCCGTGCTATTTCCTATTTTGGTCTGCGGTGATTATCGCATCATTTTGTAAATTTAGTGCGCGGTATTATTAATGAATTTGTCCAATTTGCTTCGTTTACTCGTGAGATTTTTGTTTTGTTTATGATTTTAATCAGCCGTTTTCACGCTTCGAATGCTTTTGTTGGCTAGCACAGTGGTAAATCGTGGCAGATTATATTTCTGGAACCTGTATTATTAGTGTGGTATTATGGATTAGCATGATGGGTATATAATTATTCAAAATTTTGTCATTTCATTTGCTTTTTTTGTTTTTTTTTAGCATATTATTATTACTATTTACTTTACTTTTCTATAACGAATTTGCCAAAAAAATATATTTATTTTTACCGGGGAATTATGCTGAACTTTAAAGATTTATTGTGACTAAACTAAAAGCGTCCCCAACATAATTTTTATACCCAAATGTACGTTGGGCCACAACCTATCTATGTTTTTTTTTTTTTTAATTTTTTTGGAAAGGGTTCCGTTAATAGAAAATTACCAAAAAATTAAACGAGTTTAATAAGAATCACAAAAATGTCTTAAAAGCATTAGTCACTGAAAATTTAAATAAAGATCTTACGATTTATTGTTATTACAATCTCAAGCTATTATATGAGCTTTTATTGATGTTTATCATAAACATACAATATTTAACAAAATTAACAATACAATTAAAAAAAAAAAAATTAAATTTTAAACGGAACTTTCAAAGTAATTGTTATAAATCTTGTTAAATATTTACATGATTTAATTGTTTAATTGAGCCATACATTGGCTCATTGTCACTCCTCCCACTTGCCATGTTAAAGTTAATTAAAAATTCCACACTCTGAGGCATCCCCGAGATAGATAATTGTAAATAAACCGAGCTGATAATGATCGACCATCTCCCATCACACATCACACATCCATATTCATTGGAAACCCATCAGAAATCAGAAATCGCAGCCAGCTCAGTTCTCGCCCGCAAACTGTAAACAAAGAACAGCTGTGCAGGTTTTCCTTTCGAATTTTTCATCCACTCTGCGCATGCCCCAAAATCCACTGCTGTTTTTGTTTAGTTTTCGTTTAGTTCTTCTCCAAAATGCGTCTCAAGAAGATGGGGTGCGCTCAAGTTTTTATTTCCCTTAAAAAAACAATGGAAAAAACCTTAATTATTTTGATGATTTATCTTTGCAGAATGTCTCGTCAGGAAAAAGCAAAGTCCACGGGCGGTGGGATCTTGGAGAGCCTGTTCGGCAGACCCTCGAAATCGAAGGGGGGAAGCATCAACAGTGGAACCCTAACCCATGGTGGACGGCCCGTGTCGTCGGACAATGACGCTGTCCAGGGCGTGGAGGATTGGGAGCGGCACGTCCAGGAGCTGAGCGAGGCGCAGGTGGATGCCCAGTTTCTGGAGATAATCGAGGATATGAATATACCCAAGGATAAGCGAGAGCCCTTGTTGGCCAAATCGAAGGAGGAGCGCCAAAAGATGATCCTGTATCACTTGAAAGGTAAGAAAAACGAGAAGGATAACTAACTTCGGCAAGCCGATGCATTAATACCCTTGTAGGTGGGACAGAAATGGGATAAAATATATAGAGGCTTGCCGTGAATTAATTAAGGATATTTTCTATAGATGTGTGATATATTTTTAAAGCAAACTAAGAATATTCAGCTTTCCATGGCTAAAGTTTTCCCAGGGTATAGTCATCCATTTGTATATTTTATTATTCGATTTTAATTTGTTATAATAATAGATAGATCATAGATTTTTTAAAAATTACACGTAAAAAGATATTTTATAGACTCGAACCAGATTTTTAAACGCTCTGCAAGCAGGTTTAAAATAACACCTAAAATCGATTTGTCGTGCAACTAAGTTTGATGACTCTTACCCTTTTTCTCTGTTTTTGTTGTATTCCGCGGTACATTGCATTCCATTTCGTGATAAGATTAGCAGGTAACGTGTACGTGTACGTGTACGTGTGTCTGTGTGTGTTCTTCACCTTTATCGGAGGTTGCGTGTCTGCAAATTTTCGCTTTCTGTTTGCACACCTTTTGCTCTTGCTTTGCCACCCGTCTTCGGCTATATATTTGTTTTTGTATCGCAAAACCGCTTTTCTCGGGTGGTTCGCTTTTTAATTTTTGTTGACAATTATTCGTATTGATAGCCGTGATGTCAACGATCTGAGAGATATGAAATAATATCAATTATTATAATTCTAACTGTTTGGAGATGCGATTTTAAGTGGCTGAAATCTAAATGGATTGGATTTTATATAAAAATAAAAGGGGGTTCTACAGAAATCTGTAGGAATTTTAAATCTCTTGAAAATGTGTATAAAAATATCCTCTAAAATAATAATCACTGAATTTTGTATTTAAAAAATTTTATTGCATACTTTTATGCACCTTTTGTTAAGGAATTAAAAACCCTAGCGATTTGTATAGCACCCCGATTTTAATAAATAAATAAACGGGCGTCCTACAGAAATCTCTAGGAATTGGAAATCCCTTGAGAAGGTGTCTAAAAATATACTTTAAAATAATAATCACTGAATATGGTATTTAAAAAATTTTACTGCATACTTTTATGCACCTTGTTAAGGAATTAAAAACACTAGCGATTTGTGTAGACCCCCGATATTATGATTTAAATGTTTAGTTGTTTCTTTTATTTAATGATTACTTAAATTTGGACTTTAACTAGCTTTTAAGACTAAAATTTTGATACAAATATATTTTGTTTATTTTGTTTTGTTTGTTTATTATTATTGTAATTTTATTTTAAAAGTGACAGGAGTTTTACAGAAATCCCTAAGGATTTCAAATTAATTTAAAAGGCGCCTAGAAGTAGGCAATAAAATCTATACGCAATTATTTTTTTTTACAGACCATTTTTTTAAGCTATTAAATTTGGTAGCATTAAGCTCAGTTTATTTAATTATATGTTAAATCCAACTGTAAATGCGTACCCCATGGTAACCAAGTATAATTATCTCTGTGCCACATCGCTATCTCAATCTCGAGCATATTTCAATGCTAAGTCGGCGCTTTTGCCTTCATTCTTGGCGTCCCGCTCCAGTTATTCTTCTTCCCACTGGTGGTCCATCGTGGTCCATTATCAGACTTGGAAGACTGCCTAGAAGCAGTGCCTCTTATCGTTTGTAACGGGTAATTGCGAAATAACCTTGGGTGATCTTTGCCCTCTCTGTTCCCCCTTTTATCAAATATAATTCGAAGCCATAGCTTATATACGACGAATGCGTGACTAAAGTCGAGCAGCAGAAAGCGAGAGAATGCAAAGACATTGAAATTTACTTTTTCGATGCATATTATACAATTTAAATTACGTCAAGTGGCAGTGAGAAAATATTTTGTTCTTTTTAAGTATTTAACGCGCATTCGTTCTTTTTGTTGTATAAGCAAGTGCATTGCGAATCGGTGGAGAAAAAGACGAAACGCGAGCGAGAGAGCACGACTAGTACAAGGCAAAAGTGCACGGTAAAGAATTCTTAGTAAATTTACATTTTAAAGATTTAATCAAGAAAATTTTAATTTATCAATTTTTTTTTTATTTAAATTTATTTTGCTCTATTCCAGTATATATGTATATATAAATAAAATATATGTAAATATATATATATATAAGAAAAAAAAGAGGTATAAATGTTATACGAACGAATAACAATTTATTTGAGATCCATATTTTTTCCTTTTATCTTCTTAAAAATTAACCTTAAACAGTAAACAAAATTAAATTAAATCACAATTCTTTTAAAATTAAAATTCAAATGATGACATCCAGTTTAAAATTATTCAACATATTCTTATTCCAGTCGTTTTTGTTAATAAATAATAACATATTAATCAGAGAAAACATTGAACATCGATGTTTGAAAACTTCGATGTTTCGATATTTGGAAAAACATCGATGTATCGATACATCGCCGATGTTTTTTCCAGCTCTAGTTTTATGCGAGCTTAAGTCATTAAATTTTTAGTATTAGGTATTATTTATAAATAGTAAAAATTGTCTTAAAATCTGTTAAAGTGTTTTAAAATGTATCAATACATATGTATCTTAAACCCAAATGCACTTGTCACCATTCCCCCAAATTGATTTCAGTGTAATAGACGAGAGAGACAGTTTGTTTGTATTTCTGCTCACTCTCAAGTTCTATGAGCGATTTTCCTTACACTTTGGAACCGGCCATAAAATGCAAATATGCGAAAAACGTTAAACACATTATGACAAAATCAAGCTGAAAATAAATTCTGATGCTGTCAATAAACTCGAGTTGAGGTAAATAAACACCGCCCGACTCTTACAGGTTGGAATGATAACTCCGAGTAAAGAAATAACAAAAAACAGATAAATATTCCTTTGTGGGTCGTCGTGTTTATTGTGGCAGAACCGAACCGAACACTCCGAACACCCCCCTAGAAAACAACTTGTTGCTAAATTAAATTTAAAACACAAACAATGGAAATGCTCGCACAAAAAAATCAAAAAAGCTGTTCATTAACACGCTTCGCTTGCCGTTTTGAGTTAATTAATAAAACAGTTAGCATAGTTGGGCTTTGATGGTTAAATGTATAGAGTGTGGGCTGGGTTTTGGCCAATTTCGAGTGATGTCAGTGGTGTGCAGGCAATCAAGAAATGGGATAGGTTTAAGTTTAAGGAAGGTTCCTCCCAAGGTTGCCTTTTTATTGGGCTCTTTTTTATTGCCTTTCACCTATCCTTATCTGTTTTTTCGAAGGTAAAGTTGTTAGAAACGATTTTTTACGGGTTCTTTTCATTTTCAGTAATTAAACTAATTTTGTGCCTTATTTAACTTGCTCAATGAGCATGAAATGTTTCTAAATAATAACTCAAATAACTCCATAATAATTTAAAATTTAATGTCGACCTTTCCCACACTAAACTCAACTGATAACTCTAATTAATTGACTTATTTTCCAATCACAAACATTTTAAATTTAGCTCTTAGGAAAGTACGTCGATTTTACAGAGTGTGCAAAAGATAATGTCGAATGAATCATTAGCAGCGTTGACTTTAGCTAGAAGGGTGTAGTCAAAAGGGGGTCAACCCATTCCTAAATAAAACGTTATAAACGAAACCTTGACGCATTTAATCTAAGCATTAAACGAAACGTGAGCTGATTCACAAATTTACTTTGCATGAACCATTGTTTGGCTTGAGTTTAATGCGGGTTTCTGATATTTTAGGGCACTTTAATTGGGTGTACTTAAATAATTTGTGTACATAACATTTTAGATGATAAATTATGCTTTTTATACCCTTGAAGGGTATTATAATTTTGAGCAGAAGTTTGCAACGCCGTGAAGGAAGCTCCTCCGACCATATAAAATATATATATTTTTGATCAGGATCAAATGATCCGAAATCTGTCCGTTTTTAATATTATAAATGGCTCGCAAAGAATTCGAAAACCGTCCTTTTTTAATATTATACAAATTATAAAAATTATACATGTAAAATGTGTTGGTAAATGTTATAGAAATTTACAAACTTCGATATTTTTTTTAATTTGACCAAAATGGATCGATTTTCAATGATCCAATTGCAGACTGCAAGGGTATACAAACTGCGGATTACCGAAGTTAGCTTTCTTTCTTGTTTTTTTGTTAATTTCCTTATTTTTGTATACGTTATATTTTATTTAATTTATTAGTAAAGTATTTTAACAAATTTTACTTAATGTAATACATCTACCAAATCACTAGTGTTTTGAAATTCCTGAGAAAGGTGCACAAAAAAATAATACAAAGATTTACATTGTAAAAAAATCAAATTTATATACATTGAATCACTAACCATACAACATATGTTGTATCATACAACTTGTATGGTTAGTGATTGAATTAAGCACCTCAAGCATTTATTGCATACTTTTAGACACATTTTTAAATGAAATGAAAACATGATTTTTTGCAATATTTTATTTTATTATTATTTTTAGCAATGCTTAATTTTTTGTAAGGTCATTAAAAAACAAGTATTTAATTTAATACATCTACCAAATCACTAGGGTTATTAAATCCCTGAATAAGGTATAAAAAAATGTTACAAAATGTTACATTGTAAAAAAAAACAAATTTAAATAGAATTTCGCACCTCAAGCATTTATTGCATACTTTTAGGAACATTTTTAAATTAATTTAAAACTTGATTTCTTACAAAAATCGCAAATATACAAATTCTATGAAAAAAGAGGTCCGCTTTAAATTGTTTAAGCTGCAAATTTTACCAGAGCCTTTATGTAATGTTATTTTTTACATTTAATATGTAGCTTTTGCCTGCGATTTCTGTGATTCCCCTGAATATATATATAACCCCCACCTTATCTAGATTCCTAAGAAGTAGCGCGTAATCGAATACCTTCACCCATCCAATTCCCATTCTTCAATCTCTTCCAGGGAAAAACTCACTGGAGCGCAACACCAACTCCCGGTTTGAGAGGCCCATCGACTACGTGGAGTACCTGCAGAATGGTGAGCATAGCGAGCACAAGGTGTACCAGTGCGTGGAATCTTTGCGCGTGGCCCTCACCAGCAATCCGATCTCATGGATCAAGGAGTTCGGGGTGGCGGGCATCGGGCAGATCGAGAAGCTGCTGACGCGGGCGAAAAAGGATCGCACCTACGATCGGATTGAGTTCGAGGCGATACGCTGCCTGAAGGCGATCATGAACAATACGTGGGGCCTGAATGTGGTCCTCAATCCGGATCAGCACAGTGTGGTCCTGCTGCTGGCCCAGTCCCTGGATCCTCGCAAGCCGCAGACCATGTGCGAGGCCCTCAAGCTGCTGGCCTCCTTTTGCATTGTCTACGAGCGCAATGGCTATGAGAAGGTGCTGCGCGCAATAACCACAATAGCGGCCACCTCGTACAAGGCCAGCGAGCGCTTCCGGCCCATAGTGGATGCCCTGTTTGCTTCGGATAAGCAGGATCCGAAGCGGGAATTGGCCTGTCACAGCTTGATTTTTATTAATACCCTTACAAACACGCCCTCGGACCTCAATTTCCGCCTCCATCTGCGCTGTGAAATCATGCGAATGGGTCTGTACGATCGGCTGGATGAGTTCAAGAAGATTGTGGAGACGAGCAACAATGAGGCGCTGCAGCAGCACTTTAAGATCTTCAACGAGATCCGGGAGGATGACTTTGAGGAGTTTGTGCAGCGCTTCGACAATGTCACCTTCAACATGGACGATGCCACCGAGTGCTTCGAGGTGCTCAAGAACATGGTGACGGACACCACCTCGGAGCCCTACTTCCTCTCCATCCTGCAGCATCTGCTGTACATCCGGGATGACTTCTACTTCCGCCCCGCCTACTACCAACTGATTGAGGAGTGCATCTCACAGATCGTCTTCCACAAGGGCTACTGCGATCCGAACTTTGAGAACAGGAACTTTAATATAGACACCTCCCTGCTGCTCGACGACATTGTGGAGAAGGCCAAGGCCAAGGAGTCGAAGCGATCGGAGGAGTACGAGAAGAAGATCGAGCAGCTGGAGAGCGCCAAGCAGGAGGCCGAGGCGAAGGCCGCTCATCTCGAGGAGAAGGTCAAGCTGATGGAGGCGAACGGCGTGGCGGCCCCATCGCCCAATAAGTTGCCCAAAGTGAATATACCCATGCCGCCGCCCCCACCAGGAGGTGGTCCAGGAGGACCACCGCCACCACCTCCCCCCATGCCTGGCATGGGCAGAGGAGGAGGACCACCACCGCCGCCTCCTCCCCCAATGCCTGGAATGGGCGGTGGACCGCCACCCCCTCCCCCCATGCCCGGAATGGGCAGAGGAGGACCACCGCCGCCACCCATGCCAGGGATGATACGTCCCGGTGGCCCACCACCGCCGCCCATGATGATGATGGGACCCATGGTTCCAGTGCTCCCTCACGGCCTGAAGCCCAAAAAGAAGTGGGAAGTCGCGAATCCCATGAAGCGGGCCAACTGGAAGGCCATTGTCCCGGCCAAAATGTCCGAGAAGGCGTTCTGGGTCAAGTGCCAGGAGGATAAGTTGGCCCAGGACGATTTCCTGGCCGAACTGGCCGTTAAATTCTCCTCGAAGCCAGTGAAGAAGGAGCAAAAGGATGCGGTGGACAAGCCAACGACGCTGACAAAGAAGAACATTGATCTGCGCGTGCTGGATGGAAAGTCGGCCCAGAATCTGGCCATTCTGCTGGGCGGATCCCTGAAGCATTTGTCCTACGAGCAAATAAAGATCTGCCTGCTGCGCTGCGACACGGCCATTCTGAGCTCCAACATCCTGCAGAACCTCATCCAGTACCTGCCGCCGCCAGAGCAACTCAAGCGCCTGCAGGAGATCAAGAACAAGGGGGAACCACTGCCGCCCATCGAACAGTTTGCGGCCACAATAGGTGCGGTTGGGTAGCTATCTTACATCAGAAATTATATTATAACCCTTCCCCCTTTCAGGTGAAATCAAGCGCTTGTCGCCGCGCCTCCACAATCTGAACTTTAAGCTCACCTACGCGGACATGGTGCAGGATATCAAGCCCGATATTGTGTCAGCCACGGCTGCCTGCGAGGAGGTTCGAAATAGCAAAAAGTTCTCCAAGATCCTGGAGCTTATACTCCTCCTCGGCAACTACATGAACACGGGCTCCAAGAATGAGGCGGCCTTTGGCTTTGAGATCAGTTATCTCACCAAGCTTACGAATACCAAGGATGCGGATAATAAGCAGACGTTGCTGCATTACCTAGCCGACCTTGTGGAGAAGAAGTTCCCCGATGCTTTGACCTTTTACGACGATCTGTCGCATGTGAACAAGGCGTCGCGCGTCAACATGGATGCCATACAGAAGGCAATGCGGCAAATGAATGCGGCCGTAAAGAATCTGGAAACGGATCTGCAGAATAACAAGGTGCCGCAGTGCGATGATGATAAGTTTAGCGAGGTGATGGGCAAGTTTGCGGAGGAGTGCAGGCAGCAGGTGGATGTGTTGGGTGAGTATTACAAAGAAGTTCTTAGTTGTAACAAGTTTCAGTAGTATTTTATTGTTTGCGTCTTTTCTTATTGTTGGCTCTCCATCAAGTGCCTTTTTCTCCTATTCGATCTTTCCTCTATCGATATATCGATTACACTATCGGTTACGCTATCGGTTACACTATCGGTTACACTATCGGTTACACTATCGGTTACGCTATCGGTTACGCTATCGGTTACACTATCGTTTACACTATCGATTATTCTTAACACTATACAATTATTCTTATTTTAGTATTTTTAAATTTACATTAGTTTACATAGTAAACCTTCATTAAAATCCTTCCTATTCCAGGCAAAATGCAGCTGCAAATGGAGAAGCTGTACAAGGACCTCAGCGAGTACTATGCCTTCGACCCGAGCAAGTACACCATGGAGGAGTTCTTTGCGGACATCAAGACCTTCAAGGATGCCTTCCAGAATGCGCACAACGAGAATGTGCGCGTACGCGAGGAGCTGGAGAAGAAGCGCCGCCTGCAAGAGGCCCGCGAGCAGTCCGTGCGGGAGCAACAGGAGCGACAGCAGCGTAAGCTGGCCGTGGTGGATATGGATGCGGCGCAGGCGCAGGAGGGTGTAATGGACAGTCTCCTGGAGGCCCTACAAACAGGCTCCGCCTTTGGGCAGCGTAATCGCCAGGCACGGCGACAGCGACCAGCGGGAGCGGAACGAAGAGCGCAACTCAGCCGGAGTAGGTCGCGGACGCGGGTCAACAACGGTCAGCTGATGACCCGCGAGATGATCCTCAACGAGGTTCTAGGCTCCGCGTAGTTTAGAGAAGTAGAGTAGAGCAGAAGAGTTCAAGCAATTCCCCGATTCCCCCCTCTGTACATATATAAATAATAGACACATCTGTAGCGATCTAAGGAGCCTAAGGACATTAGCTGTGTACATCCTGTGTAGCCTGGATGTAGATTGGATAGCCAACAGCCGCAAAAAGTAAATATCAAGGGGGCAGCCATGGTTGGAAGTGTATAAAGCATTGCTGGAAGAGGATATAGAAGCCAATTTTATATTTATTGTATTTTTTAAAGTGTATTTTGATTGATTTGATTTTTGTTTAATTTATAAATTTGAAAAGGTTTAACTTCTATTTAAATTTACTTCAGAAAAATTAATACTTATTACTTTTATATCTAACAAATTAATTTATTTCTCTTATAAATAAAAGATGATTTAATAAGATTTAAAGAAGAACAAAAAACCTCGAGCCATCTTTAAAATTTAAATAAATAAAAAGATAATTTAATAAGATTTAAAATAGAAAAATACGTGAGACATCAAAGGAAAATGTTCGAGTCATCTTAAAAAATGTAAATCAAATATTATGTGAAGAAATTATTAATTTATTTCTCTTATAAATAAAAGATGATTTAATAAGATTTAAAGAAGAAATTTAAATAAATAAAAGGATAATTTAATAAGATTTAAAATAGAAAAATACGTGAGACATCAAAGGAAAATGTTCAAGTCATCTTAAAAAATGTAAATCAAATATTATTTGAAGAATATAATTAAACTTTGATATTTTTAGACTTCTCCCAAGCTAAGAACTCAGTAAGGCTTTAAAAACACAGAATATTCCAACAATAGCTTCCCCTGGCAAAAAAACATATATATTTTTTATACGCTTTTACTTCTGAAACTGATAAACATCGGGTTAATGTGGCCTGTTCTTATTCTAAACAAAACTGAGCTAGACTTTATACATATATTGTGGTTCTCTACACTCTGTATTCCTATTCTACTGTGGCATGTTCCAATCCAAATCCAATGTTGCTGTGCACTTCGTTTTCGAGGCACTCACTGTGGGGAGAGATATATTGATAGTAATCGAAATGAAATTCCTTTTGTATTTAATTTCTTTTTAAGTGAAACACTCTCTTTTTAAATTGTTTACTTTAATGCCCCCCAAAACCACGCTTTATACTTAACATTGTTAAATAATGTCAATTTTTTTGTGGACAACGATCGTATAATGAAATAAACTTAACAAAATAAAAGTAATTCAAATGGAATTTAATTTAAAATATTTGGGGAAAGATTAAATAAAGCCAAGGAGGTTATTCAACGATTAGTTGTTCCTTTCATAATCTTGGGATATTCCTTTTAAAGATCCCAAAATAAATTCGGACTTTCCACCAAAAAAAAGAGGTGACTTGCCGCTTTTTGTGATTGTCCTTCTCCACTTTAATTTGTTTTATTAACAAAGATATTTTATCGCTAATGTCGCGGCACTCATAAAGGTGTTTGATTGTGCTGGAGTCGGAGGTTCGTACAACGCAAAATGCACTTGCTGGTGTGTGGATTGAGTGGTGGTGGGGTTTGGCCCGGGCTCGGTCCCGGTCCCGGCCATAAAACTCTCCAAAACGTTAAACGAACCGACAAACAGCAAAGGCCGCGCACGACAAAGACACATCCACATCCACATTCACATTCACATCCGTCTGGCGACGGCGAACACATTATATATTATATACCAAAAAAAAAAGGAAAAAAAAACCGTACAGATATAAGTTATTACGAGTATATCTGGTTAGGTCTGGGGCGGGGTCTCTGATTGCCTCTCGAGTTTTATATTTTTGGAGTCTGCTTTATGGGCCAATGGCGCTTGGCTCTGCTTTCTTTATGGATTTATTAACATAATTGAAGGAGAATTATAAATACCATCTCGAGTTCTTTACAGGTTGTTAATGCCAATCGAGGGGACAGATTCTAATTTATGATCGAAGATAGAGATGCATTAGAGTGTTTTAGAGGATCGGAATAAATCTTTCATTGATAAAGGCCTCCTTTGAGAAGGGGATTCGATCATTTGGAAATGAATCATAATATTTGGTTAATTGTTAGAAGGATAGATAAAGATGTAAGTAATTTTTAATAATAGGATACCTTTGCCTAATGGATTTAGAATAAATTAATAAAATACCCAAGGAATTTGGAAATAGTTTTAGTTAAACATATGCAGACCAGTTAAAATCGATCAGATATCCGAGATATTATATGGTTTTTAGTATCCTATTAAAGGGATGACTATACTTGATCCATTTTCGAACTTTCTTACGTCAATAGTTTCCTAAATCCTTCTCAATTTTATTGGTATATTCTGATTTTAGAAGATACATACATAAAGATAATTGATCGTGTTGTCTTAAAAATATACCCAAGCAGTATAACGAGTTTAGTATAGGCTTGATACTTCATCATATCAAATGTGTACGCAATAGTATAGTTCTATAGTTCTACATCGAAAATTCGATAACATATTGCGTTAGCTGGATTTTAGTGATTTTCGGTTTGTCGCGTTAGTGAATTTTCTCAAGTTTTGGGGAAGATTAGTATAGTTTTTATACTTTCGTAGTATCAAATTAATAATCATCTTATTAAGAAATTTTTAATACTCAAGGATATAGAATTCGCTTAACAATAGTATAGATTCTATGACAATTTTTTTGTGTATTTAATGTTATTGGTATATTTTGATTATCAACATGTAAAGTTATTGATTGCTCCCCAACTTGGGTAGAATTAAATATTTACTTCCAAAGGTTTTATGACAAAGGTAAAAAATTATTGAATTATTTCCTATTTCACCTAGTTTATTCGGTCATGACTGTTGTCTTAAGGGACATATCTAGGCATACTTGATTGATCTCGAACTCTTCTGGAATGGAGATCATAGCATATGGTAATGTTTTCATACCTTCCTAAGGGATTAGGCTTTTTGTGTGCCCCTAATGACTTCCAGGTAACACTAGATCTACCCTGTTACATGACTTGCCCGTGCCCGCGTCCGTGCCTGATCGAACCCTAGAGAACCCAGAGGACCGACCTACCCTTGCCGCGGATGCCCAGCCCACGCAGTAAATTCCCCCGAATTGTTGACGATTTGCGAAAAAGAAGAAAAAAGTGATCGCGAGGCAACAAAAATCTGGGCTGTGGCTGCCTAATTGTTGTGTGAACTTTATGGGCCTCGATCGATGGGTAGGACCAGCCCACCAGCCCACCAGCACCACCGCCACCTTATAAGCCTTGTTTGGTGTCCCCGCGCGACCGTTAGGAGCGGATTCGGGACTCAAAGGTCGTCTTCGCGCACTCATAAAATCACCTTTGTCCGCGATCCCTTTCGATTGTTTTACAATGTTTTGTCTTTCGGACATTAAGGGGTTTTTTGTTTGGAAACGATCGATCCCGAGCCCGAACCAGTTTTTGGGTAGTTCAGCGTTAATAAGTGAGTTTTAAGTACCGCCCTCGCGAGGCCAAATGCTTCTGTTCCCTTTTCTCTTTTCCCTTTTCAGGGATCTTGGTTTCGGTTCTCCTCCATTGTGTCAGCTGCATTCACTTCTAATTATTTGACGCGACATTTGCCGTTTTATGATCACTCTACTGAAGACCATATTTGCGATCAATGAATGTATTTTTTATAGGTCCTGGTAGTACGAGGAATTCTAGAACTCGCTAGGATTACTCAATCGGCACGAGCTTAGCGCGTTTTGTTTGGAATTACAATTGGGATTAGCGAGGGAGAGGCTATTTCAGCGGAAATATTTATTAAAATGGAAGAAGGTAGATGAAAGTTAACTGATATAATCTATATGGATATTGAAGTAGAGACGTTATTAATCATTATTTTAAATAAATTGGAATACTAATGGAGATGTTATACCTTTGCAGCCGAAAGAAAGAATTTTTGCCCTTCCCATAAAGTATCTTTGATAAGATTTTTTATGAAGACAGCCCCAAAAAGGCAATGTATAGATTATCCTTATATTCTTATTTTGTACGTAATAGTCTAATATTAATGGATAAATAACAAAATCTATTTACAAAAATAACTAAAGATTTTAAGTCAATTGTTAAAGACTCCAGGAGCATGGCGAAGGAGAGTATTATCATACGAAAATCATTGAATGTTTTGTGAATTTCAGATGCACTTATTAAGCTTGTTTTTCCATAGTAAGGTAGTTATTTTAGCCCATGGAAATCATTAATCAGAATTCGATCAAATCCTTTTATATGACCGTAATAAATTTCTGATGCATTAAATGTAATAATCATGATAACAAATAAACCTTTATAATATCATAACGATATTTTTAATATTACGTGTTATTGTTTTATTCGTTTTTCAAATAGACGTAAATAAATTGTCAAAAATATATAAAGAAATACTTTTATTAGACACATTAATAGTTTGAACGTAACTTTAGAAAAGTGTTCCATCACAATTAAAACATTTGATGGAAAATAATTAAAGAAAAGAAGGCTTACATACATATGTACATACATATGTACATAATTCTACAGATACCTCTCCCTTAGGTTGCTGATACCATAGGAAGCCTATAATACTTTTAATACGCATTACTTTTGGAAGATCATTGATTTTTAATTAATAAAAATTTAAGTATATTTAATTCACGATCACAACAGCCTTTGAATAAAAACAAAAAGGATTTAAAATCGCATATCCTTGCATTTATAGTTCAATATCTTTAGTTTCGAATGGCATGAGTTTTTAAGGCCCTTTTCTTTATTAAATAAAGTATAAAAAAATATAAAATAATGCCACTTAAAAGATCTTTTCAAGTACCTTTCATCAGCACTCCTTCCTTCCCGACGATTAAATATCATTTCCTCGTCGTCTGCCATCGCTTACAAGGCAATTAGAGATATAGCTTTACAACTTTATAATTTTAACTGTGGCGATATAGACTATATCGGGGCGCCCATATAAACCACGATTGCTGGGCAAACAAATATCTGGACAATGGGGCTCATCGTGTTTGAACAAAACTATATGGTTTATGTGTGTATGGAAAATAAAACCCTCAAATCAGGACGGTAAAACGTGGATAGGCGCACTTGAGGAAGGGGACTAGGATCGCCGATGTTATGGCCGTGGAAACATAATTTTACAGCCACTAATTGCGTAATGCACGCAGATGTGCAATTACTTAATTAGCCAACGGCAATTGCAATTAAACTACGTACAAATCGAAAGCGGCCCATAAAGGAAAAGGGGTTTTTCTTGGCCGAGAAACTACCGCTAATTGCTTACCTGGCTCAAAGGGGCGTGGCCAACTGCCCGCCAGCCATCGCAGCGTTGAGCGCGAAAGAGACGGCAAGCAGATCGAACGAACGCAAGCCATCTTGAATTTTGAACGTGCAACGGAAATGAGGGTTAAAAAAAGGCCACCTTACGGTCGCTGGTGTAGGTCAGAAAGAGACAACCGGTGTGTGAGCGCGCGGGCCTTCGGTGGTTGTTTCTGCCTGAGCCGCTCTGCGCCCGGTTTATCTGCTTCTGTTGCTTTCTGTGGGTTTTTTATCAGGCACTTCAGTACGTGTTCGACTTGCGTACTGACTTGACGTAGTCGCCAACGCAACGGAATAAATATTAAATAAAAAACAGAGCTTCCCCAAATATTCAAGCGCGTGAGTGAGTGCTGAAAAAAAACACACAGTGGAATCGATATATCGTATGTGGGTGTATGTGTGTGCAGCTTTGAAAAACACATCGCCAGAAAAGTGCTAACTGTAAAAATTGACAAAGAGAGAAACACACGCAAAAAGATAAAAAGTAAAACGCATAAAATGTGCAATTAAAGATCGTCTCAAAACCAGGAGAGGAGACAAACCAACACACGAGCAAGGGATTAAACCAGCGAAGGGATAGAGAAAAGGATTAAACGTATAGCTGGATCATCAAGGCAACGGAGCAGATATAACCTCAAACATGGTGTCCCACTACTACAACACACTGCCCTACACGCAAAAGCACAGTGCCGCCAACCTGGCCTACGCCTCGGCGACGGGTCAGCCCTGGAACTGGACGCCCAACTACCACCACACGCCGCCGAACCATCAGTTCCTCGGCGATGTGGACTCCTCGCACGCCGCCCATCATGCGGCGGCTGCCCATCAGATGTACTACAACTCCCATCACATGTTCCATTCGGCGGCGGCAGCCAGCGCCGGTGACTGGCACTCGCCGGCCTCCAGCACGGCGGATAACTTTGTCCAGAACGTGCCCACATCGGCCCACCAGCTGATGCAGCAGCAGCAGCACCACCACCATCATGCCCATGCCGCGCCCAGCAGCTCGGCCAGTTCCGGCAGCAACAGCAGCAGCGGCAATCCGGCCACCCAACTGAACGAAACCAACAGCAGCATTGGAGGAGGCGGCGGCGGCCCCAGCACTGAGGGCGTTAATCCCTCGGCTCCGTCCAGTCACCAGCAGCAACATATCGCCGAGGGCTTGCCATCGCCACCGATCACTGTCTCCGGCTCGGAGATCTCCAGTCCGGGAGCTCCAACGTCCGCTTCCTCGCCGCATCATCACTTGGCCCATCATCTGAGTGCTGCCGCTGCTGGCAACAACAACAATAGTCCATCCACCCACAACAACAACAATAATAACAATAACAGTGTGAACAACAATAACAACAGGACGTCGCCATCGAAGCCCCAGTACTACGAATGGATGAAGAAGCCCGCCTATCCAGCGCAACCACAACCAGGTGAGTGTTCTGAAAATAGCATAGAAAAGGGGTAGTTATTATTATTAAAAAAAGAAGTTTGGGAATGGCGAAAAACTGGGGTACATTAAATTCCCCCTTTGATAAGCTGCGTAATAGCATAACCTCTATAAGATCTTTATTGATAATATAGGGGTTCCCCTGATTATAGATTATAGTTTCTAGATATGGTTGCTTTTTTTTAATAAGAGGTCTTTTGGGCTACAGGAAACTGCGCGCCTTCAAAAAGCACATGCGGAAACAGCTTTCCTTGATAAGTGAAAAAACTTTTAAAAGACCTCTATGAGAAATCTTGGGAACTACAGGAATTATAGGCCATATTTTTGTAGGAAAACAATTTAGATGGTACGCGGTTTACGAAGGAAATTATCCCTATAGCTTGCTTTGATCAAAGTAAAGATAAGTTTAATATATGTGATTTATATTAGAATTTATATTAAATATATTTTGATCAATTTTATTAAATTTTTAATGAGAAGGTTAAATGGTATTAGTTTCTAATCAAGTCCAGGAATATACCTTTGAAATAAAACGTTTAAAACTAAACTCCTACGAGTCCGTAAATATCATTCAAAGTTTACAAAAAATCGAGGCTTTTCCCTTGGTCTTGCTCTCAACCAAACCTCTTAGTCACTCTGATAAATTTTGGTTATATATATTTACCTGAAAGTGGCGTGACCTTCGACTCCTCCTTCCCTGCCTTATTTGGGTTTCTCCCGCATCCGCCTCGCTACGTATCCAAATTTCGTAAATTCCATATATTTCGGCGGCACAGTGAAGTGCATTGTCTCCTCCGTCAAGCTCGTGCTGTTCGCGCTTCTCCCTCTCGTTCCTACATGAACATATATAGGATTTTATAAGAAATCGTTTACCTGCCATGGATCCAAGTCCAATGGCCAATTAGCTCATAAAAATCAAATTCTGGCCAAGCTCCATTTTTATGATATTCAGTTGAGGTCGACAGATCCCCAGATTCGACGCCTTGATTTATGGGCATGCCCTTACACCGACTGTGAACGAGTGTTTGTTTGTTTGTCCCCATCTCTCTCTCTTCGGCGTCGTCTCTCTCTTTCTCTATTGACTAATTTTGTATCGTAAATCAATTTAACTATAAAAATTTCTAAATGGTTTGATCAACTTCTTTCGAAAAATACCTTCCAATATTTAATAAAAAGTCTAAACAAAGTGGGGATGTGCAGGAGAATGAATGGAGTGCAGGGGATCGGTCGGAGAGATCAGAATCGATCTCACAGCAATTAGCATTGTGAGAGTGTGTAATTGGGGGGTTTCTTTGTTTAAAGGTGTGTAGTTATTTGGATTTATTTGATTTATGGGAGCTGCAACGGTAACAATGTTCTGGAATTTAAATTTATTAGAGAAAAAGTAAAACAGAAATATTTTTATGAAATTATTCCAATTTCAAAGTTCCGAAGAACTTAGCTTAAAACTTCCTTATATTTTATTTTATTGATACTGCATTTAAACCTCATGTTTTCTGTTTTTATTAATCTTTCACACCTTTTGTGTTTGCTTAAATTTATTTATTTATGCATATTTTAAGATGGGTTAATTTACTTATAGAAAATATGTTCCGAAAACACAAGATCATGGAATATACTCTATATCATGATTTTTCCTATGCAAATTTTGTGCAATTTCGTTCCTTTTTGTTTACATTTTTCCCACACCTCCGTTAAAAAAAGGGGAAAAAACATAAGCAAAAGCAATGCAAATGTCAATGCAGTACTCACAAACACAGAAACTCGAAAGGCGAATAAACACTCACGATTTACGACCCCTGGGCGCATGTCAAGAAGAATATGAAGAAGGAGAGAGGGGAACAGACGGGGTAAGACGACGATATCGACAATATCGGCGATATCCATTAAGCCCATAAAATCTGTTGGTATGCAATTAACGTTTATGGCCCATCGCTGGTTGCTGTTGTTGTCGCTTAATCCAGCCGGTCAAGCCGACAAGGCAATTTAAGTTTGCTTTATTTATTATTCAAAAACTTTGTTCACCTCTCTTGTTTGAGTATTTTACCTTTTTTTATTCGGTACAGTGAGCGCTTCAGTAATTAAACATTTTATTGAAATGTTTGCAGACTTTATACATATGTGACATTTAATGCTGTAAAAGAAATATTTGTAATTTAAGAAACCTAAAAAATAGGCAGGTCAGTGAATTAACTATCAGGAATTTCGCTATAATTAAACTTTTGTCCATCAGATTTAGAAGAAGGTATTTTTTTATAAAAGATTTTTAGTTGTTTTATTCCTTTAAAAATTACATCTTTTCGCATACAATAAATCACTTAGGGAATCAATGACTTCTATTTCCAATAGCGATCGCTATTATGTCGATGACTAAACATATCGTGATTTTTAATGGAATTATAAAAGTTCCCAATTTCGTTTTCATTTTGTGGGGCATGTTGCAGGGCACGTCAAAGCGGGGCCCACTTCAATTTTTGGGGTGTGGCAATAAAACAGCGACAATTTCCACGATTGTCGGTGGATCCAGATGCCTTGTTATACTTTTGTTTCAATGGCTGGTGGTTCTGGCAGGTTTTGCGATTAGATTAGCGAGGGGGAAATCAAATAAACGCCCGCCCTGTCAATAAGTCCTGGGTTCTACTCACCCCTCCTCCATCTCTCTGTTCTGTTCCGTCCTATACTCTCCTATATGGTGGTTACGAGTTCTATTTTCTGTTGCTTCAATAATGTAGCACCACCACTGAGTGATATGGAAACGTGGCCACAAAAAAAAGAGTTTTTTTGTGTTATCTAAAACGTCAAAAGCATTGTTGATAAGCGATTCCGTTGCGTTCGGCGACGGGCATATTGATTAAAACAATATAGGGCCATAAACCAATAAAAATTAGTATTACTTCCAATAAAAACTAAATAGCGACATTTACGATCAAATCTATGCAATCATTATTAAATGGCAAGAAATTCAAGTTCCCTTCGTTTTTACAACACGTGTGAAAGAATTTCAAAGAATTGGAGGCACCTAATTAAAATTTAATTAATTAGGAATTGAAGGAATTAAAATTCCTTAATGCCTTATATATAATTTTCAATAGTCCGATATCTATTTGCTTTTGCTAGTCTGTATTTATCTTTATATATATTGATTAAATAGAAGAACAAGATTTTATTCGAAACAAGCTGTAACTTTATTGCAGTGTCGCTGAATTCTGACTTGGGAATTTCAAGTGCACGCCCCGTAACAGATTTTACGCTTTATGTTGGTAGGCAAGAGGGCAACGGAACAATTTATATAATTTCTATTGAGTATAGACTTAATAAAACCCAGAAAGTTAGGTATAGTTTTTAATTTAAATCTAATTACTAAAATATTTTCAACCCGTTAAAATCGAAAAAAGCGAAACACACAACAAAAACCATTTTATATTTACCTTTAAAGCACTTCTTAAACTAATATGCAACCTTCCGTGATTATTAATTCATTAATTATATCTTTACTTCCAACCCCATAATTTATTATCGTTATAATTTCTCCGAGGAAGTATTTATTTATTAATCAGCCAAAGGTGGTTCTTATTGGGATTGTCTGTAGATTTTCAGCATTGCCCGTGTTGGGACATAAAAAACTAATGCCACCTGACACATTGAGATTTAATGTGTCAATATGCACAGAAAATTTATATCTAGTCACATAAATAATTCTATAGAGAAAAAGAGAACAAAACAGAAAAGATAGAATATATGGCAAGGCATGGATTTATATTGTATTCCACAGCACATTAGAAATTGTAGTATTCCCTGCCCAGATACACGGATAGGATACATTTGTGGGCTGATTTTGGGGCTGGTCGGCGGCCCCAAGATAAGCCATTAAAAATGGCCACTAGCTGCAGTCGAACTATGGTTTCGTTTTCCCCTTATCGACACTCTCAATGTTTGCCGTTGACATTTACCCTTCCACAGTTTTTCTCTCTTCCCTCGCCATGTGTCAAAAATGAAGTCAAATTTTGGTTGGAAGAGAGAGAGAGTGCGTTCGGTTCGTTGGGTTTGATTGACATGATGGGATTAGCATAGAACCTCCCATTCCCCAGCACCTCTGCTTGTCACGGACTTGTTACCATTGTGTCATTTACTTTGGGCTTAGTTGTCCAAATACAGAGCAAAATCATGTTTGGGTTTTTTCTCTCTCCTATTTGTATTGGCTCTGATATTGGTAATAACCAGAAATTTGAGTCTTGTAGCTGCCAAAGCCCTCGATACACAGACATATGTTATGTCTCTATATGTGTATATATCTGTCTTCATATTTGTATATGTTGTTCAATTTATATTGATATACCATTCGAGGTGTATTCAGTTTATATTGGAGGCGCCCGGGATTTCGAGAGCTTAATTTGGGGTTACGGCAAGCTTACGCAGCAAGGTGATAAATTAAACTGGAAAATGTTCAAAATGAGTAACAGGGAATATATATATTTTGATTTAAAAAGTATTTTATAAATACTCATTGTATTATTTTGTTATTTGTTATTATACAGTGTTTCCATGCTGTATATTATACTATCAATAAACATTTGATGGATAAGGTTAGCTAATTTCCGAAACACTCGTATATCCTACCACAAATCTTTAACACACGAAATTAGTGTGTTTTTTAGAGAGTTTTATATTTAATAAAACCCACTACACCTCGAGTTTTTAATAACCTCTTTTTATTCCTTTAAATATTTACTTAAATCTCTTACTGCATAATTTTATAACTTCCTACTAATAATTTTATAATTGAAATCAAATCGCTTTACTTTTCCCCTATTTTTTCCAATTATCTTTTACCCAGTCCTGCCTCAAGTTATTTTATCAATGAAAGTAAACAGCAAAGAGTGCGCGAGAGAGTCTAGGAATTGTAAATTATAGCTTACGTTTCCTGTTCAGCCATAAACCATAATATCATAATGGACGAGAAGTGCCAGGTCGAGAGCTGTATGCGATATAGCCCATATCTAGAGGGACCCCGGGGGCGAAAGCCTTTTGTTTGGGTTCCAACATGGCCAAGCGACACCGAAATCCGATTGTCAATCAACATTGGCCCACGGCTAAATTATGACAACGAAAAAAGTGTGCGATGATGATGGTTCGGATGACACCTGCTTAAGTCTCAGGCCTAAGTCAAGCCACCGATTGATTGAGTGATTGGGCTGACTGGGTGACTGTCGGAGTCGGAGTCGGAGAGGCGACTACGAGTAGAACCAAACAAATTCTGATTTCATTTCGAGTTGTTTGGCGATTCCTTTTATGAGGTGACAACATTTACGATACGGTAGCAAAAAACGGAAAGAAAGATTTGCAATTCCCCATATACTCATATACGGCCAACGTTAATCGCTTAACAATACAATAAAGTAGCAATAATTATAAAAAACTAAATTAAATGCCCCGCCATCGTATAATGACCCATAACCACCATGAATGAACGAGCCAACGAGAATATATATGATTGCGCCATATTTGTGATTTTTATGCCCGACTTTGATTAGGATGATTATACGCTTGATGAGCTTCGGATTACTATTGCCCCAGCCGGGTCGGACCGGGCCGGGATGGGATTCTCCTGCTGGAGTAGTATATTTCCCTGATTGTGTTTGCGCTTGCAACAGTTTGCTCAGTTTCACCTCACAGTTTATACAAATATTGTTGCACACTGACCCGAGGAGTTTGCCTTGTATAACCCTGCCAGATAAGGGAGAATCGGAGTGGAAGGGGATCGGGATCGGAACGGGAAGCCTAGAAAATTTATAGTTTGCTGTACGCGGCGAGTTTATAGCATATAATATTTTCTATAATAGTTTTATGAAGCGCAAATTTGCGTTCAATAATGTGAGTTTATTGAATTTGTGGTTACAGTTGGGCGCCTTTTTATAAGGGATCCATTACGATTAGATGTTTAGAATGGGTATGATTCCGTGAGTAGATTTACAATGAAATAATAGCTAAAGAATATAACTTGTAAAACAAATCGAGGAAATACAAAAACAATTATTTATGAGTAAGCAATCTTATAAGGTCAACTATTGTATTTTCATCTATGCAGAACTATAATAGAAGGCATATTTTTTGATGGAAGATCAATGCTTTGACCCAAAAATAATCAAAAAATTAAACTTCGACCTTACTAGTTTATAATTAATATTAATACCATTTTAAAATAGTGTGATTTCCTTGAATATTTATGATTTCCCATTGCTAAGAATCATAGAACATTAAAATGTCCCATTTAAAGACATTGCATCTTACAAAAATGTTATAAATTCTCCTAAAGCATTGAAGAGTATTATATACAAACAATCTAACTATAAATCTAATTTAGATCACATTTTCGTAATTAACAATAATAATCCTTTATATAATTCTTGAAAAATCCCCATCGAAACGCAGACCTGTGCAGCTCGCCCATCTTAGAGGATCTGAGTGATTTGCTGGACGCAAGCGGTAGGAGGCGGATCCATTCCCTTGGATCCCCATTTTCTGTACTTGTTAACTTTTCTTTTGTGTTACCTTTTTTTTTTTTCTTGGCTCTAATGCGATTTTTGTGTTTTGCGTTTTGATGCATGCAATTATTTTGGGTTGATTTTGGGGTCGGGGGATATCGTAAAAGAGAGACCTCTACCTTCTCATATTCCTCTATATCATATAGCCATAAATTTTATTGCATGCATCGTCGACATCGTCGTGGCAAATAATTAACGTACATTTGGAAACAATTTTTTGTGGCCCAAAGAAACGTACGTCTCTCAGTCCCTTGTTTTGTGTTTTTTTCTCCTTCTCTGTATTTTTTCACTGCATTTTTCTATTGCCTGACTCGGAGTATTTATGGCTTTAATGGCGACTCATTCGGGCCATAAGCAGCCTACATTTTTTTTCAGCCTATGGCTGCCATTTTTTCCCTGGCTATACTTGCCTCTCTTTCGGCGTTACCTCCATCCCGCTTGCTCCACCTCTTTTTGCCGGGTCTAAGCCATAATAAATAAAACGAGCTGCTTTCTGAGTCAGACTTGGAATTAAAATTGGAGATGGAGCGTGGGCTTGGGCTTGGGATGGGGTCTTGGGCTGAGTCGGAGCCATCGCCATCGCCGCCATTGCTGGTGTGCCGTAAGGTAACCCCTTGTCCAAACTTCCCCGGTTGCGTGCCACGTATACGTATAGCTGAACACGTACGAGCGGCATTCGTTTGTTGCACGCGATCTGATAATATTATTATTATTTCCACTCCGACTCGGTTTTATATATTTTTTTTCCTTTTTTTTCACCCATCCTCCTGGCTTTTTATAAGGCTGCGTGCCGTGGGCGCGGCCTCCGCGCATCCGGCGATCGAAGGGGGAACTGGGAGCTGGGAGTGGTCTCTGCCACAAGAAATGGGAAAAAGGGGACAGGAAACGCGAAGGAACAGCGTACATTTGCATATACATCTGCATGCCATATAAAGTGTTTGCATGTCGCATATTTCATGTTGATGATGGTGGCCATTTTGAGTTTTCTTTTTGTGTGTGTTGTACGGGTTCAATTTTCTATATGTGACTTGGTTATTTATGAACCGGTCCAAGCCATAAGCCAAGCTAAATTTTTTCTAGCCAGCAATTTGAAGCTATTAACTAAATTACAGTATCAAATAAAGTTATCATGTGTTCTAAGTAAGGCTTTTGCATATACTTTGGTTTTATAGCTTACAGCATTTTTGCATTTAAAAAATAAACATCTAAGCATTAGTTGTATATTTAATATCCCTAATAATTTTTCTGAGTTTGAATTTCCAGCTAAAAATAATGATTATATTATATAATACCATTTCTTACATATCTTGATTACTTAAAGACCTCTAGCTCTTAGTTTTCTTGAAGTCCACCATACATTATATGATCTCGTAAATTTTCCTCACAGACAAGAAGTCCCCTTTACTAAAACCCCCCAAAGAAACATTGTCAGCCCTAATTTACAAGCCCCAAAATGCAAAAAATCTCTCTCTTGGTAACCCCTTTTACCATACACACAACAGCCCTCAAGGACCGGAAACTGTTCTAGTAGGCTCTAAGCCTGGAAAAGAAGGAAAAAGGAGAAATAAACGTCAAATCGAATCAAATGATTTTATGATGTAATTTGAGCTAATATTTACGATATAAGAGCAGCTAAAACAGCAGCAAAATGCCAAATAAATGTTATTGTTATATTGTCGCTTGGGTGGTGAGAGACAAAACAAACATAGAGCCACATCACCGCCTTCCCCCTCTCTTAGAGTATCCCACATTTATGATGCTGGAAAATGGCAGAGGAAAACCACAGCAAAACAGTGCAAAAAAATATAAGGAAAAAATAGAAGAGCCAAAGGAAAACCCGAAATATTTCGGCAAAGACTTTAAGGGAGGTGGAAAGCCAAACTTGAAGCAAAGAGGGTGTTGAAAAGTCAAGTGTTGTGCTTTTGCCAGTCCAAATCTCTGGGGTGCCATAGATGAAATTGCTCTTTCCGCTCGCTTTCGAGGATTTCCCTTCTACTGGCGGAAAAACTTTCGCTTCAAGCTTTAATCTTCAACCACAAAAACGTTTAAATTCGAGCAAAGTCAGGTAATAAATGTCTCCCAATAGACAAACCGAAACGAAGATGTCACGGGGGGTGTTCAACACTCAGTGACAAATTAACGCTCGGCGGGGAGGAGGATGAAAAAAAACACAACCACTTTTGTAGGTAGACCGACCATAACATCTCTGACCGTAACTAACCAACTGTATCTGTAACTGCTCTAAGCACTAACTGTCCTTGTCCTTGGCCACTGATTTTTCCCCGGGGGCCGGACCACATAATTGGCCAGCAATCAACAGCTGTTCTAATATAGGGAACAGACTAGACCTCAACCTGATATAATTTATGGCCCAAATGATCTTTGCTCATGCTCTATTTCTGTTGTGTTTGATATTAGAGAAGCCACAATTGCCACAGTGGATTTTTCACTGTTTAAACACTTTTCCTTTGTCGGCACACTCGATGTTTGTATATTTGTACATAAAAGAGTGCCAGTAGGATTGCTGTTTAGCCAGGAATTATTAAGTGCACTGCAAAGATTTTAAAGATTTTAAAAATATTAAAAAAATGCGTAGAGAATGCAGAAATAACTGAAAAATATTTTAAAATGAGAATTTAATAGGTTAGCTAAGGTAATTTATTTTAAATTAAAATTAGCAATAGATTTTGCACAGTGCTCCTTCTTCAGCAGGAATCAATAGAGGGAACCCGCTGAAACCAATCAGACCATAAAACCCTCTAGACAACATTTATACGCACTCGACGAGTGAAGAACAACCATTAAAGCTTATCTGGACAAATGCTGAACGATTTTCCAGTTCTGTAATTCCACCGATATTGATACAGACCTCAACTGGGATTAGGAGAGTGCTGCGTACGTTCCTCCACCTAAGCTGGAATATATACAATATTCTCCCTTCAGAACTTTGCCGACGGCCCTAAGCCAAGTAACTAATCTATCATTACGCGTGGAGGGAGGGATGGCAAACAAATGCCAGTCAATAGCATTAACAGTTGAAAATCAAACTTTCAATTAGGCAGAGGCAGAGGCAGAGACACACACACGTGGATATATCGGGGAGCGAAGAACCCCGTTCGATATAAATTATGGAGCGTTCACTCATGACGCGACAAAGTCATAAAAAAATGTCACACCTTGACGCACAATTTTTTATTTAATTGCTAATAAAATGCGCTATATATTTGTGTGTGGCTAAAGCCCCCTGGCCATTATATATAATGTATGAATCTCTCCGGATATATATCAGACAGATTTTCGAGCACAATTATTTGCCCAAGTGACTTCAGATTTTTATTAAGATATCCCCTTTTGTTTTTTTCGCCATTCATTCACAATCTAATCAGAGGAAAGTGTGTAGAATCTGGCTAGGATCTTAGGGGTTCAGACGGAATGGAATGGAGCATTAGCATTAGCTCAAGTTGATCCACATTCATGGCGTTTGTCTTGGCCTGTTTATTGGGGGGACCCCATAAAACACTCAGTGCGGCTGGGATAGTGGCTTTATAGTTGTGCACATAATACGTGTACGATTTATTAGATTATGGCCGTGAAGGTCAGTGAATCAAGCTAAAGGGGACCGGACCTGAGGGCGTGAGTGTGCGCTCCAGTTAGTCTCTAATTCCGCACGGATTTTCTCTTGTTTGTGCTCCGCTTTAGGTGTGAGAAATTGGAACCTCCAAGTGGTAACCAGATAAAGCCTTTAGTTGTGTGTTTTTTTTTCAGAGTCTTAGCTAGAGATAACCCCGATGTGATACACAGCCTCTTGGAGGGTGAGCAGTGGGTTTTTCTGATCCACAGATGGTTGAAATGAGGTCGAGATGTGAGAGGAATTGTGAGCTATAATTTATGCATTTGGTGGAGAAAATATATATTTTATATAGGGGTTTTTATATATAATAGAATTTATACATTTAAAAGATTTCTTGTTTTCTTTAAGAAATATATTTAAATAAAACTTGTAATTAAAGAAGTGCTTACTTCAATTGAATTTAATATATACAGAACAATTAAAATATGTTCTAGATTTAATCCAAACTAGGAGCTATTTTTTAAATTGAGAAAACTACAAAGCCTTACTAAAATTAATCTTGTTTTCAATGTTTTGGTCCAAATTTTTGGGCTGTAAATAATAACTATCCATTTATAAATGTAATTAAACTATTAGCTAATTAGCTAATCCATTCCCTAAAATACCTCACTTCTTATCAACCTCTGTGTGATGTGTTTATGTCCGCCAAAATCTCTTCTTGAGCTCTTTTTACGTAACTATCCACACCTTCGAGAATAGTTGACTTCATCTTACTCATGGCTTGCCTCATGTTGCGAAATCATTCGAAAATATGTTTTATTTTGTACAATTTACTTGGTAAATCCTCAAAGCTGATAATATTGTTGTTTTAATTTTTCTTTATTTGTGCACTTCCTCAAATCCGTCAAGTCTGTCTAAACAAGTTATTTTTTGTTCTTTGTGTTGGATTGTTCTGGCCCAAGCCCACTTTATCAGTATCAGATTGGGGCCCAAGAACACGCGCAAGAAGATTTTACCCCACTAAGGGTACAAAAAATGGCAAGGCAGACTGAAAATTTTAGATTTATTAAGTGAAGCAAAAAAAAAACTAGATTATGAGTGTGTACTTAACAGGGTTTTAACATTACTCTTCTCCTGAGTTATTCCTTATGCGATTGCCACATTAGACTAAGCAAAGAGCGACAGCAATAAATTCACGTCTAAACAAAGTGTAAAGAACAAATAGAAGAGTGAGGGAGATAAGCGAGCAGAAGCAACGGTTTAATGGAGTTTTTGCTTTCGGTTCTTAGGGGGCGAGGTATTTTTTTGAGAATTTTTACCAAGAGTATTTGTGTTCTATGATTATTATGGGAATTATATGCAGGGAAAGACTTTTGTTTCATCAAACTTTATGCAGAAATTTATATAAACCTAATTCCACACTCGGTTAATTTTCTTAGAGAGCCTAAACTCATTTTGGCTTCTAATAGGAGCTCCAACAAATAGTTTAATTATTCAGATTTAATTTAAAATTTACCTTCAGAGCTCATAGACTTATTCTTTATTATTCTTAACTGGACTGATAGCTTATGTACCAATTATTATATCATTATTTAAAGCCATATATCATTTATCGTATTAGTTGTAGGGCATCTTGAGGTCTTTAACACCTAGTCTTTGCACTTTGTGGTTACCTCTCCCCTCGCTCTCTCTCTCTCGGTCTATATCTCTCTGTTGCTGGTGAACTTTATCATCTGTGAAAATATTTGTTTGTTTGCCTGTTTGCTCGATTTTAATTGTGAGAACACTACGTACGCTACACCGAGGGCTGTACATAAAAAATTAGAGCAAAATCCCCAACCCGAAATGCTGTTTGCTTTGAAATATTCTCTGAGTGTGGGTGTGTTTATCACGTAAGCAGACTGTGCCACGATCCCGTGGCCTTTTTCATGCCTTGGCTGCAGCTCATCCAAATCTTCAGTGTTATTTCTTTCTATCTTTTCTATTTTCGGTGTTTGTGGTTTTCTGTTTCTGTCATTTGTTTGAATTTTGATTGACTAATTGCGCAGCTCAGCGCCAGGTAAGCCGCCGCGCTTTCCTTCTCTCACGATTCTTCGAAGAATTGCGATGTCAGTAATGTCGGCTTTTTTGTTAATTATTTTTCATGTTCACCGCTTCGACTTGGGGTGGCTCCAATCTTGTTATATGGCATGTGACAGCTTTCTATGGCTATCATAATTTAAATATTGTCATCTATTATGATGAGATGAGCCGGGGAGAAGCATGTTTGTCCACCTGACGCCAGTCACTCCACTGGGTTGACACCCATTTTAAACAGGGAACGAGGCGACTCGGAGACTTGGCAACTTGGCAACTCGGTAACTTGGCCAAGAGTCATGGCCCCTCTGACGACAATCTCACACATGATCTTGAAATATCTTACTTATTTCAAACAGACTTTTTTGCAGGATGCTTAGGTTTGCTTTCCTTTAGATTTATGACACTTGTTTGGCTTGATTTGAATATAAATTTTTTAAGGTTTTAAGTATAGAAAGATCACATTTTAGACTTGAAGTTAAAAAATATATTTTTACAAAATCAGACAAATTTATTTATTAGATAATAATAATAGTGTATAAGAAAATATCCCGTGATTTGCTAGATATTTAAGGTTTGAAAGCATTCAAGTTTATTTTCTCTGGCATGATGTTAACATTTTTAAAATTTTTGCAACCATATTTAAAAGGGAAGTTCCAAGTTAGAGCATGATTTCCTATATTAAGTTTCAAAGGATTTACCAACCCCACTAATAAATTCCTCCTTCCATTTCTTCCCCTAGGAAAAACCCGCACTAAGGACAAGTACCGCGTGGTGTACACCGATTTCCAGCGCCTGGAACTGGAGAAGGAATACTGCACGTCCCGTTACATCACCATTCGCCGGAAGAGTGAGCTGGCGCAGACGCTGTCGCTGTCGGAGCGCCAGGTGAAGATCTGGTTCCAGAATCGGCGCGCCAAGGAGCGCAAACAGAACAAGAAGGGCAGCGATCCCAACGTAATGGGGGTGCAGCACACGGACTACAGCCAGCTGCTGGACGCCAAGGCGAAACTGGAGCCCGGCCTGCATTTGCCGCACGCCCTCACCCACCCGATGAATCCCATGGCCGCGATGAACATACCCGCCATGCGCCTGCATCCGCACCTGGCCGCCCACAGCCACTCGCTGGCGGCGGCGGCGGCGCATTCACACCAGCTGCAGCAGCAGCACAGTGCACAGATGTCCGCGGCAGCGGCAGTGGGAACGCTCTCGATGTGACACGATCCCTGCTATGGGAGTGGGAACGGCATGCATAATGGCAGCAACGGCGGCGTCGGCGGCAGTGAGAACAGCTACATGGAGCCGCATCCCCAGCAGCATTCCCTGATGGGGGAGAGCGAGAGGGGCTCAGCATACAGTGGTCCCTCTCTCGCCTTGGACTTGGCTTAACCCTTGGGTCGCGCAGTCAGACTGTTGCGACCCCCGTGCGGGTTCTAGATTTAAATAAGATTAATTGGGGAGCGCAGCTAGCTTTGCACTTGGAATATTGCACGTTGTTAATTTTTGTGATTGTATATTCCTCGTATTTGCAAGCTAACTCTGACTCCTTTTTACCACCAAGTCCCTTTCAAAAAACACCCTTCTTGTATGTATTTTGTTTGTTTTTGTTCAACGTAATTTAATTTTTAAAGTAAATGTTTAACTCGTAAGTCGTAGGTTCTAAGTTGCCCAAGAAAAACAAAAAACAAAACGAGAATTCCCATCAGCCGTCCCAGCCGTTTACAGAAATTAATAATTACAAGAAGCTTAACAATAATTTTAGTAGAAGCAATTAATTTTAAAGCGCTACTTGATTCTTCACCCCGTGTAAATATCCACATAAAAGTGTTTAACGTTTATTACTTTTATACATCGTAATAACAATTAGCCGTAGTCTCTAATCTAGTTGTACTAAATGTAAAAGTAATGCATTATTATCGAGCACAAAAGCAAAATTACAATATAAATAAATATTTTTAACGTTCTCGCCCACAATTTTAGCGTGTTCAAATGATTTCTTTAGTTCAATTATGGCGGCAATTAATTTATAACTTGTGTACGTATGTAAGTGTGTATATGTGCTTAGCTATTTAAATAAACTATGAAAAAAAAAACAACAAAAAATGCCAGCAATGATGGACTTTTTATTTAATAAGGGTTAATAGGGGTTAATCATTAACAGTTACGCTCCACCTATCGAAAACAACAACAACGACAGAGGCGAGAAACTTCCCTCTGTTCGTGCCCCCACCTTCATCTCCGCTCGGCCATTACTGTTAATGGTACTATTGTGGGCTCGCTTCCACTCACGCATGACCATTGCATCAGCTGTCAAAGTATCTGACGACTGCATTTTGTTTGCAATTAGTGGGGTTAATGTTAGGTTTATTAAATGCAATTGATTTGATGTGAATTTAAGTGTAATAATAATAAAAAATTGTGTAAGGAATGGCCTAATTAAAGCTTTTCAACTTGTTGGCTACCAAAGTTAGTAAAAACTGGTATTTTAAATATTTATTTAGTGCCTCATATTAAAGATTACAATTTTTAATTCATTTTTAAATGCTTAAATTCCTTAAGTAAGCCTTTCAATTTTGGTTTTTCTACCTTTACAAATTTAAATATACTGGTGAAAAAAAAATTATTTATCAGATTTTTATTATTTTTAACTTTGTAGCAAGAATTCTTTAATTTTTACATAATTAATTGACTAAGATGAATTTAGTTGTGAATCAAAAAGTTAGGATAGAAAACCCAAAAACCGATTGTGTAGGCAAAAAAATTGTTTTTGAAATGGTTCCAGTAACTTATAAGTCGACATATTTGAAAACCATTTTTTTATCAATTGATTGTTCAAAATTCAAATTTAAAGTAGAGTAATATTTTATATGATTGTTTAACCGTTAACCTTTTTGGTTTTAATTAGGTTTGTGAATTACTTTTTGAGTCAACGTTTCCCCCAACTTCAGAAAGAATATTTTAATTTTTTTTTAATTCTTTTAGGGGTACATATATTATTGGTGGATTAGCCGATATGACGATTAAGAGATGATATTTCTGAAATTGTACTTTTTGTATTTTTACAGAAAAAGTTTTATCCGTTTATTGAACAGCAATATTATAAAATACTTTATCAATTTGAGGATGTTTTGTGTTGTTTAAGGTAGTCTATGGTTTATATTTTGAGAATCAGTTTTGTGATAATAGTTTAGATTATATTTCGATGATCCTTAGTAATATCAAGTCGGTTTATATTCCCTAATAAATAAGAAATTCAAATCCAAGCTGTACTATGTGCAGTGCAAAGGAACAAGCCCATTCACTTGGCGCCCAGCCGTCACAACAAACGGTTCGATCTGAAGTGCCAGACGATAGGTGCCCATAACATATAGTATATAGTATAAGTATAAGAAGTATAGTCTAGTGCTGTACCCGGCTGAGACTCTTGAGGGGTTGATTTATAGGGCCGGGCGATTAGCAGAATCGGAAATGTCAAAGCCAGAGCGACGAGAAATATACAACCTGTCCCTGATTTTGATACACAACGAGTTTCCAACCGAGGAGAACCGTGACCGAACTGGGAAAAACGTTTTAAGATTAAAACAGCGTCAGGGTTTTGTCTTAAATAAAAAAAACCGAAAATATTTTGACTTTTATGTGAGCGGAGATGCAAAATAGCCAGAAACACATGCACCGCCGCCGGACAAGTCCGATAAAGGAAGTTGGACGACAACGTTTTCGCACCTACACGCTAAAAAAGATACACCAAATTTGGAGCGGACTGCAGTGAGTGTTTGCATTTGTTTCTGTCTCTGTTTCGGTTTCATGCACAAGTCGAAAGATCGGTGAGATCGGCGGAGATATATGGCATATATTGCTCGATTTGGTGGAACTGCCTTGCTCCTCAACCCGTTGAGCTGCACTCTGGGACGCTGGTCGCTGGCCTTTGGTCATCCTGGCGTAACGAAATTGTTTTTTGACTTTTGCCGACGCCTTTTGTTTTGGTTCCTTCTTTTTATCCCGGCTTCTGCATTACACAACAGGCCGCTGCCAAAATTACGTCGAATTCACAGCTTATGTTTTGCGTCCGCCATTTCCTCTCCCCGACTTTCTGACATTCTCAAAAATGGATAAAATGCATCACGGACTCGGGCATCTCTCACTCAGCCGGCTGATTTACGGCCAATGCATCTCGGGTTTCAGGCGAAGGCAGCAGTAGTTGGCCAATGGAGGAGGGGACTGATCGTTGCATACATAGCGAATGGAGGGGCCATAAAGAGTACGGAGCGATCTCACTCAGATCACTCACGAACGGGATATAACTTTTATGGCAGCCATGCATACTTACACAGGGGGAAAAATATATTGTGTAAAAATATTTAACGGATGTTTGGGAGGAAAACCTTCTACAGATATTTAAATATTATTTTAGATTATTAAACTAATTATAAAATAATTAAAAAATAGTGAAAATAATGATAATAATTTTGTATTAAAAGTGCAATAAGAAATGCTATTAGAAATCTGGAAAAATTATATTTAAATCTATTAAAAAATTAGGAAAATAACAAAACCAACTCTTTCAGAAAGATCTCAGATAAAAGGTTATTTTCATTTACAAAGTAAAATAGAAATATCAGAGAAATATTATTCCTTAGTATAGGTCAACAACATCATAATAAAAGGCCTGTTTAATAAATATTAAACTCTTACTTAATGCTACAAAAGAGAAGTCTTAAAATATTAGTTTTTATATATATTTTTGTTGTAGTCAGAGTCCTTAAATTTAACCAATAAGACTAACGCATAGTGGTACTTGCTAATTAACAATTATATTATACATGTTTTTACAAAAAATATACATAAGTAAATTTAGCTTAAATCAGTTTTGTAAAAAATGTAATTGGTCAAGAATTAATGAGGACAAATAATATTTTTAAAATTTCTAAAAGTAGGTGTTTACCTTTCGGAAATAAAATACGGAGAAAAACATATTGCAACATATTCAAAAATTCAAAAAGAAAATATTTTTTGGATGTCAAATCTGAAATAAATTTTCCTTAATAAATTTGGTTACCAAAACTTTGACATCTAGGCTCTTGTGGCTTTTTAAATTCTCTCAGTGTGCCCGCAATATGGCTGCTAATAGGGTCCAGAGCAGCAGTTGTCCCTCCTCCATTGGCAGCGCCAACCCTCTTCCTCGTATCTTAATTGGCACCCATGGGAGCTGGAGGATCGTCAAAGAGCGGCAGCGACGACCCCTATGGACATAAAAAAAAGAAAGATACCGAATAGCCCGGACTTTGGTCCGGCATAATGCCCAATCATCTTGACTCGACTGCTGCTCACAGCTGCTTTGCTCTCCCTGTTCCCAGTCCCTGATCCCCGATCCCAGATCCATTGTCCTAGTCTTCCGCTGCTGCGACTTGCTGCCATAAAAGTTTATGGCTGCCGAGAAAAGTAACGAAACGCTGGAGCATTCAAACTTTTTCCGTTTTTCTGCTGTTAACGAAGCCTGCTGTCTCGAAGTCGGACTCGAACTCGATCTTGATCCGTGATCAATTCCAATTCCCAGTGGATGCTGTATGTCTCTATTAGCGACGACAATGGCCAAAGAAGATGAGCAGCATCCAGCGGAGACGGGGCTGCAAAAGATTATAAATTTTATACTGTATACGTCATACTTGAAAGGGGGTACTTGTACACTGAAGGAAATTTAAATATATATTAGGATTACAGCTTTAAGGATTATTATTAATTATTTATACTCAAAGTTTAAAAATTAAATTAAGATAAAGAATTAAAACAATAACTTGTTCCGAAACATTTTTCATTGATAAGATACATTTTTTATGTTGCGCTATAATTTCCAAATGAAAATTCGGTTAGCACCAAATTGGTGTTATATATTTTTTTTTTATTCATCCATAATTAATTCCAGTGTAAATATCTATACAAAAAAACTAGTGAGAATAGCTGTCCAATCAAGCTGCCTTGAAAAAGAATTCCCTGATCTCATCTGACCCCTCTAGTTGCGCCCATGTGTTCCCTCCTCATTTTTTTTGTGTACACATCTTTGACTTTTATGCATTTATTGCTGTGAAAAAATGTTAATTCTTGGACGTTATATTTTTATTTGACTTTTACATTTCGATCTTCTCGCCCTGAGATCTCCATCCGACCATACATAGTTGACTCTTCCGATTGGGCATTCATATACCCATATATACCGAGTTATATTCGACTTGGTAAATTGGTTGATTCGCCACAGACTCGTCTACTATGTATTAATTGGTCGGCGGCTATAAAACGGAAAGTAAGAGTCATAAATCAATCGGTGAAAGAGTTTTGAAGAAAAAAAAGAAAAAGGGAGTGGCCACCAAAAATATTTTAAAACCTCGTTCTTTAAAGTCTGTTTTATTTTTTAATTTTAATGACTCACTAGAAGTTGCATCAGTAACAAAGTCCTAACATCTCACGCTCCTAAAACAAATCTCAACTATTATCAAAAATGTTTCTTTTATCAACTAGACGCCGTAAATGTGACCAAAATTAGTTAGCTCATTATAAATATATTGATTAGCTAATGTCTACTATCTAATTGTGAGTTTCTAATAATAGTGTTCATTCATTTAAAATAAAGTTGATGCACCTTAAATGTTATATGCTCAAGTCCATACTAATATATGATTAACGGCAAATGTTTTATGAATAATAATTACATATTTATTGCCAATAATTGAATCCATAAAATATAATGAAGCCCCAACCATCATAAAAATATAATTTGTAATTGGTCAGCTTTAATTTTTAGGACAATGGAATTCGCACAGCATAAAGAGGAAGCCTACACATCGTAAATTATAATGTAATTACTTTTTGGTTTGATAATTTACAATTCCCCTAAAAGGCAAAGCCCAACATAAATATTTACGGAAATTGTAAATAATAAAACCGTTTAGCTTTCCGCTCAAGTTCAGCAAGGTCTGCTGCAGCAATATTTTTCCATTTTAAAACTAAGCCAGATATCCATCCGGTTTTTGTTTTTAATATTTCTGACTGCCTTTCGGTTTCAAGTTCAGATCGGATCGGATCGGCCGGAGACAGTTTGCGTCTATTGTTGCGGGCGTTTGATTAACACACTGTAGCACCGAAATGTTTATTAGTGACCATGCACTAATTAAACTCTGTCGTGTGGTTTGTCACTGGATGCAAATGAATCGCTGCTCTGTGGAGCACAAGATCATAAAAGCCGCTAAAAGGTGTGGGCGCAAAAAAGGAAAACAACGCTTGGAGCCTCTGTTTTTTCGGTTCGATTTGTTGATCGAATTGATTAGAGCTCACACTGAGCCGATACTGAGACACTGAGACACATCTACTCCGTCCGTTGCTGGCCAGGCGAGGGTGTAATTAATCACAGCACTCAGGCTCGTCACTTGACCAAACGTGCTAAACGCGCTAATAAAACAAATTTACGTCGACCAAGAAGAGGCCAGACACAAGTTTTTCCCCCTGCGAGAGAGTGACGTTCGAAAAGTATATTTTTAATAAAAATAAATATTTTTCCAACACAAAAACACATTAATTTAAATGAATTATAAGTAAATCGTTTATCTTAACTTATATTCTTAAAGTAAATAAAGCAATATCATTACGAGTGTGGTTATAAACATTGTTGAGTATTATATTCAAAATATTTAATGCATTTATTTTCTCTTGATTGTGTTTATGTTCGAAATTAAATTGATCCAAATATCTTTTTTATTAGGAATTAAGCTACATAAAAAATGATTGTTTTTTTTAATCATATACATATATATATTTTTTTTAATAAAATAAATATAAGGTGAGCTTTATGGTTATTATAAATTCCGGAATTATTTAATATCAATCTAAACTAGAATCAAAATAGTTTATAGTTTCTGATTGAAGAATCAGTAGTTCCTGTGGCTTTAATTACTTTTTCTTTAAAATTAGAAGATAACTTAAACTTATTTTATTTTGGGGTGAAAATAAAAAAAACTTTCTGTTTAATTTAATATTAAGTGGTCACAAAAACATCTAAAATACAAAGTTTATTAAATACTGCGATGAAATAATAAATTGGTAATAAGAAATATTTTGATATTTCTTTGCTTTTGTTTATTGAAGACACCAATTCTTTATTTAACATTTTAAAGTTAAAGTTTTAACAAGACTGTGGTAAATTGTGAAAAAAATTACTAAGCAGTCCCTTTATTTTTTAGAAATTGTTTAAAAATAGATTTATAAAAAACTTCAATTTTATAAATGATTCATATTTTCAGAACATTTTGTTAGATAAAGTGTAAATTGAAACAAATGCATTATTATTAAATTTTAACATCAAATCCTACACTAATTAATAAAAATTGTATAAAATAAATTAAGAAAAAAGGTTTTTATTTAGTTCCCAACTTTTTAATCACAGACTTCCACCTTTACTTACAATTGTTTATGACAGTTGGTGTGGCATGCCTACCCATTTCATAAACCAATTTCTAACAGTTTTCGGTACTAGCGCGTAAATAAACACTATTTGCTATCTGGTCACACTACTGCTGAAATTTGTTTGTCATTCAACAAGAAATTTTGTAAATCATTCGATTTTCTTCGTTAAACCCCGAAATCTGTTTAAATTAATATCAAAATGGTGAGTAAAAGAATTGCAACATATAATGCAAGTACTAATAAAGTCCCACATGCCATACAGCACGAGTCATCATCGCTGAAAGTGAAGCCCACGGAGGTAACCGTGCTGAGCGCCGCCGGCAGAGTGGGCATGCCCACGGAAGCCAATTGCTTCAACCAACTGGCCCATGTCCACCGGCTGCGCGACTCGGAGCTGAACTACAACGAGCATCAGTACAATCTGGACATGCAGATGCTGCGGAACCGCGAGGGTCTGGGAATTCCCCTTAGGATGGGCATGGACCGCTATGCCGCCCGTCAAGTGGGTCGTCTGCCCTTCCTTTCGTCCAGGTGGGTTTTTATCTGGGAGCTTGGGGTGGGGGAGAACCTTGGTGGTGTTCGTAGAATGTTGTATTTGAGGAGAAACTTGTGGGGGGTGTCCATTTTATGGCAATATCATTGTTCATATTCACCCGAGGTGATAGGGGAAAAAAAGCGAACGAAATTCGCCTGCTGAAGCCACACCTGGCCCTAGATCTTGCAGGTGGGCTAAGGCACACCACTGGTCTTTAGATAAAGATGTTCGCCATCAATTCTGGTGTTTAATATTCATTAGTTTATTCATTTAATATTCATTATAGAAGAATTCGCAGACTAACTGAAGATTCAGTTGCTTTCCTAGTTTACTAGGAAAGTTTACTTTGTATTATTCTACATTTCATCAAATTTTAGCTTTTATTTTGCATTTATAACAAGTTCCTAAAATAAGTGACTAACTTTATTCTCATCTCTTACCTTCCAGCAACTTAATGGACGATGTCTTGACAGGACGCTGCGACTCCATTGGCTTCGAGGACTTTATGAATCTTCCCGAGTACAATGAGCAAATGCGCCAGCCCCACGCCGTGGTGGAGAAAACCCTTGGCATTTACAACTCTTAATTTATCTCCCGTATCTCCCGTGCTAACTATACTTTGTTTAAAAATGCTTGGCATTAACACACACACATTCAGCAAATAAATTGTACTTTGGGGCCTGATCACCCAATTTCTTTGAGCCAAATGTATTCATACTTTTATTTGTTCTTCTTTTTTACTCCACATCGAATATTTTAACTAGTTCGTTAAACAAAACTAAAAACTAGATGAAATATTTATTGGCAGAAAGAGGATTGTTGTACTGAGGAGATTCGTTAAGATTACAAAAACTGAAAAGAGATAAACGTAGATTTCATTTTCGTATATAAATAAACAATAAGAGATTGCAAAATGGACGAATTTGTTTCGTAAAAATAGGCTTAGGCATAAGGAAAAAAACTGAATCGTAAACGGAGGGCACACGTTTTGAAATGATACAACAAAAAATTGCATATATACATTACATTAATTGATATCAAGAGGAAAGTGTCAGCAAATGATTTACACTGATTTCTGTATTTCTTTTCCAACAGGAAATAGAATATTTTAAATCTTTAAGTGCTTGTTGTAAAGTTTTGCTTGGTGTAGAGCTGTAAAAACATCGATAGTGCTCTCACTCGATATTTTCGATAGTGATAGTCCAAACCATCGATAATATCGATACTATCGACAAAATAAAATGGGTTTGAAAAATTTATTTTGTTTAAGAAACCAATTTAAATTGATTAATTTATACAAGATTTTAATGTATTAAACAAAAAAACAATTAAATTCAATCACAAAACTTTCTATATAAAATTTATATATAGATAGTTTTCGATATTAATGATTAAGAATTAATTTAAAATGTTTCGGTTCTATGGATATATTTTTTTTGTTATATTTATTGGCAAAAACTTGTAAATTATATACGAATTCACTGATTTGCTGCTAACGCGATGTATCGATGGTAGAAAAAACAATCGATGGTTACCCGGAGCACAGCATCATCGATAATATCGATAGTATCGTCGATAGTTTTACAGCTCTAGCTTGGTGCTGGGATTCTGTAGCTTCAATTACTGAGATATTCCTTTGATTATTGTGATAGCAATAGATTTTGTATATGCATATTCTAGGAAGGCCAAGTTGCAAGTTGCTTATTTGTAGATTTTGCTGCAGTGCGTCTCTCCTCCATTCTCTAGTAAATCCAATTGACGGGCACCCACTGCTCCTCGTGGCTCATCTGATCGAGCGTCTCCACCACCTGACGGAAGGTCTCATCAAAGTCCTCGTTCACAATGACCATGTCAAAGTACTTCTCGTACTTGCGCTGCACAAAGCTGCTCTCCTCGACGGTGGCCACCAGGTCGTCGTCCTGTTGAATCGAACGATACAAATCGAATGTGTTAAGCAATGTCTGGGTGTTCAGGCAGAGATCTAAGAGGGCTACTAGGGTGGCCTAAGGTAATGCGCCAAGCGGATGAGTGATCATCACATTTAAGATAATATTTTTGATTAGGAAGCCAAGATTACCTCATATAGCGATGCTAGGGACTCGAGAGTACGGGCGCGTCTGGAGCTGAATCTTATGGAACTCTGGCGATCAAACTGTGGATATACATGTGTGCTCGGATTAAAGGAGTGTGCCTTCTATGGGTTTTCTAGCTAAGACATACTGATAAATTCCTATTGGAGCCCGTGGCCCTGCGATCCGCATAGATGGTTTTGAGCTGCTCCATGCCCGGTGCTGCAACGAATATGACAAATGGCATCAGTTCCTGGCTGTTGTGCAGGATCTTCAGAGCATTCGGTGCACAGTCCAGAATGCACATGCGTCCGCTATTGATCACATCCTTGATGGACTGCAAGTGGGTGCCGTAGAGGTTGCCATTGTGCTCGCCGTACTCCAAGAACTCGTTCTGTTTCACCGCCTCCTCCATCTCCTCGCGGTCCATGAACCAATAGCTGACGCCGTTCTCCTCCAAGGCGCGCTTGGGGCGACTGGTATCTGTAAAAATTCGATAAAAATCATTAAAGATCTTATAATAAAATATAATTTAAAGTTATTTAATAACTTACGTGGAATAACGGCCCCAAACTTGTCCACATCGCTGTTGATCAGGCGATTCTTGAGCGTTCGCCTGCCTACTCCTGAAACACCAATGAGAACCAGGGTTTTCCTGCGGAAGGGAGGCATCCGTGTGACCTCCTCGTAGAGTAATAGTTCCGCCTTATCGAACTCACAATTGGCCACGGAGCGGTACATGGTCTTTCGCTTTCGTTTCGAGATCTATTTTAAAATAAATATTTAAAATAAATTGGTAAATAAATAAGGAAATAAAATAAGTACTCACCCTTGTGCCGCAAATGCCAATTTTATGCACATAATCCGCCTCGGGTGCCACAAAGGCTTTGCGCCTCTCCTCGAGCTCTTGAGATGGAATCAGACCGATTTTATCCGACTCTGCGGTTATATTCTTGGCCTGCCACCAATTGGGATCTTTCACATTGATGATCTGTATTTAAATATAAATAATTATTTAAGGAAATTAAATGTTTGATTAATTTCCAAACCCACCTGCAAAATGTCACCCGACTTAAAGGGCAAACCAATGTCCCTGCATGGCAGTAAGGAATCCTCCGAGGGATTGTATGTGAACAGGGCACGCATATAACACTGTTGATAATTAAATCATAAATTTATAAACTTAATTAATAAATAGTTTAAAGTGGTTTATGATTGCCAAAGCCAAGATTTACTTACTTAGTTGCAAGTGATTCGAGAATTTGGTCTAAGAACGACTATTATCTGATATTAATAAATGCTTGAGGGTATAAGGCTTTTAACGTTATGAAGGTAAGTATCTAAACATTTATATTCCACTTTCTAATGGTTTAATATCAGTGTTTTCTATTAAAATGTGTTTAAAAAAAACTAGATGAAGATCTATAAAGATAATGATGGCATAACAAGCATACAGCAAACGAAACCCTTTATGATATGGTTTGTTGTCTAACTTTTTTAATAATTAATAATTTCAAGCAAGAAGTATATTTAAATTTTTTCTAATTTCATTATTTGAATTTTTCTGAAGCTCAACTACAAACATAAATTGAAAACGATAAAAATCCATGCAAGCAAGCAGCAATCTTCGCGAAGAATTCGACCCAAATTCTCCCCACAAAGCCAAGCAAACATCGAACTTACCGTTAGTTTCTTGCCCGTCTCGAGACCCGCGATGCCATTCTGTTTTACCTGACCCCCACTCACAGTATAGCGACCGCTCTTGATCTCCTCATCGACATTGGGTCCGATCTTCAGGGTGAGATTCTCCTTGGCCCGCGACACCTCCACTTGCAGCTCATCGGGACTGCGCACCGGAGTGCCATTCACCTCCAGGATCACATCGCCCACATGCAGCATACTCTGCTTGTCAATGACACCGCCGGCCAGGATGCGGGCCACCACCAGTTGCTTGTACTCATCCAGCTCCACGGTCAGACCCAGCGGCTTGCTGGGATCACGACGCAGGCCCACCATCTTGATGGTCTCCACTGGCATCTTGGTGCTGAGAATGTCCTCGGTGAATAGGTAGCCACCGGATTGGCGTTGACTGGCGATCTCTAGTAGGGTGGTGGAGCCGCCGGCAGCTTTCAGTCGTTGCTCGTAAAGCTGCCCTATCTCATCATGGGCGCGCAAAAGGGCCTGGAATAAATTAATACATACATAATATAAATATTATTAAGACTATTTTTAGGGAAACTAGAGAGTTTATAATAGTAAGATTATGGCTGAATTTGTGTATTACTTATCTAATAATAGTTCTTACAATTACCAGACTCAGAAGGGAGCGTTACTCATTCCTTAAATATATAAAAACTACTTGAGCTAAGGCTGCTTTTGTTTATCTTAGTATTTAAAGAGGGGGTAGCTTTATCGAGTAATTTAGTCTTATAAAAAATGAACAGATGTGGACAGGAAATGATAATTGTAAACATTCTAAAGAGCTGTGATCTAAAATTCTCCATCAGCAAATAAAAATGTTTAAGTATTTATTCTTAGTATCTCTTAATGAGAATAAGACAAAGTTTTCTTGATTACTTTCCCTTGATTCCTCACGCAATGTTTATACTACATTTTCCAATCTGTATAAACAATTTCTTAGACTTGATTTTATATTCCTTTTTCTGAAGCTTCAATCGACTTATTTAAATTGATTTTAATTTCATTCAATTATGTTCCTTTGATTACTTACACGAAAATGTGGTTGGGCGAGAAGCTTGGCGAGCTCTCGCGACTCCAGACGCCTCGATGGTGAGAACTTGCGGATAATGTCGTCGCAGATCGGCTTATTGTTCAGATGGGCGGGCAGGAAGAGGGGCACTGGCTGTGGCTCTGTGGGGTTAAGCTGCAAAAAAAGAAGAGATACAACACCGAATGAAGACTGACTGTCATGTGCGGCTAATTAAATGCTGGTCTTCGCGTCTGGGGCGTGCCTGCCCTAGGTCAAGCTATGATGCCTTCCGACTTAATTGAGTAAGTGCGTTAATTGGTCCGCACTTTTTCGGGCAGCCTCCATCCAACCTCTCGCTCTCCCGTTACCACTTAACCCCCTTTGAACTCTGGAGCTGTTGCTCAAACAACAAAAAAAGAGACAAGAAAATATTTGGAGTCTTAGGTCAAAAATTGGGTCGCTTGCCATTTGAATTTGGGTCGCATGGAAAGTGAATTTTCTGCTTTAATTGCACATAATTTCGTCTTCCGGCATTCTTTGTTGCCTGGCATTCAGTTTTCCCCGTCTAAAGTTTATGAAGTGTATTCTTTATTGTGGCCTGGCCATATCCGCCCACGAAGATGGGAAATTCATCTGTGAGTCAACTCATGCAATATTCATGTGTATTCACGTGGGACGGAATGCCATTTCTCTTTCGCTCTCTGCAAATTGATGAGAAACACTATCTCCAGAGCGTTTGATAAGTGCAAAAATGCATTTGCTTATAAGAACTATATTCTGAGAAGCTTTTTATTTAGTTTATCTTCAAGAAAACTGAATGGAATGGTGGGAATTTTATAATGAACGACAAGGGAAAGGTGAGTAAAGAAAAAAACTGTATTTACTTTGTTTAAGCATTAAGTATATATCTCAAAATCAAAATTGCAATGTATTTACAAGTGTTTCTAGTTAGGAGAATGTTCTATATTATTAAGCAAGCAACAGTAAACATTTTCTTAGATTTTAATGTCGAAACAATTAGTTACTGGAATATTTATTCCAAATTAAAATAAATAAATCTACAAACTTGAGAGCTTAATGACCCTCTGGGCTTTAAATTGTTTTAGGATTTATTTTATTTTACCCACAATAAATAAATATATTGTTTATTTTCTATTGCTCATTGGGTCTCCCACTTCCTCCCAATCGTTCAATTGAAAATTCATTCATCTTTATAGCTGTGCATGCTCCAACTTCTTTATTATTTCAACGATTCCCCATTTCCTTGATGAGTAATCCTGGAATAGCGAGACATTGCTGACTTGTGTGTTTATTTATTTAAACATTTTAATCTGCCAAATATCGTATTTCCGTTCAGTTCTTGGCTTATTTATGTGCAATATCATCGCTATTTTTCCGTGTGAAAAAGAGTGAAGAAGCCCCACGCGACGCGATTATCCTCAACCATTTTCTTTTTCTTGTTTTATTTTTTTTTCGCACACACCCACAATTGGAATTGATACTTCTTCCCCGATGGTTTGGTGCCAGCTAAGGGCTTTCACCTCCACTCGACAAAATGTTTTCGTCATGTCAGCGTCAAATTTTAAAATATAATGTAGCTTGTTGAGTACCGCAACAGGTGCTTACTAATTAAGCAAACTGTTAATTAGACGCACTCACACACCAAAAAAGAAACAGGTAAACAACAACGGTATGCGTTGTTATTACTCGTTATATTTTTATTTTTTCGACGTGCGACGTGCGAAGGTTGAAATTTGCTTAGGAAATTTAACCTAAAATACGTTTACTTTAACAAATAGGTCAACAATTTAATATAAATTTATATTTTTGGATATTTTAAAGAGAAAATTAATTGTGTTGACACCTTATTAAGTTTTTTGAGACATTTGAGAGATTGCTTTGTTTATGTTTTGTATTTTTTTGTGGCAAATTTAACTCTAAATTCCTTAGTAGTCTGTTGTATTTATACAGTTGTTCTTGCTTTCGTGGTATTAATTGCTGGCATTAATATCAAAACCTTTTTTGCATTTTATGTGATATTTATCATCAAATTATGAAGTTATCAATTGTTAATTTCTTAATTTGCTTACAAGCAATTGTTACTATTTAATTAAATTTACAGTTGCCCTTTATGCCTTTTTATATGTTTATAAATTAAGTTTTTTATTTTTTTGGGGAGCCACTCCCAAAAAGCGAGTGAACAGTTAAAGCCAAAAGAGCGGCTTGCCTCTGTGTGAGTGCGGCGAGAGAGCCTCTCTTTTGGTCGAGTGTATTTGTGTTTTTTTGGAGGAGCGCTTGTATTTTTTGATAGTGTGGAGTTTGGGGTTTCTTTTGGAAATGCCAAAACATGGCCAAGTCTTGTGTTGACCAGGTTACACAATGTGAGGGTAAAACAATTCTCGGCGACTACGTCATCAATTTAAGCTCGTCCAAAGCTCACGGAATCGAGGTAACCAAGGCAGTAACACACAACACACGATAATAACTGCTCCAATTTAAGGCTTTTCACTATTGTTATTATTGATCTGCTGGTTTAGCACCTGCCTTTCACGTTTTTATGTGAAAATTTCGTATTTAATTCAATAAACGTTGGCAAAGAGCGGAAAAGAGGGAGAGGCAGAGTCGGAGAGAACACTAACTGTTGCATATGCCGCCCCGTTTAAGCCACGCTCTCGCTCACACACACACACACACAGTCGCAGATCAATGCTCACTCACTCGAATGAGCCACAATAGACCGTAACGCGCGCTTTAAACCGGATTTTTCGGACCCAACCTCACCTTAACACTGCTCGAAAGTAACTGAAACTGAAAACTGAATCTGACTCACAAGCTCTCGAAGCGAGGGCTAGCCATCGTTCTGTCCCGCTCGCTAGCTAGCTTGCTGGCGCTCTCGCGCTTGCCGTGTGTCGAACGTCTTGGTGTGCGTGTAAAAAGCTCAGCCGTGGGACAAGTTACAACTGTACGCAGCGCTGTTAAGTGAGACTTAAAAGTGGCTCAAATGCAAAGCTTGTGATTACAGGGGTCAGTGCTGTTAGAGAATGGCTATGGATTTACAGAGAGAAAAATTTAGTGGTGCCATGATGTAGCACATGTAATTAAAGCAGTGATGCCCAAGCGCCCGCCTCTTGTGGTTGGTAAAGTCTCTGCCGACATGCTGCCGCGACACCGACAGTATAAAGTTTAATTATTAAAGAAATGCCTAAGAATATAGCATAATTCTAACCACAAACATAGTCACCATTCAGTATTTAAACGTAGCATACTTTTCGGCGCTTGTTTTCTGGGAGTTTTATTGGGATTTTAAAATATCAGTTTTGAATGAATTTGTTTTCCAATCTTTTTATATTTTTATAAGGGCCTTATGACTGAAGCTTTTTTTGTAAAATACAAATCTAAAAAAATGCATTTTTTTAAAACTGTTTATAAAAAAATCAAAAAGAGGAAGTTAGGATTATTCCAGATTTGGAGGGCTGAAATTGAATAGCTATTGTGATATATAATATAATATAATATTGAGTTATCTGAGTTCAAGTTTAGTAATAAGTAATAATAAATAATAAATGTATACTTATATTTTTAAGTTTAAAGGTCTTGATAACTCTTCACATTCTTACCACCAGCTATGGTGGTCTTAACAGCATCTTAAAGCCAACTCGCTCATTTTCTTACTCATTGAAAAGCTCTTGCTGCTTACCAACTAAATATTTTTCTCTCCCAGCTGCATTAGTAGGCCAACAAGTTAAGCGCTTTTTGTGCATCGTTTTCGAACCAAACTCTCAGGTAACATAAAAAGCGTCGTCGGAAACTGGCATGTGTTATTTGTATTTACGTTGAAAAATGTTTTCAAAACCGGTTTTCTTATTCACACTGAAAGACACACACAGTAAACACACAAACGACTTCTTCTCTGGGGCGTTGATGTCAAAGAGTTGACACTACTGCCTGCCTTATTTTATGTAATCTACATAAAATTGGGGGAGTGTTCGAAGGAAAGTCGGAGGTGGAATTGGAATTTGAAATGGAAATGGTAAGTGACATTTCATATTTTCTTATCTCGTGACTCGTGGATTTAATTACTTTCACTGCCTTTCTCAACAGCCGCCGACCGCAGCATAAAGCCAACAATCGAAAATTCCTCGGAAAAGGTTGGATTCTAATTATCCGCGTCACGCGATGTCGCTTTCCATTATTTCCATTTGCCGTCTTGGATTTTGTTTTGTTTCAGCTTCTTTAAGGCTATAATAGTTTTGAGTACTATAAAGCTAGTGTAAAATGGGGCTAAGATGTAATTGATGTAACTGTTTTTTTTTTTATTAAGTATAAAAACTATAGTGAATGACAATTTGTTAATAAAATATCCAAGCTATATATAAATTACATTATAGATTTAATATAATTTGTCTATTCGTATAAAACTTTTTAGAAAATCAATGGACATTATTTTAAGTAAGATAATTTATATTTTCTATTAGCTCATTTAGAAGGCATTAATGATTAATTAAAATTTTTGTTAATATACACTATATGTACTAATTCTAGGGTCTCAATTATCCCTTTAAAATCTGTTTCGGAATGACATTAAATTTTAACTAAGAAATCAATTTAAGTCAGCATTTAATTGTAATCTCTAAAATTAATTTTGTGCTTGTTCATTACTTAAAATATATATTCTCTGTGATTATTTCCTACAGAGAAACCTAAATTCGACTTAAAAGTTGGATAATCATTCCTCCATTGTTTTCATTAGCTTCTTTGCGTGTTTGCCGCATAAACAGCACAAAATTATTTACTCTATGATTAGCTTACAAACTTTCATGTAAGAAAACTCAAAAGAGGCGTCAGAGAAAAGAAAATATTTTTTCCAGGTCAGGTCAATTCCACTCCAGCGGTTATATCACGATGATCTAATAAAAATCTCTCGCCCATCTGCATAAAATCCAACTCATCTGCCAAGACAAAGGAGGTCAAGTTTAGTGTGAAAAAACACGAGTGCGAAAGCCAGTGCTAATGTGCCATAATAATCGCCATAAAAAAAAAGACAAAAGAGATGAAAAGCAATTGAAGCATTTGTGGCTTTAAGCGGTCTTAGCCCAGAGAATCATTTACCAAGAAAATTTCGCTTTAAGAACGGGTTATGTGGGGTGAATTAGACTATTTTTAGCCACAGAATTTCCGCAAAGAAGGTTTGGGTTTGGGTTTGTGTTTGAGTGGTGAATGATTACTTTGTGGGGGGCCAAGAAAAATGATGTAATAAGGAAAGCACACGCCCGGAAAATTCTATCTAGAGCGAAAATCAGCATGCAATGCCATCAATAAAGTAAACAAAGATTGCGCCTTTGTGTGCGAGTGCGAATGAAAAAATCGTGGAAATGTGGAAAAACGTATGCGCAATTTTCTTATTGAACAGCTCTCGAGGGCGGCATAAGTGGGTCAGAAATTGTAGCAAGCTTTTATATTATTTTTTTTTCACCCGACTTTTACGTTCATGTGTTCTGGTCTACTTACCATCAGTTCCTTGTGCGGCGTGTTGGTATTGCTCCGCAGTAATCCCTTCAAGAAGATCTCATCGTGGTCTGTCAGGTCCGTCGAGTTCCGGAAGGCGGCTGCAAAAGGTGGAAATGTTTTTGAGATAAGGACACTCGTAAAATAGCAATCGGGGAACAGAAGTAATGACAATCGTTTTGGCAGCTCAACGCTCAAGGCTCTCAAAGTATTTTGGAAAGGGGAACTAACTTAAGAAACTACCTCAGTAAAATATATATATATAAGTATTTATAAACTTTCGAATGTCTATCGATATGGGCCATTAAAGTTTCTTTTAATTTGGAGTTTATCTTAATTATTTATTTACTTTTCTTTTTGATTTGTGCAAAAGTCTTTATAAATCTAACATTTCACATCAAATAAATTTGATGGGATTTGTGTTACCACAGTAGAAATAAAGAAAGACTATTTTTAATGCAAACAGGTTTCTTCAAACACAGCAACAAATTTAAATAACAATATTATTATATGACTCGAAGTTTGAGCTTTTATCGCCTTTTGCGCTTTTAAAAATGTGCAAGTCAAAACTAAAAATCATTTTTAAGCTTACCATTAAAAAAATAAATATTGACAATACAGATTTATTAAATTTACATATTCCAATTAAAACGTTTAACGTTTAGTATTCTTTAATCGAAATTCTTAATATTTAGTATGGGGATTTTTTAATTAAAGTCTCAAAGTCACCATAAATCTATTATTTTTCTCTAGTAACATTACACGAAAGCAAAGAACTTTTAGCTACACTCATCTGAATTATCCACTGAAATGTTTAAAAGGGAGGACACAACATCCATTTACTATGTAAATAAAAAAAAACTGAAAACAAAATAAGGATAGAGCGTTGTAATGTAATAGTATAGGCCACTACAATCAGAACCAAACAACATTTTTCCTGCCTTATTCCGCTCGTTTGGCACTGCTCTACTTTAAAATACCTCCCCTTTTTTATTGCAAACACCATTGCAACTTACCATTATCGGACGTATCGTCCTCGCCGCTCACTTTGTTGTTGCTGGCCAATAGCTCCACTTCATCCTGGCGCGCTTGACGTCGCGACCGAGCGCTCCACCGCACCATTGTGGCGCCAAGGATAAAAAGAGGACAGAGGATAGCCGTTCAGACAAGGGGTGGGAACTGGGAACTGGGAGGTGGCCAAAATAATAACCCGAAACCGAAATGAATCAACACCAAGGCCAAGCAACTCTCTTATTCGCAGGGGGAGGCCTCGAATGGGAAAAGAAAAACCACTATGTTTTCTGCCATATGTTTATGTTTTGGCCACAGAACAATTTTTGGCTTTCCGTAATACCAATAATCACTTGTTGTTATTGTTTTTATAAACACACGATAAAGCCACGCAAACAACAAAAACAATTGTGCGAGATGAGGCGTCGGACTCGGCCAGCGATGGAATAAACAACAACCGTCTTGTTTATGAGAGAGTCTCTAACTGAAAAACCGTTTTTGTTGCATGCTGCCAAAATCAAAGCTCAGCCCATTTCGTAAAAGCTTTTGCAGGTGGATTTTTAAATGAGATGCACCTATCGCTTTTTAAATAATTCCTATCGGTTATCGAGGCGCCACCTTTCCCAAGCTTTTTTGATTTTTTAAGCTTCTCATGTGGCGGTCACTCTAAAGCAGTGATGTTCTAACAGTCGTTATTATTTTAAATTGTGATAGTGGGGCGAAAGAATCAATGGGTTTTAGATATTCAATAAAAACATTTGATCACATAAAATATCTTTACATTTAATTTTATTTTTGTTTACAACAATTGGTTATTTGATGTTTTCCCTTCAATTTTTTAAGCTAATATATGCCCTATTCCCACTTTATTTTTTTTTTTTTTTTTTTATCGATTTAATCGATTTTTTTCAGAATTAAGTCGAAAAGAATCGATTCACAAAAAGTATAATTGTTTCCAGCTCTAGTTTCCGGGATTTATGGATACTATTTTAACAAGCACGAGAACAAGAGACACTCTTGTGTGGTGCTATATTGTACTTGCAAAAAAATTGTTTAAGCGCTACAATCGCGAAAATGCCTGACGCTTTGCGAAAGATTAAAAAAAAAAACAGAAAAACCAAATTATTAATTTTAAACAAATTTAAACTTAAAGGGATAAAACTACGTACATTTGCTCCTCCGAATTTTCCCTACTGTATGAGTTTGGAATTTTACACATTGTTAACTCGTGTAGAATGTAGGATTGGACTTGGTTTGGCTCATTTACCTTACATCAAAAACGGTTACGTTTTTGTTCCCTTACGTCATGAATCGTTACGTTTTTCATAGCCATAATGTCAGAGAGAGCGGGAGAGACCGAGAGAGCGCTGGATTGTATGTGGGACTTGTGGGACGCAAGTGGGATGTGGGACTTGTGGGACGCAAGAGCCTATAAATACTGGTGCAAATTGAACAAAAAAATAACGTTTCGAGCGGGGAAAACTCACAAAAATTGACGCGGCCGGTACAATTCGATTCCAGTTCGTGGCGTGCGTTTTGAACAGTGTAATATCTCAAGAAAGTAACTAAAAAAGTTTCTTAATGAAAATCAAACATCGGGCGCCCAGAAAAAGAAAACGCGAAGTTATAGTAAACAAACAACACCAAATGATAAAAGATTGATTTTGTAAACAAATGTTTGCTATGATTTCCTCCTGAGACAATCACAATCTCCATTCAATGAGAAAAGAAATTGCAATTAAGACCGTAAAAAGGCCATAAATCTAGGCAGTAAAATCGACACTGCAATCTTGAGAAAATCGCAAAAAAAATAAAGAAAAAGACGCCAGCAGCTTCCTCGCAATTGTTTTGTTGTTGTTTTCGGTTTTCGTCGTGTCTGTGTGTGTGCCTCTTGGTGTGTGCGTGTGTGTGGCAACAAAGTCAAAGTCGTCGAAGCTGCTGCGAAACAAAAAAAAAAAACGTGAAATGCAAATTGCAAAAGAAATAACAACAATAACCGCAATCACAACGCAACAATAACAACGAATAAAACAAAAACAAAATAGACAATAACAAAACGGTCTCGCGTGTTGAAAAATTGCATTGCAAACTAGCCAAACAACAACAACAGCAACAACTAGCGAGAAACAAGAAAATTGCGCGCCAAAAGCCGAAGAAACAAAAGGATTACACACATAAACAAAAAACGAAAAACAACAACAAAAGGCAAAAGCAGCTGAGAGCAAGAGGGCGACGGAGACAGGAGGCAGAGAGACAGGAAAAAATCAAAACATCGAGAGGCAGAAATTCCAGTTTATCTACCACCATCGCCCCCCGCTACCTCCCGGAGAGCCCATCCGAGCAGGACGACACTTGAGGCATTCGTGGTGAGTTTCGGATTTCGAACATTATTTACTGCCTCTCCTCGCGCATTTGTCCTTCGTCCGTTTGCTCAATGTCCTCCAGCAAACATTTGGCAAAAGTGCAAAAGTCAAGGCCCCCGTTTCAAAGGCTCTTTCGCTTTGATTTGACCTTTGGCAAAAAGTAACCCGCAAAAATATAGATGAAAAAACTCTGAGTTTAACCCATCGACAGTTCACTCAGACAGCCCGAGGAGTCCTTGATTTTTATGTGGCACAGTGGTTGCCACAGAGCGATATCCCTCACAGTTGCAATTAACTTGGGTATAAATTGGTTTCATCTACTCATAATATCATTATAATCTGTAAGTTATTTTAATATGGAAATGATGGTCTTTAATTTTAATGATTATATATCTATTATTTTATTCAGTGTCTGTTTCTTATGCTTCTTCTTTATCAAGTGAAGTTGGCTGCGCCTCCTTCCAATATTTATCGTGTTATCAATACTATCGTGTACAGAACTATCGAATAAAAATATAAATATAGCGATTTCCATATATTAAATAAATATTCCATGGTAAAATATAGGATTTGAAATGCGTATTATTAAAACAAAGGGTAGGGAGCAAGTAACACAATGCTGATTAATGCACTGTGACGAAATGTGGAAAAAAAATGTCGATTGGAATAATAAGCGCTAATGTCGAAAGTAAGTCAGGTAGAAAAAGGGCCAGATTCCGATTGCCAACAACCCCGAACAAGATTACGTGCCTTCTTTCCTGTCACGGGAATCGGGCAGCATCGGGTTACCTTGAGAATCGAGAATCGAGAACCTAAAACCCAAATGGCATGTGGCGAATTCAGGAATGCGATTTAGGCATCCGAGCCAGAAGAACCTGGTTTCATAACCGGATTGATGACGTGATCCGTAAAACCGGATTCGCTACAGACAATCGATCCTTCTTTTGTAATAATCCTATCTTTAATGGCCGAAAACCGGATATAGGATATTAAGTGATTAGTAGACAGAACTGTGGTTCGATAGGGGTTCCTAAATAGGTGGTTATCTGAAAATTCAGAGTTTTATATCATTTATTGTCTGTAGTTTATTCAAACTAAACTAAATACAGAATAAAAACCAGCATATAGCATTTAAATAATATTTTCTCGTTTTGATTAGCCATTAATAATAATTGGGTTCTTGGAATTTCCTAATCTCCACTGAACTGGCTGCCATAAATTCCCAGCCTAATTACCCAACCATTTTCGCACTTATCCCATTATCTGCTTCACACCACTGTGTCATCGATGACAAGACGTGGCGGAGACATACATGGCCGTCTGGGTCCGCAGAAGGCGCTGATAAGCAAACACTTTATGTCAGCTTTAGTCAAGCCAAGCCCAAAAAACCAATAAAGTGGCATAAAGAATCGGGGGCAATTACGATTAGAGAGCCACGCTTAAATGTCGCCTCAGGTCCACTGTGCCACGACCTCGCGGCATCTGCGTCTGCGTTTGCGTTTGCGTCTGCCCGGTAATCAAACGTCTAGACACATTCCGTCCGTCGGTGCAGCTTCTTTAGGCACCAACAGCCAACAAATGCTCCCTGCTCCATCCCCTGCAACAGGCCTGCACCCGAAGTAACCAACCCCTTGGCCCCTTGGCAACTGGTTAAAAAAGGGTCCCCTAACTACAGTAGAGGCTCAGTAGCCCAAACGCCGTAGAAAGGATCGGAAAAGGGAATTTAATTTAACTCGAAAGAATAATCAAGTTCTAAGCCCAAATTTACCTCCAAGCCTAAGGTTCAATAATTGTCAGAGGTGCCTCAGGAATCGCTATATTGTTATCGTAGTTTATCTCTGGATTCTTCTTTATTTCGTCGATTTTATTTGCTCTTCTTATTTCAATGTGTGTTTTCTTTTAATTTATAAATTGTAGTGTAGACCTTAGTCTCTTTTCTACTTAATCCTAATTTCATTTAATCTCGGCGGAATCTTAACATAAAATGCTAAATGCCTTACAAAATGCTAAAAGGGCTACACTATGCCATACTCGTAGTACTCAGTTAATGCTTACAATATATGTATTTGAAAGGTGTCCTATTTTTAATGGTTTTATCTGGCTTTTAATTTGTAATTCCACCAAATAATATTCACATATTATTTATATAGAGGCTCTACTGTACCGGTGTGTACCCAAACAAAACAGTAGACACCGAAAACACTCGTACATAATCCCGTTTTATTGCACGGCCTGTGTGAGGCTGTGGGACAGACAGAGAAGAGGAATAAATACAAGAGAGCCCGTATAGAGGTCCTTTTCCATGCTTCCCTCTGGGAACCGAGCAAACACTCCACTCAACTCGCAACCTCAACGACTCGCGCTCAATCATTATGAAAATAGAGCGCGCTCGTAAATCGTAAATTACAAAACCATGGTTTTATTTGTCAAAATTTGAAACTTATTTGAACAGGCGCCGAGGAAACTTCAGCAGGCCGAAATCGAATTGGGGGTTTTTGTTTCGCGAGTGTATGTGTTTTCCCGTTCTTTTTGCCTTTGTTTTGTTTTGTTCTTTCCGTATCGCTGTGTGCGTGATTAGCATGCCCATTGGCTCTCTCTGACTCTTGATGGGGGGATGGGGTCCCAGAGCCCTTTTTCAGGCCTCTGCTACTCTCTTACTCTCTCACACCCTTGCCTGTTTTTCGGGTTTGCTCCACTCATATGTTCAAGTGTGGAGTACACAGAGAAAAAAGGGTCAGTTTAGGCCTAAGAAAAATCAGACTTAACTCCTATTACAATGTAGGGATCTAATAACTCCCAAGTATTAATTTGTAATAACATTTCAATAATAACGTAACCCAACACATTGAATTTGTACGTATTAAAAACACCCTTTTCAATGTATAAACCATATTTATTTATATTCAGAACCATCTTATTTTTCTCTATGCACTGGCTATTACATGCTTCATATTTCACTTGATTTTTATCTATAAATTTCTAATTACTGGTTATTTTTTGTCCTCTTCGCGTTATTAACCCTCATCCTCGTCACATGGCTGGCCATTTGGGTTGGGTTAATGATTGACAAATTGTCACTGATGAGCTCAGACACCCAAAAAAAAAACGGGAAAAGCTGAAAAATATTAACCGCGATTGCATGCTATTAATCTTGGCTTGATTGATGGACCACTCAAAAGCCCCTGACACATCAAAATTTGCCATGAAGTGTGCATTTTTGCATGCTCCGCAAATCCCAAATGAGGCAGATGTTTAATATTTAAAATTTGCACAGATGTCTGCATAAAGAAGTTTAAAATTCTGCGCAAAAAACATCTTACTGATACGGCAATCGAGGGTACTACACAATAAAATTAAATTAATTCATTGCCATGCACAATCTCTGCAAAAACATTAGAGCTTCTAATTTATCGCCTTTGTAGTAGCTTAATTGTTTTAGTTGTTTTTTCGTTTTTGTGTTCCAAATTGCGCTTTAAATTTGTTTGTTGAAATTACGATTAGGTCAACTACAAAGCATATGTAAATGCCAATTGAAAAATCACTTCCATTTCTCGTATTCGCTTCCCATTTGGATTAGATTTGCAAAAAAAAAAGCGATACAAAAAATAGGCAGCAAGGCCACACAGCCGAGCAATCAAAGTGAAAATGAATAGGAGAGGAAGTGGGATATAGCCGACATTACTGTACTCTAAGTAAATGGTTTCAAAAAGGTATTAAATTACTTTATAGCATTGACAATTTGATTTATACTTAAGGGAAGTATAAGGGGTATTATATGATAAGTAAACAATCAATTAATAGATGTGAAAATAGATAAAAAGAAAGGAAAAGAATTCACACAAAGTGTATACCCTTGCCAGAACTGATGATATTATAAAATATTTCATATTGTGCGCACGATTGATAATAATTGTAGAGATCTGGAATAAAATCTAGTCAAGATTTGATTCAAAATTGGATATAGTTGTTATATTTCTTTTTTCTCTGTCTTCAAGACTTTAACAGTTATCTAAAACTAAACAAATATATGATAACCCAATTGATAATAAAACCCTAACATCACTCAGTTTACTTACTTCCTCATTGATATACCCATAAGATGACAAATATTTGCTTTTCTAGAGGCAAGTCTTAAGCAAACCCTATCGCCATGGATCAGTGGATGGATCCATCATATTTAGGGTACATACAGGCGCTGGGTGAATGAATGAAAAGTTTTTTTTTTTTGACTATCAGGGGTGGGGCCCATATAAATGTACGACGCGCAGGGTGCAAATAAGGAGGGGCGGCGGCCATGTGCTTGATACGTAATCATCGCACTTTTTGTTGCTGTAAATGGCCATTTGTGGATGTTTCGTTGGTTTGTTTGGGTTGCCAGGCGACTCCTTATATGGTCATGTTTTCTGTGTGGAGATTTTTAAATGCGCGTAAATCGCGAGCTCGATAAGCGGGCTCCTCGAAAAGATATCCCAACTCCTGCGCAAATCTGCGGAGAAAGATAAGGTGAGTGGGAACAGGTTTTCGGCCTGATCTATGCGAGTGTCAATCACAGGCCCACTTGGCTAAGTGAAACCACCAATAGTCTGTATTTAACCATGTTCAGGAGGCTTTCGGAACTTTCAGAGTGTTGACCCTGAAAGTTATAAGCAATGTGGGCATTAAGTATATAAGTATTCAGTTATTATATTAGGAAGATTGTGTTGTTTCCTTTGACATAATTTGTTAGAATTTAAAGAACAGGAAGGCTAAGAACCTTATCGTCAATATTTTATAGAGAATTCATAACCAATTTCCTTGAATACAACGATTCTCAAATTAATTTATGCAGACTAAACTACTTAAATATGTTCTTGGAAATACCAATTGTTGCTATGATTGAGTTAATAGTAGGATCTTTAATATGTTTATTTTGGCTAACAACTAATATTTTCTATACCATAAACTTGCACTTACTGTGCTCTTTTATTATAGTCTAAACTCTTAAAGAACGTATGTATGTATATATTTTTTTTAGCCCAAATGAGGTTAAGCTTCTTGCTTATTAAATTTTTAATCTATAAAATAATCGAACCTTGCCAAGTTGGACTGTATGACCAAAAGCGGATGAGCAACTGTGGCGGTTGTAGTCACTGATTGCAATTACGATTCCGGCTTATGCAATTCATCATTATGGCCACAATTTGCCCAAGCGACAACCAACAAAAGCAACAAGCGACCAAAGAAACAAAACAACAACAACAACAACATAGTGCAATTGAATCGCGTTTGGAAACCCGAGTAACTCAAAAAAATATAAAAGTGAAAACTTGTTTTCCTTTCTGCGATTATTGTTCGTTCGTCGCTGTTGCTGGTTTTCTTGCAGCTTTATTGTTTTATTGTATTATGTGTTGCATTTGACTTTGACTTTTCAACCGAGCCAGTCGAATGGTCTTGTTTTTCTGTCTTCATCTTCCTTGTATTTCTTTACTTTGTTGCTTGCCTCGTCATCGGTCGAAGTCACCGGTAGCAGTCGCAGTATAAGTCACAGCCACACAGTGTGGCCAATCGCATTGAAAAATTATGGAAATTGGTTACACCACGAGTCGGCTTTGATGATGATGCCCAGGGGGGCTATCTTCAAGGTCGATCTCTATGGTCACCCATTGCTGATTTTCTGGGTTAGCCAATTAACAATGCTTCAAGTTACAAGTTTAATGCTAAAGACACCTTCAAGCAAATGAACATTTGCCGTTGTTAGAGGCCACTTGGGGAATTATGAAAAAAGTACATGTTGTCCTCGATAGCTAATTCAAGACTTTAAAATAAAGTTTGGGTAAATTAATCTTCTTGTTTTAAATTTAAGGTAATAAAGAGTTGAGTATTTTTTAAGTAAAAATAAGACGGAGTATATAAACAAACTTTGGTTCTTGGCTTTCATTAAATTCATCCAACAACTGATGTAAATATGTGGTATACATTTTTGAAACGACAGAATACGGGCCTGAAAAAAATCCACCTGCATCTGAAGTGCATTCAAATTAACACTTGTTCATTAATGGGAAAAATTCAATTATCTAACAGAACGTAATTGACGCAGTTGACTGCAATTTATCTCGCTCAGAGAACTCTGGTGGGGTGTGATAATTGCATTAACAGCTGCAGATAATTTCCCTGCTCCACTGTTCCGGGAGCCCAGCCACCACCAATGATTTACTGAATTTCGCTATTTCTACCCCCTCACGCACCTTAATGATTTTTATGTCTATTTTGCACCCCTTGAAGCCACCACCACCCATTGCCCCCATGTTCCCCATGCGAAGTGCAATGACGCGAGTCTCTCGAAAAGTGGAGAAGTGGAAAACCGTTGAAAAGAGCAGGGAAAAGAGTCGAGAGCACAGAGCAGAGAGCAGAGGGTAATATCAAAACACAACCCCTCAAATAAACAGAGAAAAAGATACGTATAAAATGAGAGCGACACAAAAGAAAGAGCCTTGCTCGAAAAACTCGACTTCGCGCTGCACATTTTGATGGTTTCCTGTGAACATTTTTGATATTTCAATGTGAGGAACTTGTTGCATGCGATACCAAAAAAGGGCGTTGAAGAGCGAGAAAAATGTAAACAAAGAGAAACGTTCATATACAATAAATAAAAGTAAATAAATACAGTTAAAGAAAGAGTAAAATGTAAGGAATGAGGAATATAAAGACCGCCCAAGTACGATAAATGAACCCCATTTCTTTGTAGTTTCTGCAAGTGACGTCAGCGCGTATGAGATGGAAATTTAATGGTTCATTGGGAAGTTATGATAAAAATGTGACTAATAAATTATTTGCATTGATGAGAAATGGTTTTTATAGCCTATTTTTACTTTCTTTAATCGATAGAGATTTTATTTATATTTTTTAATTCGATGACACTCAAACCTTTTATAAAATAAATTGTAAAATATACAGATTACTTTATTATACGATACATATTTATTGTTAAATTCCTCTAATATTTTGCTTTCCATTCAAAACATTGCTTCCCCCATAAATCTCCTTTGATTAAAGTTGCTTATGCAAATTGGCTTTACTTTCCTTTGATTGGTTCCATTTGATTTCTTTCGCTTCTCACTTTTTGTTCCGTTTCCGCAACTGATTGATTTGTTTTTGCTGATGTCTTTATGGAGTTTTCAAACAATATAAATTTCAATTGAGGTTTTGCTTTTTTCTTTTTGCGAGTTCAGCTAGGCAAATATTTTTCGCTCCGTCATGGAAGATAAGCGAGAGAAATAATAAAAGAGTGAAAGGTTCAAATGCGTGTTTAGAGCTTTTAATTGTTTTTTATTTCAAGCCGGCTGCAATCTGTGTTTTATTTGTTAAGTGCTGTAATTTCTTCAGTGTCTGGCGGCTTACATAAAATTGTTAACATTTTTTTCTTACCTTTTCGAAATGATTATTACTATCTGCGAGCGCGTGAAATGTGTTTTTTTCTCTTTGATTGGCTAATTTGAGGTTTGTTGTTGAGTTTCTTGTTGTTGCTACTGTTCATGTTTTTTTTCGTCTTGTCAAGGCCATTTTGTTGTAATGCTCATTTACACGCATTATGATTTAAAGTCATTTCTTGTTAAGTCGCCGCAGGCATATGAATATTTTTTACCAAGGGGCTGGGGCTGCATTGTCTCGCATTGAATATTAACTAATCGCATTTATGACCCATTTCGTATTTAATGGCCCTCAAATTGTGTCATAAATGCAGCCATAATCGTATCCATTTTGAGATCTGATTTTGGATAGAAATACTCGTTGAATGAAATCAGCCAGCGTGATTCTTGTGCTATTTAAAGATGCTTATTCAGAGATTGAAGTGGTGGACTCTATGAGTTATGAAATTATTTATAGTTTTTAAAAGGGGGACTAGATATCCATTGAGTTCTTGCTTATGCTAAGTAACCGAGTTAAATATAATATTTAAATGTGTTACTGAGATGTTAGAAGCTAGAAAGAATTTTTAAGTGCACTTTAAATTATACACTAATGCCTGAATAAATAGCGGACATAGAAACATTCCCTTTAAAAAATTACGACTTGTTCTACTTTCGCTAAATATACAAATTCCTTAGGGCGCCATTAATTTTTATGAGCCCCTATTTAGTACCAATAAAATACACCATATAAACTTACGCCATTCGAACTTAAATGACTGCATAAAATGTAATGATTTTATTTTCAAAACACTGCCAAAGTTTTAAATTCTGGGCCCCATTACAAAAGCTTTTTATAGTTTCCAGCATTTGCCCTGTGGATAAAATCATTTTATGAATTTTTCAAAATTCTACAGATAAGCTAAAGAACCTCTTATCAAGTACTGACGTCTGCTTTTATGCTCATTCATGGTCAAATATTTGCCTAAAAGTATAATCCCCTATCCCCTCAAATAACTTGAGATTACTTAACCACATCAAAAAGTAACAAATTTCCATAAAGCTCTGGCCGAAAAGCAAAAACAACCGACACGAAGAGCAATCATAAAAATGTTTATTAAATTTATTTCATCTGCTTGTTGTTGGCATTGTGTCCCGGCTATTATTATTCCGACTGATAAGCGTTTTGCACCCGCATGGCTATGGTTCAGAATTTATTTTTTTTTGGCTTGATTAGCCCGATGCGGGGTTTCGATTACGAAATTCTTTTAATGGACTCAGCGCCCCTCTTTTTATATTTATGTATACCCTCTGATCTTGGGGTCAAAGAGTGTGTGTATTCTATTTGGAAAGCCTAGAGATACTACAGATAATTTGGTTGAAATTTTCTAAGCAAGCCAGAAATAAGTAAGAATAAATAAGAGCAACAAAATATATTTAAAATAATTATATTATAATATTGTTAAAGGAATTTTAAGCTTAATAAATAATTGTTGTAGATTAGTTCAATTTTTTTCTCTCAAAATTAACTAATACCTAAAAATAAACAGTATAAATATTTAAAATATAATAGAACAATTTCGAAAGATATATAATTATGTCAGGTATATTTCAGTCGAATCCATATATTCAAATTTTTATTTCTGCTTGTTCGAACTATGTATAAACGTTTCTGACTCGAGGCAAAAACAAATTTTCTGTTTATTGTACAAAAAATTCAGTTCTTGTGGTGTGGGGCTGTGTTGGGGCAAATTGTTTGTGTTATTGTTTATGCGGAATGTTGAATTCGGAATGCCACATGTGTTTGTATTTGCTGCTGCTGAGTTGAGTTGGTTCTGTTTATAAAAGAAATTGCTGTTCAGATTTAGAAATGCATTTTCTGCCTGGGTTCCAACTTCTCGGAATCGCTGGCCCTCTCTGTTTGGGGCCAAAGTGATTTTTTGTTGCTGCGGCTAGTTCCAGGGAAAGGTCAGTTTTCAGGGAGGTTTTCAGTGAGTTTTTCAGGAATTTTTTTTCTCGATTTTTTTTTAGTTTCCCCAAGCTAATTCCCAGTAACCATTTAGTGTCCCGTTCCCAGGTTTTATTTTCAGAGGCTCAAACGTTGCGCAATGCAAACTGTTTTCAGACTGTGTTTAGTGGACTTTGACTGGACTTTTGACCGGTTTTTGCTTTTTGTCTTTTGCCACTTGTCAAGCCGCTTAACCAAAAAATAATAAAAAATGTATTTAAAAAAAATTCCACAAATTAAACTGAAAATTGTTATTAAAAGCGCGTACAAGACGACGAACGATGTCGACGCGGAAAATTAGTGGCTGCGACTCCGAGTGAATGAATGACTGAATGAGTGACTGAAGCGGACAGTTGGCGGGGCTGAGGGATTGAGTGAAAGCCGGTAAGCCACTTTGCAGGTGGGGAATGAAAATGACTGACTTACATTGCCGAATGCTTTTGACTTGACCACTTGGACGACTTCCTGTGGTTGCATCTCCAGCTGGGTTGATTGACCACTAAAATATATATATATACAATATAAAAAGCCGGGGGGGAGGCGTGGCAGATTAGCTAATTTCATGACTCACCTGCCGGATAATTAGCGATGGGCGTGGGGCACAAACGGCCGACTAAACGTGGCCAATAAATTCTGACACGCCATTAAAATTAAAAGAGGCAGGAAAAAAAACTCTAAAGCTTTGATAGAGGCAAATGTTAAAAGAAGAGTTTCAAAAGAAATAGGGGTGCACAGTTAAAAATTACCCCTTTATTTATTCTTTATTAATGTCCTCTTATAAAGTTATTATAAATCATTTTTTAAATTAAATTTTAATATAGAAAATAGATATCATGGTTTTGGTTAACTAAACTGACTTAAAAAAAATAATTTAGGTTAATAATATTCGCAATTTCTTTTAGAAATTAACAATAAATAAAAGGATTTATAAAATGAACTACCTAAAATTCAAATTTAACACTTACTCTATTTTATACATATGTATGTATGTATATAACTAAACCCCGTATCCAATGATATTGTTGTTATTTAATAAAGTAATGGCCCATCAATCATTATTTAAAGACAATTTTTTCTGTGTAGCTAATAGGGATAGCCTTGCGTGTGGCTTGTTGGCGGCAAACACAAGTCAATGTGGCAAACACAAATAAATAGTAAATATAAAATTTCTATGACTAACACGCGCCTACAGCAAGGGAGAAATAGACAAGGAAAAAAAGGGGCTGCTTTTGGGTGGGTTTATTTAGCTGGAACCGAAACAATTGGTAATTAGATTCCGTGACATAATTGTGAGCCAGAAAATGAAAAGCTATTGAACACGTACATCTGGCAAGGAAATTACTTAAGGAGGTTTTTTCCTAAGTTAAAGAAACTGTGATAAAAAGTTCCTAGACTTAATATTGGTTTGACATTAAAGGAAATAAGTAGAATAATAAATTAATAAATGTATTTAATTATGGGTTTATATCAGTGGTTGTCAGGCATTAAATTAAGATGAAATAGAATGAAGTGGCTAGATAAAATAAACAATATTTTGTAATATCGTATAAAGAATTGCTATAACTACAATTATATTTAACTCTACAAAGGGCTAAATTTGACGTTGTGCGTTGTTTAAATTCTGTAAATACAGTGCATGTGCCGGCAGAGGCCAAAACTGGATAATTAATTATATAAAATAAATTAAAAGTAATCAAAGTTTCCACTTAATTTACTTTTAAATACATTCCAACCAAGGCTGCTTTCCTTACAATTTATAATACTTTTTTTTTTTTCATTTTAAAGTGACGTACCTAATTTGCATTTGAATCATTCCCAGACTTGATTTATTTGTATGAGATTATCTATAACTTTTTTATCTTTCGATTCCAACGAACAACATTCTTCTGGTTTTCCATTCCAAACCCAATAGCCACAGAAACTTGGTCCACACAAGTTTTGACCAACAAAGTTTTCACACAAAAGAAGACGGCTAAGTAGTAGGAAAAACTTGTCAGATTTGCCGCAAGAAAATGTCCAAACACTTGATAGCTGACAGCAAAAAGAGTTGAACTATTTTTATCGACACATTTAAATTTGAATCGAAATCAGCACAGGGCAGTAGGAACTTTTTGCCTGCAAAACCAGCAATGTACACAAATTTGCTTTTAGCCATAACACAAGTTTCGATTCGATTGCTGGTTTATTTATTGAACTGTTCTTCTGCCCGTTTCTATTTCTGTTATTTCTGGCCTTGTTAAGTAAATATTTACACCAGACATAGGCACACTCACTTTTGTGGTAAACAAATAGACGAGACCAACCCCACTGTTCCTATATTTCCTTCTCTTTTCATTTTTTGCTAGCCAGAAAAACTCCTACGGAAATTAGCAGAACAACCTCTTAACCCCTGCCTGCACGCACAGCTGATTTTGTCGCCTGCAAATTAACCCGTAACCAGCCATAAAAAGCACTCGGAGAAAAACACCTGGCGAGCGACGAGCCCCCGCCACTAGAAATATACACTGACAAAAGCTTTTATGACTGAGTGCTTAGGCGTTGGGGGGGAATTAGGGGGAGGTTTTTAGGTTGGTTGTTACTTTTGTTGTTGTTGTCGAAGAATAGCGATTGTTGTTTGTCGTGACTTCTGCTGCTTTTTGCTGCTATCCTGTTGAAAAATCAGGGAAATCTATTTATTGATGTTTTTCGCACAAACCCACTGCGCGTGTGACAGAGAGGGCACGAGGGTTCCCCAAGGGTTCGATGCTGGTGCGTGTGACGTCACAGAAAGAGACGGGTATCGCAGGGCCAGAGAGAGAGAGAGGCGAAATGTGGAGCTTACGGGGTTTTTGTAAAAGCTTTCAAGGCAAAGGAAAGCTTGCAATGCACTTACAACGAAATTTGTTTTTTATTTTTATTTTAATGAGATAATTTATTTTCAGTAAAGTTTATTTAACAATAAATTAGCTGAAGGCTTTAAAAAGGGAATAAAAAGACTATAACTAAGTAATATAATTATAGTTAAAGTTGGTTTGGAAAGAGGTTCTGTGATTATACTTTTTTAAAGCAATACATTGTGAGGTGCTTTTTTTATGTTCAATTAAATTTACAATTTGTCATCACTGGTGAATTGTAAACATGTGCCTATACTGTCCGTGTGTCGGCAGAGGGTGGGCAGAGAATTTTACTAAGTCACGAGTCAGGACAACGCTGTTTTTGGGTTAATAAAATGTATTTTTCACTCCAATATGGTAGCAGAATAATAAATACAATAAAAATAAAAATTATAAATAATATAATTCAAGAAATATAAATATGTATGTACTTTGTAAATAATATTCTCTGTGTACCCTGATAGCTTTCCACCTCTTGTGCCCGCGCATATTCATTGTCCTGTTCTGTCACCCACTAACTCGCTCTGCCCTCTCCCTCGACGTCTTCGTCTCTGTCTAATCCTGTTGACGTCATAGCTCCTGTTTTGGCGACTCCTGTTGCTCCTGTCTAGAGTGGCAGCCATCGTCTTTTCCTGCTCGCCGGTTGATTTGAGGCGGAGTATTTGAGTTAGAGTTGCTCAATGGCGGGCTCCCTGTTCCGCCCCTTTGTAGCCTCTGTGGGAACCACCCCACTGGTAACCACTCCCCTATTAACCACTCCCACCCGGGAAACCGCCCCTTTTTGGTCGGCTGGAGAAGTACTGGAGTGGCTGAAACTTCCCCTGCTGTTCGTTCTCCTTGATTTCGTGGATTTCATGTCCTTTTTTTTTTTTCTTTTTTGTAGTTTGTCTGCCGGCTAAGAAGTTGGTCCATGTCTTGGGCTCGGCTTCTTACAAAGGGGGCCGGAAAATGCGGGAAAAGTGCTGGTGGCTTCCCCGTTTTGTTTGTGTTGTGTGTGGAGCGGCCATTTTCTCCATGGAGCCAATTAGCACCAGGCGGCCAGGAAAATGAAGCTGGGGGCAACCCCAAGCTTGCCCTGTTTGCTCTGTCGATTTATCCGATTTCTTCCCCAGGAGGCGGCGGCGGCGGCTGCTGTGCCGATGCTCCTCCGAAATCCTCCCGAGAGAGAGACAGGGGCAGAGAGAGAGAGAGCTCCGAGCTTCCGGGAAAAGCTCCTCTTGCAGGCGCAGGATGCTGTGCTGCCTACCTCCTATTTCGGTGCTTTGTCATCCTGCACACGTGAGGGATGTCCTTAAATTTCTGCAGACAGGCAGGAGCTTCGGGTCAAGGCTATACCACCTACCGCCTACTGCCAGCTAGCAGCTGCCAAATGACACGCGAAACATGCAACATCCTTGTCGCAGCTTGACTCATAATGCGACACAAAAAAGAGTATTTAAAGGTGGATATACTATTCTATATGGTTGAACCCATAATTTGTATACAAATTATATATATTTATATCTTTAAAATAAAGAATTAAAGTAATTTCCTCTTAAAAAATAACACACAAATTCTTAAAATATTATTAGGTTAAAAAGTGTTCTCAAAATTATAATATAATATTATTTATATAATACTTGAATAGTTTTCAAACTCGGAATCATGACAAAACTGTTTTACATTAAATAAAAATTATTATAATACCCAAAAATATTTTTCCAGCTTCGAGGATACTAATTAAAGACTTATTTCCGCTTTATATGAGCTGACTTTTTGGGTTGAAGGCTGATTTTTATTAAGAACAAAGACCTCTCACTTTCTGAAGGATCTAATCCGTTTTGACTTTAGTTCGCCGCTGGCTATATTCTTCGTTCTAAGCAGCAGTTCGCTCTGTTCGTGGCTAAAGTACGTATCTGGGTCAGTTGTTTGTTTGGTCGTTTGCTCGTCTTGCATAAGCCCGTCCGGCGGCAGGGAAAACTGCATCCCCAACCCCCATGAAAAAGCCCCATACCCCGTTTTGGTTAGCTGCTGCAAATGAGGAAGCCTAAAATAGCAAGCCAAACGCGTTACGTGTTGGCGTTGCACTGCACAAACTTGCAGCAGCAGCAGCAGCAGCAGCAGCAGCAGCAGCAGCAGCAATCGATTGAGGGGTCTGGTTACCAACATTTTCCTTCTCGGCTCGCAGTTTTCAGTCGTTTGTCGCGTTGATAAGAACGTCGAGGAAATCGAAAGTCACCGAGTTGCAAACCAAAAGTGAATCCCACACAATAGTATCTATTTTTAGCCGCCAGCAAACAGCTCGCCTGTTTGAGAGAATTTTTTTTAAAACTTTTTTTCTAACCAGTAAATAAAGGAATACCCAAAAAAACAATTCATTGTTCCTCCCACACTAAATTTAACCATCATACATTTCCATTTTCACCACCTCTTTACAGTATAGTTGAAAAGCAGAGACATGGGATTTTCATTTGTATTCAGACCTAATCGGAAAAGGAATAGGAATAGGAATATGGATATTTACAAGTATCCGATTCGTGGAAAGAAGCCAAATGGAATCGAATTTATATGGTTGCCCAACTTCTCTAACAGAAGTATCATGGTGCTTAATATAACAACGGATGCATTTTCTTTGACTTTCACTTAAATGTATCTTTAAAAAAAACAAAAAAAAAACTCTTTGCCTACAAAAACAAAAAATTAAACAAAAAAAATAGACAAAAAAAAATTAACCATGTGGAAAATTTCATCTGAACTGTAAACAGGAACTTCATCGAATTTAACCCGAAAAAAATATTGAAAATCCAGCAACAATCGCTTGTTTTTCACTCACTTATAAATGATATAAAAAATCCACCCTCCCCCATTAAAAAATCTTTAAGTGTACACAAAAAGTGCTAGTTGACCGAAGAAGAAGATATATATATATAGCCAAAATGCAGCGTCCCTCGTCGAACATCTCCAGCAGCATCATGAACCGCATGTCCGTCTTCGAAAGTGAGTCAAGAAGATGAGTCCGGTGAATAATTCATTTTCTTAGTTATTCACTCATTCACACATTCGTTCATTTATTCATCGCTCTATTCATACACAGCACAGCCTTCTTGTGGTAGGCATCAGACAAAAGTCAGTGAAATCGTGGTTATTTCTTTTTGTTTTTCGGCTTTCCACCGACCTGGCTTTCAGCGATGGTGTAAAATGATTAAGTACGGGTAAAAGTGTAGAAAATTCGGCCAAGTCAGGCAGTCAGGCAGTCACATATCACATGCCATCACACATCATTGACTGATAAGGTTGAAAAGAGTTTATCAAAAGGTTTGTTCGGCAGTCTCGGGGCTTAATGTTGATTGGGATAAATTTATGTGGAAATGCCAAGAAATTTGTTAGAGAAATTTATACCTATCTAAAAAAGGGACAAAACAATAGTCGAACACTGTGAAAATGGTTTAGATGCGGATTGCAATGAAGTCATTAAAAGAGATCTGTGTATTTATTTGTTACTTAGCAATTTTTATTATGCAATTTATGACTTTTGTGATGTAAACAGAAATGATTAGACAATAAAATAAAAGAGGTTTGTGCATTTAACTATGTAATAAAACATTTCAGTAATTAAAGTCAAGTCGTAGGAAAGTGTTACCAATTTAACTATAAAAACTCATTCAATTACAAAAACTTGAATTAAGCTAAGAGAGAGAAATTCAGATTGTCTCCAATAAATCCAAAAAGCTTCAGTAATCACTCAAGTAAAACCCTAAATTTCCTCTTGTTAATAAAATTAAATAAATTATCCATAATTTCCAGCTCTTTTCAATTCAGAAGCCACAGAGTCAGAAAATTGCCGCTGTGCCTTGTGAATAAATAGTAGTAGTAATCTTTGAGCTAGTTAACCCCGGCATGACAATGGTTTGCATTTAACTGTGCTGTCATGGCTTGTTGGTCCCTTAACCCGGTTGTGTGGTTAGGCTGGAAAACTTTCATTTGGAGACCGAAGCCAAGCACTTGATAATAATTCAGAGCTCTTCTACGGCCATCATATCATAAATTGTGTACACACACAATGCACTCCAATGTTGTCTTGATTTACGGGCCCTAGACTGGGTCGCCTCCGGTCATTCGGAGTGAAAACAAATTGCATATAATTAGCCCGGTCGGGAGTGGGTTTGTTGTCTTGGACTGGGACTGGGACTGGGACTGGTACTCGTACCGGGGCTGGGCTCCCTTATGGAGTCGCCTCCATTTATTTCATTTGCGTTAATTTCACACCCGAACCTCCCCCCAAAAACACATGTGCAGCGCTCATTAACCCACATGGCAAGGCAGAGAGTTGGGAAGGGGTTAAGGCGGCGGGGTCTGGCCAGTCGAACCACTCGATTGCGCAAGTGGAAACTTGTTGGGGCGACGATGGACACCGCCGTAAGTGAAGTGAAGCCCCGTCTGGAATGGATGAGTTATACCCTCGTCAGTTGGGTATTTTAATTTGAATAAATATTTGAATATGCCAGACTAAAATAGAATACGAGTTTTTATCATTTGCCAAATATCAACGGGGTCTTAAAAATATTTAAAAAGAAACAAAGATGGATTCTCACTTGCTCATAGTAAAAAGTATTTAGAAATATTAAAAAATAATACTCCCTTTGCAGTTTTATGCTTTCTCCAAGGGTATTTACAACTTCCATTTAGATCAGTCTCCACCCTAGGATTCCCTCCATTTCCCTTCTTGATTGCATTGGGTCAAACCAAGCCAAACTGTTTGAAAAATTGCCCCCAGACCCCAGACATTGCTGAAAATGTAAATGCAAATTGCGAGTGCAGCAGCAACGTCGCGTCGGCGAATGCAAATTTTCATTTGAAATCGAAGAAGTTGAATCAATCAAAACGGATTTGCATGCGATTTCCGATTGTGCCACATATGGGACAACGCACAAATCTGATGATTAGCATAATGCAGCCAGCCAGCGGCTGATAAAAAAGCTGCTTTCGTCAGTAAAGGTTTGCGGAGACTATGGCTTTCATGGCCATTAGAGACGGGCCAAACAAGAGATTTCTTGGATGTTTTCCATTGAATCAACAACCATAATTTGCTGGAATTGTCTGAAATGACTCTGATGAAATTGATTGATTGATTGTCGACCGCGAACTCTGAGCGGAGTTGGCAATTAAGGTTGGTTAACCCTCTCAAAGAAGCGGCGTTCAGACTCGTGTGAACTAGTTTGCCAATTTAAGTTTCGCTGGCCTAGAGATGATTTGTATTTACTTATATTTTTAATGGTTATTTTTTGCATCTTAAATTCTTAAACAATTAATAATACTCCACTTTCCACTTACTGACTGAGTCATTGGTTGCCTTTACTTAACATTTATTACCTTTGATGTCCCACTTTTTTGTATGCAAGTATTTATTCGTAAAAGTTTGCTTAAATTCTGCCCACTCAAGTTTTTAATTCGTTTAAAAATCTATGGCCCCATTCTTTGGGCTGTTATATAAATTATATTTAAGGTTCTTTAACCTTTTGCATTTAATTAAGGTTTATTATGCCATTGTAATTACTTCAACTAAGCGAATTATCTTTAAAAGCTAGTTGCATTTGATAAATTATGCCTTATTTATTCAAATTTTAACCCATTTTGATTTAGATTATTTGTTGGCAAAGTTCCCTAATGCATTTATACGCGCAGCTTATAATTTCTGCCACAAATTCTACCCACTGAACCCATTGGCTCCTCTCAGTTCCGAAGCCATTTCAGCAAAGTCATTGCCCTTTCAGCGCTGTTTCTTTTTTTTTATTTATTTCTCTGCTCTGTCCCTTATCATCGCCTATTAATCTAGTTTAGGTTTTGGGCTTCGAGCGACTAACTAGTCCGCTGCGATGTGGGTTAATATGATGGGTGAACAAAAGAAGTTCGCTGGTGACGGTTCAGTAAAAAATTTACAAAAAGAACAGAGCAGCGCCGAAGAAACCAGAACGAGAAAAAAAGAAAAAACTTTACCGCTGACTTGAATCGAGTTTCTGTTCTTTTCTGCCGCTCATAATTTTTTTTTTACGGTTTTACAGCTGTTGTTGTTTGCTGGCTTTTTTTATTCCTGCTTTTTTTTTTGTAATAACAAATTGACAATGACATGAATGAGAAGAAATATTTAACCTTAATAAACGAGCAAGAGAACAACACAGCTTTAGACGTCTTTTGTTGGGTTCTCTCTCGTCTTGGTCGTCGTCGTGTGCATTGTTGGGTGGTTAAGGCCCGAACTGATTTGTGAGGGGAAGGCCAAGTGCCAATTAAACTTTGGCACAGTCCAGCGAGGGGACATCCAGCCGAGATACACGGGAAAAATATAATTAGCATAATGTAAGCTGCATCAAGCTTAAACTCTTGTATTTTACATAATATTAAACACTTTTCAACACATGTTAAAGGTTTAATTTATGCATAATTTCTTATTCATATTTATTGTAATTTATGTAAGCTTTACTTTATTTATTTTTCGGTTTAATATCGATCGCTTAATTTTGTAACAGTGTAGCTTGGAAAAGAATGCGAATCCATTCACTTATCGTTGAACTCTGCGCATCTATCTTTCAGATACGGCATTCAGGCACAGTTCGGCGGAGGTTGAGAACGCGGCCGGAACGATGATGTCCATGACGAGCTCCCCGCCGGCCACGCCCACCGGTGTGCAGACAGACCAAGATGGCCTGATCCTACCCAAGAAGCTCATTAATCCCTGCATTGAAAACACCGATCGCAAGGAGTTGCATCGAGAGCTCAAGTTCAATGCCAGAATGTGAGTAATTTATATTTTCTTTTATATATTTTTCTTTTAATATTAATTATTATTATTATTATTTCAGTGGGAAAAGTGTGCTGAACCAAAAGTCGGAACTGCAACGGGCCTACGACAAGCAGAAGGAGCGACATGCGGCCGCCGAGCAGCACTCACCGGATGCGGATATTGTTGGCGGCATTCCGGGACTCAAGGGCGAGCTCGGCCGTGTGATTATGGAGCGAGCGCAAAAGCACGAGGCGGCGGCCCAGAAGCAGGATCAGGAGGATGCCGAGGACCGGCAGTATGTGAATCCCGAGTATCTGAATGTGCGGGCCAAGCTGCGCACGGCGCACGCCAACAATTAATCCTCGGATACCCCCGCTCGGATGGATGCCCAGTCATCAGCTTGATTAATGTTTAATGTTTAGTTTTATTTTAAGTGACCTAAAACCAAATTGTGTGTGGACGGAACTATATGTGTTTTATGTGTTAATAACTTGTGAGAGCGGTTTTCATTTTGATATTATGCAAAACTAGTTGGTTATTATAGTTTAACGTTTAACTCCTAGACTAAGCCATTTACCTGTTTAGTTTCGTTAGTTCTACTTACTAATCTAAGTTACAGCTTACGTGCGCTAATTTTCGTTGTGTAAAAAATGTGTATAAAGTTTTAGTTTCTAAACGGCGGACCCCCTTCTTCCACAAACAAACAAACAAACGAAACAGTACGGAATAATATGAATATAGTGTAGTTATCTATATGTATATCCCTAATATAGAGTGACCGAGAGATAATGCTGTAAACAGGGCAATGTGTTAGAGAGTAAGACAGAGAGACAGACAGACAGAACGCGGAAGAAAGATATTGGATATATATATATATATATATATTGAACAACTATTTTATGTCAAAGCAAAGAAATTTAAACAGATTACAGAACTATATACAACATATATCTATATACAAATTTAGTTTCTGGATTTAATAAATTTTATTGTAGGCAAAGAGTTATCGAAACCGAATTTTTATTTATTGCTGGCATTAGGTAAATGTATTTAATGTACTGAATGTATTGAATGTATTTAAGGTGTTAAAGTGCAAAGTGCCTGGGAATACTAGAGCATCATGTCTTCTTTTTCCTCTCTGGCCTGCTCCTTGGCCAGCTCCTTGGCCAGAGCCTTGGCCTCCCTTTTGGCTTGCATTTTGGCTCGCTTTTCCTGCTTCTTGGCCTCCTTGGCTTCGGCCTTCTGTCGGGCCAATATTCTGGACAACCTCTTTGAAGGCCGAGCCTGAAATTTTTATATTTTTTGCTTATAAGAACTGACTTATTGGCATTTTTCATCTAACTCACCGCTGACAGACGGGCCCGTTCCGCTTCCGCTTCCGCGGCCAGCTTATCGCGAACTTCCTGGATCTTCTTGTGGAACATATCAACCGTGTCCATTTGCGCCTTGAGGTCATCCTTGCACTTGTTCACCTTGTTGGCGGTGGCCTGTACCATATTCTCGGCAGCCTCCATGTCCTCGTCGTAGGCAATCTGCAGATTGGTGATTTGGTTCTTGTACTGTTCGATCAAAGTCACGTACTCCAGTTGGCAGCTCTGCCACACGTAAAAGTCCTTGCGGGTCAGCTCGGCCAGTTCTTCGAGCTCATCGGAAAGAACCTAAGAGAAATACATGAGAAAGGATTTTTAGACTGAAGCAACAGGTAAGAGTTAGGTGTTTTAGAGTACAAACCTTGCAGCGGAGAAAGTCTATATGTTGTCCCTGCTCCACATTATCATAGGCCCAATTCACCTTATAGCGCGACTCTATGGGGCTCATATCTAAGCAATAATTATAAGAAATTGTGATATAGTAATTTTGTTAAATGAAAAAATTACGAAAGTACTTACAGTCTATCTGATACTGCTCCTTGTTAAGGGCTCGCTGTTTGGCCACCAATTTGGGATTGTGGAACTTTCCAACGATGTTCTTCTTATTATCCTCTTCCACTAAGGAGTCGTGTTCGGCCATTATGGTTTCATAGGGTCCGGCAATGAGGCTCTCGATGTCCACTTGGGTGTCCCTAAGGGAAAATGTTGGATTTTTTAATAGAAAAACTATGCTTGGAAATTTGTAGCAAATTTATGGATAATGATTTGATTTTTCTTAATATTCAAATAATTTTAAATGCATAACATCACTGCATAGTTTTAGGTGCCTTTTTAAGTGATTTCAAAGCACTAGAGATTTCTTGCAAACCTAATCGAATCCAAAACTTATAAATATTACTTTAATACGTGTTTAAAACTAATGAAAAAAGAGCCTAGCAATTAAATATTTAGAGAAGGAAATAATATTTTCTAGTAAAATTTTGAACCTCTTTTCAATTGATTTCAATTACAGATAGATGTATGTACCATTTTGTTTTACATTCCTTGTATTTGACCCAATAACAAAGCCCACTCACCTTAGTAACTCCATAAATCCATGGACCCCGCAGAGATCTCTATCCTTGACGACATCTGTCAGCAGGGCCTGTACCAGCTTGATAAGTTCGCCCAAATCTACGTAGAACTTGAGGTCATCGAGCGTGCCCTCCGATTTATTCTTCTCCAAAATGTCGACGTAAACGGTGTTCGTGTGCTGTTCGAAACGGTTCAAGTTCTTCTTGTAGGACCACACAAAGATGGTCTCATTGGGATTGGTGCCGGCCGGTGGGTACTCCCGCATTACATTTAGAATCTCCTGGAGCTGTAGCAGCTGATAGATGATGCACACGTTCCGGAAGTCGGAGATCAGGTTGCCGTACCGCACTTGAAACATCTGTTTCGTTATGGCGGCGGAGTCGCGCTGCCGCGTACTGAGAATCGATGTCGGTCTTCCGATCATCGTCGGCATCATCGTCCCTCTGGCACTCCTAGTTTGGTACAGCTTGGCCCGGAATGCCTCTTCCGAATTCATCTCGAGCCCAGAACTATCCGAACTGTCCACAGCTACAGCGTTATGCACCTCCCTCTTCTCCAAGACGAAGGGTTTAAGCACCTGCTTGATGAATGCATCGTGGCACATTTCGTCCGGCTTAGGCGGCAGCGGGAACAGGCTACTCATCTTCTGGCGGTACTCATGTGGCGTTAACTTCTTACGCTCTCCGTCCTTGGAAGATATCTTTTCCCCGGACGAGGACACGTGGACACCCTTCGAGGGTGTGCTTACGCCGACTTTCCTCAACATGATCTGTGTTAATTCTGTGTAATATTATGTATAAATTGTGTCCAAGTTTAGAGTGTTGAAGGTCTGAGTAGGGAATTCTGACACTGATGTGTAAGGTTGCTATAGTATTGGGCAAAATAGCAAAGAAAAGTTTAAGAGTCAGAATTTTGTATTATAAAACAAAAACAGATAAAAAGTAGTTATTATTTTGGATTTAATACAAATTACAATTGAAGATGCTTTTAATCTAGTACCGATGAAAAAATAATTAAAATTAATATCAAAGTAGAAGGTACGAGCTTTGTTTTAAATATACCAATTGCTTTTTATTTGTATATAAATAAAATATATAGGATTGCATTTTTTCTCGTTGTGCTTTGCTTTATGAACAAATATGTTTTTGTTATTCTTTCAATTTAATTAAATTCTACAAAAATACACATCGTATATAAAATAGTATAACCTAAAATAACAAAAGGTTTTTAATGCATAGCAGCACGTAGATGCATTACGAATTAAAACTGCGCCCGAAAGCACGCAACACTTTTTTCGCTACTGCCTTTTTGGCCGAAGAAGTAGGAACACAGAAACTTGTTGTTTAATAACTTCCATGATTATCATCTGATTTTACTGAAATTTTCAGGAAACGGACAGACGGACACGGCTAAATCGACTCGGCTGGTGACACTGAATCCAGCAGCTAATACAACTATTTTTCTGTGTAATCTTCTATTTTACTATTTGGGGTAAGTTGACTATTTTTTTTAGGTTGGCGCGGTTTTAACAATAAAATAGTTGATTTTACATTGATTAATTTTACTTACGATCCCTTAATCCCATTGCGGTACCGACCAGTAGAAGGATTACATTAAAAAGATCAACGGATTTCATGACGCCCTTGTCCTTGTGATTATGGTGCGGATTTCATCTTTTAGAGGCTTCACATTGACTGATTTGTTTCTAGATTTTTTTCAGATTTTTAACGATCAAAATTTCGATTTAAATTTCGGCTAACCGAAGTAAGATTTCTTTCTTGTTTTTTCATTATTTTCAAATTGATAAAAAATAAATCTTTATTATTTTCTTGATATTTTATTTAATTATAATACCGAGCTAACAAAATGCTGTCTAGATATTAAGCATATGACACAATTTCCGGGACTACAGTGTCTTTAACAATCATGTTAGCAACATTTCTCTGAAAAGACATCTTTTGATGGTAGTCACATAAATCCCGTTGCCTGGGGGGCACATATACATATGTATGGGGTTGAACACCCCCCCTTCGCTGTGACCCTGGACGCGTTCCCATTTCTCCAGCCGCAAAAAGCGAGTACAAAAGAAAACACTTGCATTCCCATAATTATCAAGTTTCTGTAAGCAACGGTAACAGAGCTAGCGGAGAGCAATAACCAAAAGCGACATGTAAATTACGACCCGTGGCTGACGTCACTCAATGTTAACATCGTTGCAAAGCCAACAGAGATGTTGACGACGACTAAGCAACTGTAAATTAAGCACTCGAAAAGTGCATTAAAGGGAAAAGATCAAAAGATACCTCCTCTGGCTAACCAGAAAATGCATTAGATTTCTTTCTGTGTAGATTTCTGAGGCCGATATTAACCCATCATTAATGTTTTTTTATTAGTGTAAACAAACACAAAACGGGTCTACTCTACTGTAGCTTAATTAAAGGGTGTATAAACAACAAAGTGACAAATGCATATACTTATGTAAGTATGTATATGTACATACATAAGTGCGTGCACAAAATGCATGTGCGCATCAACTCCCACGCTCGCGCACTCTCGTTCGCTCCAACGAGAGCTCCCACTACCACTCACACCAGTGGAGCTTGCAGAGGTTCTCTCTGACATATTTGAGCTTACTGGCTCTCCCAACGCTGGAGCTGCCTCTCTCTCCCCAGTTGGAGCTCATTGAAGCTCCCTCTCCCGCTCTCTCCGGCTCTGTCGGGTACGTGTAGTAGGCACCGCCGCACACACACTCGTCGCCTGCTTTGGGGCTGCTCTCTCCACTCTCGCTGCTTCTTGCTGGCCAACTCTGGCCGCCTGTTCCAATGTATCGCGTAGAGGGACCTGCCTCAATGTTGCGCGTCGATTTTAGGGAGCCTACACAATAAAAATCGGTGACGCTCGCCCACTTTTTTTTTTGGTGCCCTCTCCCTCTATGTCTTGTCCCCTTACTTTCCGTCTTTCGCTGTGGAGTTGGGTGGAGAGTCTGAAGGCGCCTGCGCGGAGTGCGGTGGGATTTTCTTCGCTTCGCTTTGCAGCTTTGTCGCTCGCTCGGCGGCCGCCATTTGCGATTCCCGCTGCTCTGTCGCCGAATATGAAGCAAGCAGAATGCGCCGCAAGCAGGATGGAGATGTGTTTTATTTCTGCTTTCTGCTGCGGAGTCGGAAGCTGCTGCTTAGATGCCATAGATGTGACCTTGACATTTGACTTTAAGCCACTGAGGTTTTGGGGGAAGAGCTGGGCTTAGTCTTAGTATTATCAACATTTACTTTTGAAATGTAATTCAGAGGGTTAAATCGCATGCTGCTGCCCCGGCGAGATCGTGGGCAATGCCCACTTGACGCAGCTCCAGCTGCTTTCATTGCACCGTTACTCGCCGCCGTCCGCCTATCTTTCTCTCAGTCTCTCTGTTTCCTCCACTTCCGCACTCTTGCTTTTCTCTCTCTCTCAGCTGTCTGCTGTCATCAATTGCTGATTGCTTGGTCGCCAAACCGCAGTTTAGCGCTGGCAATGCCGGCGGCCGCGGACGTAACGGTAAATGACGATGGCAACGTCCAACGCCCGAGACACTACGACAACGATAACGATAACATCGTGGCGGCCCCCATCTGATAGACAGCTGTCTCCCGGTTACGTCAGTCAAAATGACGCATCGTGTTTTGGTAACAGGAAAGCATGAATTGAAAACCAGAAACGCAGACAATATACGGACGCCCCTCGGCCTCCGCTGGAACTTGCAAGAAAATCACCACAAGGCAAAAGAACAAAGCCAAAGAAAAAAGAAAAAACAAACACACACGACGCAGCGACACAGCGCAGTCGGCGTCACGACAACGAAAAAATCCACCCTCGCATCACGCGCCACAATACTTTGTTGGTTTTCTTGCCATCCCTGCCCCTTCCTCCGTTTCAATTAGGCAAAGTGCACTGTCTAGCCAAATTCTACCTCTCGGGGGTGCGAGCGAGGTGGAGCATAGGGGGTCAGGCCGCAGAGCAAGCACTTTTTGGCGCCCTACAACAACAAACCACAAACTGCAACAACATCCAGGAGCAACGGCTACATTAACAGCTGCAGCAATGTAAGGAACAACATCAACACCAATGACAGTAGGCAGTGTTGAGGGTTTAAATATTTCTCACTTACAATTAACTTTAATAAGAACAACTAAAATTCCTCACTTTAAATCAATTTTCATCTGTTTCAGCTCTTAATTACATTTTGTTTATTTTTTTTTGAACACAATAAAAAATTACACATCCGCCCTGTGGGCCTAGATTTTGCGGCAAGTGTATATTATATTTATTGAACGCAGTTGGCTATAAAAAGGCCAAGCGAGCAGCTCAGCACTGACAACGACGCCAACGCCAACGCGAACGGTTCTTGCCGCCGCTTTCACACAGCAACACGAAAAAAAAAGCAGCCAAAATGGAGGACGGACGAGTATGCGTTGGCCATCGCTGAGCGCCTGCTGCTTTGCGGACAAAATTTGAGCAGATCCGCTCACAAAAAAACGGCATTATGTACGAAAACTACGAAATAGTGCTGGCCGGACGCCGTCTCCAGTGGCTCCAGTGGCTCCACGGTTCCAGGGCTCCACGGCGGCTCCACTGCCTCCGGCAACAAATGGTGCCCATTCCAATTGGAAATCGCACACCGCTCGCATGGGAAAAGTCCCCAACTGGTATTTCGAGCAGGCGCACAGATATCCCAACTGCTCACTCCCCATGAAGAGTTTCGATTCTGTTTCGCTCGCTCCGATAACAAGCAATGACACAATGCGGCGAGATAAGCAGCCAAAGTGTGAGGAGCACGACTGTAGGGAGCCAAAAGGGGGAGATAGCGAGGTTTGTGCAGCGCCAGAAAAGGACGGGCAAGTCACGGACGCAATGTCTAATCATAAAGAGAGTCACTGATCGCGATTAGTGATAGCACTGGCATTCCGGTTAATATTATTAATAAAAAATACATTTTTACTTTTCTTTAAAAAAAGGAACTTTACCTAGTTAAAAAAAAATTATTTACTTGAGATTAATCTTTTAGTTAATCATAATACCCAATTTAAACTAAAGAAAATTTAATACTTGCAGGATTTAAAGATAATTAGATCAATACTTTATTGAATTGAATTTGCATTTATTTTACAATCAATTTAATCAAAAGTTAAATCATAAATAACATATTAAATAATGCATCTTATACATATGTACATTTTTTCACATTTTAAATAATGCATCTTATACAAATGTACATTTTTATTTATGTATATTGTATAAATTTTTGTTTATATATTTTATATAAATTAAATGAAAATAAATAATTAACAGTAAGAACAATAACCACATTTTCACACATTTTATATATTTTATTTAATTTTTTCCTTATACAGATCCATCAAACTTCCCTATTGTTTTTACTGACATTTAATGACTTTCCAAATACCTCCAAAAACGGTTTCATTTAAAATTATCGCTCAGCTAACTCATTTTTGTAAACTGATAATTGTATTGACTGATATGACGGGAACTCTATATAAAGGTTTAGGCTTCGGGCTCCCAACACTCAGTCGTGCGGCAAGCGCACAACAGAAAAGTATTCTAAATTCTAGATCTCACGGTAAGAGTGGATGAAAAGAGAAAATATAGTAAGAGAACCGATCGCGAGTACTTGAAAAAAAGCTTTCCGTGTTCGTTCCCACGGAGAAACGTTTCAGTTCTTTTCCTTCCCCGTGCGAGTTTGGTACTTTTTATAGTGTAAAGCGAATAATTATTATTCAAAAAAAATATTGTTTCTCTTAAAATACAAGCTATTGTAAAACCACAGCTTTTTAAGAGAGTTCTAAAGAGTGTTAGTTTGTTCTTCTGTGACATTGAGAATGAAGTGTAATTAGTATCAACATTAGAGTGTGGGTTTTTTCCATTCACCCCAATAAACAATGCGAAAAAAGCATCAAATTGTCAAAAATGTTGAATAAGTTGAGTCGTGGACAAGTGATTAGATGTGAACATATCTAGAAGGTTTGCTTTTCGGAATTTCGCCATAAATCTTGTGGGGGGCCTCAAGTGCTGAGATAGTGACCATATATAACCCCATTGACTTTGGGCGTTTACTGGGTTGTTAGTTATTGTACAAAATTTTTTTGCAATATTAATCAAGCGCCTAAAGTTTGGGTTTGTCAAGAACCAGGCTTATTTATGCGCCATTGGACACTCATCCCAACAAAAGATTTTGCATTCTTCTATCGATTTCGCCTGAATTAATCTTTTATTGTATTAAATATTTAATTACCAAAGAGTTGGCATCGAATATTCTTTGAAAACATTGTCATTTGAACTTCGTTAATTTATTCAGTTTTTAATTCATAGCCGAAGTATGTATACTGAACTGTACATATATTGTTTTTGCTTCAACTAATTGTATTTAATAAAGTTGTAAATTAATCTGAATTATGCCCTGGTGCCTTCCTTCGAAAAGGTTATTTTTAGCGGCTGTTTGTTAAATATTTATCCAGAAATAAGTTGGTTTACCCCTAAATGTCGCGTAACTTCATTTAGTTCTCAAAACCTGTCAGGCGTCTTATACGCCGTAGAAGAGAACTGAGCTTGGGCTGCTCAGCTGCTCAAAGGCTTGGGAAATATTTCTATATTCAGAACAGAAAGAGATAGAGGGCGGATCATAATGCTAAACAGGTTCATTGGTTTATCGGTGACGATCGTGGGCCGCAGCAGTCGCAGCGCCATTCTGCCCTCCTCGTCGCTCTTAAAAGCCGGGTGCGTATGCCACTTCCGAGCTCAGTCGCTCGCCAAGCTCGCCTTCGATCGCAACAGTACGCCTCGCGATGGGATCGATTTCTCGCCCTTTGTTCCCACTGATTGTGGCCTTGCTTATAGCTGGTAGTAACGCCGACCTCTTTGGCAGGGGCAACAGGAATCAGAAGCAGAACCGCACCATGTCCAGTGGCAAGGCTTTCAAGGTCCTGGTAACCCATCCCGAGGTGCCCCAGGAGGGCATCGATATCCTGAAGGAGAACTGTGAGATCATCCAAGTGCAGAGCGTTCCCACCGACAGGGCCGAGCTCTTGCGTAAAATCGTCGGCGTCGATGGTGTTCTCTGGGGCGGTCATGAGCCCCTCAATGCCGAGGCCCTGGATGCCGCCGGTCCTCAGCTGAAGTCCATCTCCACCATGTCGGCAGGCATCGATTACGTGGATGTGCCCGAGGTGAAGAAGCGCAAGATCCCGTTAGGACACACGCCCACCGTCCTCAATACGGCGGTGGCTGATCTGGCCGTGGGCCTCCTCATCGCCGCCGGTCGTCGCTTTCACGAGGGACGCAAGAAGATCGACAAGTGAGTTCTTAATAGATTTTATTTCATAGAGTATTTTCTAAATTTACTTTTCCTTCACAGTGACCAGTGGGAGAACTACCATCTGAACTGGCTTTTGGGCCAGGATATTCGTGACTCCACCGTGGGATTCTACGGCTTCGGCGGCATTGGCCAGGCCATTGCCAAGCGTCTGTCCGGCTTCGACATCGACCAAGTGCTGTACACCACCCGCCGACGCGTGGACAAGGAGATCGAGGAGGAGTTCAACGCCAAGAAGGTGGACTTCGACACCCTGCTGGCGGAGAGTGACTTCATTGTGATCGCCTCCCCCCTGACCAAGGATACACAGGGAGTGTTCAATGCCACCGCCTTCAACAAGATGAAGGAGACGGCTGTGCTGGTCAATATTGCCAGGGGCAGTAAGTGTATATTATTATTATAATTATTTATTTATTATATACTTCTATCTACCACGCAGAAATTGTCAACCAGGATGACCTCTATGAGGCTCTGAAGTCGAACCGAATCTTTTCTGCCGGCCTGGACGTCACGGATCCGGAACCTCTGTCGCCCAAGGACAAGCTGCTGACGCTGGACAATGTTGGTAAGTAAATTCGGTTTATTGATATCAGTCTGTGGGAAATGCTTGTATTTCTGGCCTTGTTATCAGTTTTGTGATTTGGTCTTATCTTCTTAGGGGGTTGACATTGTCTAAAAGTATTTCGGGGAGATTTTACTAAGGTTTTTTGAAGGTTACAAACCATTCTTAGGAGGTTTTTAAAGGTTTTATCTTCACATACAAACATATCATATTTTTGTTATTTTAAGTTGACTCCTTTATGTCTTCTTTCAGTTGTCCTGCCTCACATTGGATCCGCCACGAAGCGAACCCGCGCCGATATGGCCACCATTGCCGCCCACAACGTGCTCCGCGGATTGTGCGGCGAGCCCATGCTGTCGCCCGCCTACTAGAAAATTCAAATCAGACTCAAATGGAAATATGGGAAGCGCCCAGCACCCAGCGAAGTGTGAAAGGCAGTCCAAGTGGCCTTGGCATGCTTGTGGATGTGAAAATAAAAATTATAATTATAAAAAAAACACGTGCATTAAGTGCTTCAATAAATATGCTAATGGTTGGCTTGAGGGAGTGGAGATTCTAGAGTTGTTAAGAAAGTTGGATTGCATGTTACTTAATTATAACATCAAGCGCACTTGACCTCTCCTTATAATTTAGAAAGTAGTGCCAGGCAATGTTGCAGTTATACTTAATTTATTAACAAATAAAGCAGATAACAGGTATTTTTTAAATAATTTCTATCAGTGACTTTCACTTCCAACATATTTTAAAGACAAACCAAAGTTTTTTTTGAAATATTAATTTATAAATATGATGTAAACAAAATGCAATGTGCACCTAACAGACATGCTGTTGATATAGCAACCCCTGACTCAAAAATCGAAATACCCCACAAAAGAGTATAATAACAACAAAAGTAGGAAATAATAAACTAAAGCTCGCCGCCACAATTTGCATGCCAAAGCTTAAGAGTAAAGTGAGAACTTAAGAGTCTGAGAATGAGAGCGACCCCCTCCAAAAAGCTTGAGAATTGTTTTGGGGCTGGGAAAATTCCACTAATCAGTCTAGAGCTCCAACTGCCGGCTGATAGTTCACTTTTTTATATATTTTCTGTCGACAATGTCCCGCGCTGCATCCACTGCCTTCAAGGTGCTTGTATCGCATCCAAATGTTCCAACACCAGCCCTGGAACTCCTCAGATCCCGCGGAGCCGAGACCATTGTGTGCCAGAGTGTACCGCCATCGCGGGAGGAGATCCTAAAGAAGGTGCCGGGTGTGGATGCCATCTACTGGGCCCACTACCAGGCCCTCAATGCCGGCATCTTGGATGCGGCCGGGCCCCAGTTGCGATGTGTGAGCACCATGTCGTCGGGCATCGATTTTGTGGATGTGCCCGAGTTTAAGCTCCGGCAAATCCCATTGGGACACACGCCCGGAGTGGTGAAGAATTCGGTGGCTGATCTGGCCATAGGCTTGATGATAGCAGCTGGTCGTCATTTCCATGCAGGACGGACAGAAATCGAGAGGTAGGAACGAACAGCTGATGGTCGCTTTTGCATAAAGAGCTTTGTATAAATGAAAAGCTTTCTTTGAAGGGTGTTGTCAACGAAGCAGAAGTGTGAATGCCCTTTCTCTAAGATTTTTATAAATAATCTAACATTTAATACAATCGACATTATTTAAATAATTTTATTAACTTCATCTCTGTTGTTTTTATATCCTTAGATCCCAATGGAAAACGGAACAAATCAACTGGATGATGGGCCAGGAAATCCGGGACTCGGTAATCGGTTTCTTTGGTTTCGGTGGCATCAGCCAGGCGATTGCCAAGCGCTTGCAGAGCTGGGATGTGGCCAGGATCCTTTATCACACTCGCACTCGAAAGGATAACGACGGAGACTTCAAGGCGGAGCATGTGCCCTTTGAAACTCTTCTAAAGGAATCGGATTTCCTGGTGGTGGCTGCTCCACTCACCAACGAAACTAGGGATAAATTCAATGCTCAGGCCTTTGGCCAGATGAAGAAGTCTGCGGTGTTTGTCAATGTGGCAAGGGGAGGTGGGAATTAATAATTAATTTAATAAAATTCTATATATTTTAAGTTTCTGCTTTTTAGGCCTCGTTAATCAACCAGATCTGCATGAGGCCTTGACCAGTGGCAAGATATTTGCAGCCGGCCTGGATGTCACCACACCTGAACCACTGCCCGCCGATAATCCACTTCTTAATTTGCCCAATTGCGGTGAGTTTATAAATAATTTGTATTTTATATGGTTTCGTTTTAAATATTCTTTATTTATCTTCTAGTTATCCTGCCCCACATGGGCACTCAGACCATGAAGACCACCATTGAGATGAGTCTCTTGGCTGCCAACAATATTCTCAATGCCATCGAAGGCAAGCCCATGATAAGGCCTGCTTACTAAAAAAAATATGGATGAAAGTAGTAATTTTTAAATTTAGAAACTAATTAATGCATTTTCGTACAAAAGAATTTGTAAAACAAAACAATGTTCAAATAAAAATATTATTAGAATTAAAAAGATTATTTGAGTACGAAAAGTAAAATAAGAATCCTTTACTCAAAGTATATCTCTATATTTTCTCATTTGAGCACAGTTAAATCAAAAAATATAATTAATAAATACAAAGACTGAGTATTTCTATCTTTTGGATTTTACACTTTCGTTGATTATCTCAACTAACTTCAAAATTTCCTGTAATTCTGTGATATTTATGGAAATTTTTGTTAATAAACGCACTATGAAAGTTAATCTGTTGTCAGCTTTTTCAGGTGATAAGTATCTGCGATATCTGACACCCTATAAAAGCGGTCTACCAAAGCTAATAGTTTTTCAGTCGTTACACAAACGTTCAGCAGAAAAGAACTGTGAAACTGTGAGTTAAAAAATAGTTTGCAGATTTTAAGAGCTTAAAAGCTTTCATCCAACGCTCTTCAGTAATTTGGACAACCAAAGAGAAACGATCTCTTTCAGTGATTATTTTCCAAGTGTTTACCTTCACACCTGTAATTATTATTATTTCGTTTATCAAATTATAATCCTTCATAGAAAATGTCCACAAAAAAGCCATACAAAGTTCTTATCGCCCACACCGATGTCCCTCCGGAGGGAATCGAAATCCTTAGGGAGAAGTGCGAGATCCTGCAGGTGACAAGTGAACCGCCACAAAATCGAATCGAAGTCCTGGAGAAGATCAAGGGTTGCCATGCCGCTGTTTGGGGCGGTCGAGATCTACTAAACGCTGAGGTTTTGGATGCCGCCGGTCCGCAGTTCAAGGCGGTATCTACGATGTCATCCGGAATCAATAATGTGGATGTGCCTGAGCTGAAAAGACGGGGAATACCGCTAGGCAGTACTCCCGCAATGCTAACCGTAGCGGTGGCTGATCTGGCCATGGGTTTGCTCATCGCTGCTGCCCGGAGATTTCAGGAGGGGAGAAGGAAGATAGACAGGTAAGCAGGATATACTATTTTTATACTCTTCATTGATTTATATTCCTCCTTTCAGCGACAACTGGGAGAACTACCACCTGAACTGGCTTTTAGGCCAGGACATTCGTAACTCCACCGTGGGTTTCTATGGCTTTGGAGGCATTGGTCAGGCTATTGCCCAACGTCTGTCCGGTTTCGATATTGATCGCGTCCTATACACCACCCGGAATCGTGTAAACCCGGAGATCGAAGAAAAGTTCAATGCCACGAACGTGGACTTTGATACTCTGCTGGCGGAAAGTGACTTCCTGGTCATTGCATCTCCTTTGACCAAGGTTACTCAGGGCCTCTTCGATGCCACTGCCTTCAACAAGATGAAGGGGAGTGCTGTGCTGGTCAACGTTGCCAGAGGCAGTAAGTTGGTAATTTTTCAGATTTCTTACAGGTTTTATATGGTATGGTTTAACTACAGAAATTGTAAACCAGGATGATCTTTATGACGCCTTGAAATCCAACCGAATCTTTGCTGCAGGCTTAGATGTTATGGATCCCGAACCTCTGAGGTCGACAGACAAGCTTTTGGCGTTGGATAATGTTGGTGAGTTACTTTATATCTTTATGAAGTCTTAAAGAATTATTTATTTTATTTCGAGGCCCTTTAAAACATTGTTTATATCCATAAAGTGTTTATTTTTAAAAAGTAATTATTCCATGAAATTTTTTAAGCTCAATAAGTATAATAGCAACAATTTGTCGTTGACTTTCTTGACAGCCTGACACCTTTAGCTCTTATCTTTTAAGTCCCATTATCATTGAATACTTGACTTATTTCTTGCTTTATATTCCCATACAGTGGTCACTCCTCATGTGGGCTATGCTACCAAGAGAACCCGCATCGATGCTGCTACCCTGGCAGCCCATAACGTCCTCCGAGGATTAGCTGGGGAACCCATGCTGTCACCCGCTTACTAAAAGGAAATAAAGGGTACAATAGATATAGCTGAAACTATCAGAAAAAGCAAAAATTTATTAAAAACAATAAAATCCTGATAACTTAATGAGAAATATTTAAATTTGTTGAATTTTTGTTCAGTTTATTTCATGCTTCAAAGTATCCAATTTTAAATAAATATTATTCAAAGAAATTTTAACTTAAAAGTCATAGAAATTACCTCTATGACTCCTCCTCTATTCACTTGGACTACTATTGGGATCCTCTTTGACGACATGAGGTAGATATAACGGATCCCATTCCTCCCTTTGCAGCGCCTTGAGATACTTGCTCCTCTCCTGGAGCACTCTCTGCATCAGGTCCGGCTCCTCCGCGCGATGTTTCTGGGCAATCTCCAATGCTCTTCGCCAGTTGTGCATCCTTAGGGACAGACCCACCGCCTGCTGGATCTTCCGGCCGTGCAGCAGGATCGTCTCTGCCTCCAGCATCCTGCCCAGCATCAGCGAGTTCTCTGCCATCTGCTCGGCACTCGAGGGCGTCAGCGTCTTCAGGTGCTGCAGGTAGCTCACCTTGTCGATCTGCAGGGCGGCGGAGTAGGCCTCCTCGCTAATCTGCAGCTGGTGCTTCCTGGTGGCCACTGCCGCCAAGGTGGCCCACAAGCTGGCGTGCTGGGCCAGCCGGCAGATCTTCAGCGCCTGCTGCCACTGGCCCTCGAGGAGAGCGCGATGCAGGACCTCGCAGTGGATGTTCACGTTGACGGGGAGCAGGGCGCCGGCACAGCGGAAGGTGATCACCGCATCCTCGAAGCTCTCGATGGCAATCTGCTTGCCGAATTCCCTAGGAATATATGAGGAGGGGTGTAGGTCATGAAAACTAGGAATATTTTATAAATTTTAAATATTTACGCCGTGTCCAAGGTGATGGTGGTGAGGGCAATGATGGTCGGATCGGAGGCTCCTTCGCCGGGGCAGTACCAGATGCTGTAGCAGGAGTCGTGAACTCCCACCAGGATGTTCGTCTCGCTGGCCCACTTGATCGAGGTGAGTTGGGTTCCAATCTTGTAGATCTCGTCAGTCCGCTCCCCACTAAGATTACGCGACTCGCTGACAAACAGTTCCCGATTGGCGTCTATGAAGGCCACGAATTGATCATCCGGAGTGCCCGCCCGACAGGCGGCGATCTCCGCCAGCTGCTGCTTGGCCCTCAGCGAATGCGGATCATACTGCCTCGAAGCACCCGGTATCAGATCGAAAAGATGCAGCAGGGTGAGGTCCGAGTTATCCCGAATGGCCAGGACATCGAGGCCCAAGGAGAGGGAGCGCCAGGTGAGCAGGGGTATCTGCGCCTGGGAGCCGGGATACCGGGGATTCAAGTGCAGGCGACCTGTGTAGGTGTACACCCAAATGGACGAGGCATCCAAGATCATAAAGTATCTGAAAATAATCCAAATTTGTAAGAGAGAGCATTCCAGAGCGTAAAGACTCAAAGACTCACTTTTTGCCCACCTCGATGACCCGTGTGTCGTTCCTGCCATCGATGATGATCGGCGTATTGATGTGCTTCTCGTTAAAGATGTGAATCTGATGGGTGGTGGCCACCACCAGGTGTCCATAACCCAGACCAAAGTTAATCACACGCTGCGGAAAGTCCAAAACATCCTGAGTGCCATTGGCAATGTCCTTCAGGGCAATGGACTTCCGACTGTGGCTGGTGGCCTTCAGATTCCTCGAGATCAGCTGCTGCTCGATGGCATAGGCCACTATTAGCTGACCCGTGGAGGTGCCACAGGCCACCTGAGTGCCATCCGCTGACCAGGAGAGGCTGAAGAAGGAGCCCACACTCGGAGCCGTAAAGCGGGCGCTGTTATAGGACCACTGGAATTTAATAATAATTTATTATTTTATTTATTAGTTAGAGTTCGTATAAGGACTCACTCCCGTGCTGTGGCACAGCTTGAGCAGATTGAAGGTGCCCACGAGTAGGTAATCCTTTTCGGGATTAAAGGCCACACTTGTGATGGCGAACTCCTCGGCGGCACTGGTAAAAAGATTGGCGCCTTGGGCATCCCAGATCTTGAAGCGAAAGTCCTCGCCGCCGGAGGCTATCACATTGGACTGAGCGGACCAGCTAAGCGAGAGCACCAGGCCGTCATGGGCGCGCCACTATTAATTTTTAAAAATCAATTTAGATTAGAGGATAAAAAATATCAATAAATATATATCTCACCCGAATAAGCTTGCTGTTGGCCGCCAGTGGCTTGATGGACACATGCCCGCCCTGGCAAAACACAATTGAAGTGGAGTTTGGAGCCCAGCGAGCACAGCGTATGGCCTCCTCGTTCTGTACCACCGTGGAGCGCAGCATGCCAGACCTGGACCAAATCTTGATCACTCCATCTTCGCCGGCGGTGAGCAGGCCGGCGCCATCGGGACTCCATCGTCCCGAACTAATGGCTGTCCCATGGGCCGAAATGCTTCGCTCCACGCGGGCACTCTTATTCAGGATGACGAACCTTCCATCGTTGCTGCAAACCAGGAGAGTGTCGCTGCCCTTGCCACCGCCACTGCTCCGTCCGCCCAGCAGGAGCCAATGGAGGTCCGTGGGCACAAAGTCATCCGGCAGCTTGGCCACCTCCACCGAGTCACGGCTCACGTCGCTCCACTTGAAGATCTGGTGGTCATCGCTGCGGGGAGTGAGTATTATATCAAAACAAGAAGGGAAGCTTACTGTAGGAAGCCGGAGAAATTCCACAAAATGCAGTCTAATAATATTCTGAAGATAATTCTGATACCTCACAAAATATATCTCCTCATTGCTGCTCCAATCCACGCAACTCAGTGGATAATTTGTACTTTTTTGGCTGCCTTCCTCTGCCGCCTCGGTGGTTTTCAAAGAACTCTTCTTGCAGAGTCGCGTTCGCAACTTCATGGCGGCAATATTTTCTAGCAACTAAAAAACAAAAATATTTTCTTTGTTTTGGCTAAGCAATTGGTTGTCAAGGGGATTTTACTTCTTTTTGGTAGCCATTCATGTTGCCATGGTTTTAGTGGGTCTGATATCGTAAGGAATGGTTGGGATATAGGGAGAAACGCATATTTTTACGATATTCAGGTTCGAAAATTGAGTAATTTTCACCAAATTTATGCAATTTTTTCACGATCGTGTTATCGTAGGCAATAAAAGAAAACTCACCAAAGTGATCGTTTTATCGTAGGTTTTGGTATCAACTGGTTTGAGCATAAACTAGAAACTCATCATAATGTATCTTAATATCGTAGCTTCTGGTATTGGCTGGTTCTTGTATAGGCTACATGTTTACGATATAATTTAAGATTTAAATTAGATTTTTACCAAAATATCAGAGTCTTTTTAAAAGGCAAAACTGTATAAAAATATTTAAGTTAAGCATTTGAGTTAGCTTGCAATAATTTTATTATTATGTTATATAAACCTCATATATCTATATTGTTAGCTTTACTTAAAACAATTATAAATAAAACAATTAAACAAATGGGAGAGACATCTTAAAGAGATTTGCCTGAAAATACTTCTTTAAATATTTAAACAAGCATTTCAATTTCTTTCTCTTAAATATAATATTTAATGGGAGACTTAATTTTACTTGATTTACTTAACAACTTCCCCTACTTTGTGCGACCTTATTAACTCTTTTTAATATCTTAATTGCCTGAAATTAAAATTTCTGAGCCAAAGCAATTAGTAAGCTTGGTTTCCGCTGTTGTAATCAAAGCTGTAACCAAATTGTCCAAGATCAAAAGTACTCGGATCTGTCAAGTTTTTAGGGAGTCGAGTTGAGTTGAGTTAAGTTATAGGCTAGCCTATAATTAAGGTTTATTATTTAGTCAAGCAAGCGAAACCGTTTTCGCCAGCAATTTGCCGTAATCATTGTCAGCGACTGAGACGCAGATGCGAATTGTTCAGACAAACAAGATTTGGGCGACGGAAATGCTGAAACGTGACGAGATCAGAGATTGAAACATGAAGGGCAAATATTACTTTGATTAATATAAAAGCTTTCGGATAATTCCCCTCCGCTCAAGAGGCCCAACTTAACTATCAAGTTTCCCTTCGTATTAATTACTTCCTGTTCCTTTTAATTACGGCCACTCACTAAATGGCTTTCAGCATAATGACCAACATAAGTTCTTCGGCGAACTAATCGATTTCTGAAGCGGTCTTCAATTATTTTCTAATTTGTTTGCAGCCACAGAAGAAATTTCATCAATAAATCGGTAAAAATCGTACTAATCATCGCACCCCCAAGGGGAACTCACACGTCAATGGTCGTCAAGTGGCTGTCCAATTTCCCCGGTTTTGCATATCTACTTATATAGAACAATCAATCTATATAGAGGTTCTGTCTTGTCATCCCCCCTCATTGTCTTGTTTGGTTTATTGTCTTGGAGGCGTAGTTTATTGGATTTACTCGACAGAAGTGACACATTTCATGTTCAACGAACTCGGTCAACTCATTTTTCATGTCCCGAGTACATTGGCTCTGGATTTTCCCTATTTGTGTTAGAGTAAAAGGTATTTTTTGGGACAATCAAGGAAGGATATAGGTTTGAGGAAGATAATTTCATATCAAAGTGATTGGCCGATTATTCGTCTGGCCATTGAACTGGGACTACGACTATAATTGGTCGTTGACCAAATCAATTCTATAATAATATGCAATTTTCTTACACTTTCTTAGATTTTCTATAAATGTCAAGAGCCCTAAATATTACAATAAATAAATAATGATCTTATTTAAAGGCTCTAATAAAACTATAAAGGAGTTTAACTTTAAATAAAAGCCCAATTTGATTTGATGTAGTATCCTATAAATAAATTTCTCCTGATTTTCTTGGCATAATCTTTAAAGAAATCTGGTTCCTTTTGTCTTCTCTACTAAAATCCAAATAATAAAACGTTCTTTCAAACTAACTTCTTTGGGTTACCACCAGAAAAGTCGTAAAAATTTTATGTTTTTGACGACTAACTCGACAGCAAAACAAACTTTATGAAATTCAAACGCACTCGCACTCACCCAACTGCTGCGACCATAAAACACAAATATATCCAGCTCGCATAATTTTTTTGCCACACTTTTTTGTGGCACATTTTGTACCCCTCAGCATTGCAGCACTGCATTTCCTTATCAGAGCATTGCACTTGATTAGACTGGCGACACTGATGGCCAAATCGAAGTCAATATCCAATTGAAACTGCCTGAGTGACGGCAATGCGTTGACGATTGCATCCAGCTCTGGCGGTGGCTGCCATTAAGCGTCAAATGGTGCGAAAAAAAAGAGAACAAATCGATGGGGAACAGTGGTTTCAGGAGCTTAAGGTTTAATGGGGAAAAAGGTACTATTACCTAACTCTACAAAATTTTACTAAAACTACGCAAAGGAAGAGTATGAAAGCCTTATTTTAATTTAAACAGATAAATAGGTCATGTGTCTGCCCTTATTGTTAAGTGCGTAAATATGAGAGGTGATTTTAATGGGTTTAATAAGTTCCGAACAATGTAATTTATTTTAAATAAATATTCATTCTTTGGAAATGTTTTAGTAAACAATACAACAATATATTATGAAAATATAATTCTGAATAATACATATACTTAAAGAATAAAATATTTCCCATTATTTATTGCTCAAATTGAGTCTTGTAAAAAATATTTAAATTAATAAGTTTCGAATATTAGCTGGAATTCAGTGAATTTAACTGTCTTAAGTTAATATTATGTCTTTAATAAAATTTTCTTAAACTTTGAGACTTAAAATATATTTATTTGTTATTCTTAACCTCAATAATTCGAGTAAGATAACTTCTTTTAAACTATATACTTATTTTTTTTTAGATATACAAATTTTAAAATTTTATCTTAAAAACATTTATAAACCCTAATAACTCGAGTGCCACTGTGCCTGCCATTGAAACTGCAAGTGTTTGCGGCCACCATTAAAAGTGCAGCCACAACGCGGAGCTCGTAAACGTAAACGTAAAAGCAAATCCAACCCGAACTTCGTTCCGCTGAAATCCACTCAACCCAATCCGAATACCGAAAACCGAAAAGCCGAAATAGCCCCCACCAATCGTGGTATTATTCTTTGCATTGAAAGCCCTCTTTCAATCGCTCGCTTTCAACGATCTCACACGAGTGCCGTGGGGTTGGGTTCGTTTTGTTATTGGTTCAACTGTCGCGTAGTTTTCAGTGCTCAGTGTTCAGTGTTCAGTGTTCAGTTCTCAGCTTCAGTTCGCGGCGATTCAGTTTCTGTTTCTGTTTCAGTTCGCTGTCAGTTTGTCAACGGGTCGCATGCGTGTTCGGAAAATCGCGCCAAGCAAATATACATATATTTTTTGGGAAAGAAATACAAGTTCGAATCCCCGCTTAAAGTGCAGTGCTTGTGCAGTGTAATCTCTGAATATTTAACTACCATTTCACCCTAAGAAATATTAAGGGAAAAATAAAATAAAAGCCATGACGTCCTACGGTTCAACAGGCTGCCTTTTGCTGGGCTTATTCTCCCTGCTGATGTTCTGCAATACAGGTGGGTCCCAGCACCAACGACTACTTTTTCAGCATTTATGCACCTGAGCACCCCATGAAATGGCAGCTAATTAAGTGGAGGGAACGCAGGTTTCTGATGGCATGGACTTGCTCAAGTGCGTGGGCGTGATTTTCCATTTAAATGTGCAACAAAAAGCCAAGCACGGGTTCAGTGAACCAACTAAAAGGGGTTCATGTAAGCGGAAAATAAGGGGGAAAATTCAGTCAGATTAAAGTATTTGACAGCTGCTGGAAGATTGTGAAAATTATTTAAGGAAAACGAAGGAAATTTGCAGGGAAAATTGAGAAATAACACCTAAAAAGGTTATTTTAAAATGTATTTTTTATGATAAAGTATCGTTGCTGTTGCTATAACAAAAAAAAATTAAGAAGTTGTCTACAAAAAATATATACAAATGAAAACTAAATATCCAAAATTTTAGAAGAATAATTTAATTCTTTATGAACTCATGATTCTACAAAAGTTTGAAAGCCAGAAAATTATATTGCCTCATATAAGGATAGAAACGTTAAATTAAATTAAAATGTTATTCTAGGTAAATTCCTTATTAAATGCATTCTTTTATGTCATTAAGATTTCGGTGTTTTTCGATGAACTGCGATAATTACTTGTAATTATAAAGCACAATCAATTGACCCCATTGATAAGCCTCTTGATTTGCATGGCCATCTGTCTGCACTTCGTTAATATTTATTTTATTTGCATTATCAGCGCAGTTCGCTTGACATCTGAAATCCACTTGAAATACCTGAAATTCAGGAGAGAAGAAAAATGAAAAATGAAAAATCCGGCGAGCGTTCGCCAACAGCTTCATTTTCCATGATTTATTAATATTTATGCACTTTCCCGATTTTTTTCCGCAGCTCACACTCGTGTTTATTTTTACTTCAAACGCCTGACGTTCGAATACAATGAGAACAAAAATATTTTCTCAACCTTAAAATTACGAAGAAAATGAGTATTATAAATAGCGGCCACAGGAGAATTTGGAAAAATGAGGAATGTTGAGCAGTAATTAGTTAATATTTAGGACAGCACGAAAGGGTGCGACAGTTCTTCGAATGAAGTATTCGTGAAACATGCATAATGCTTTCATATAATTGCTGTAAATGTCTTCATTATGTAAGAGCGGTTATAAACCTGAACTTACAAGCCATTACTCAAAGCACACTTCAAATTTTCTGCGGAAAAGCGTACCATATATCTGGTCATGTCATCAACTAAAAGTTTATTTGTGTTTATGCTACGTGGGCGTGGCCAGGAGTGACAACTTTGAGCGGAATAAACTTAGTGCCACAAGCCAAGATTGACCACTCACGACAGCCCCCATAAAAAAGTGACTCAGCTCTATCAGATCTACCATCATTATAGTGCTAGTCATTCAAATCTTAGGGGCACTATTTTATTATTTCTGGTATTCATAAACAGCTCATCTGATTGTCAGCTGCCCGATGAGGCATATCCAGCCTTAACCTTCCACTTATCTTAATTGTCAGTTGCCCAGATCTTCTTAATTAATAATCCGCCGCCGAACAAGCTGCCTGGGCCAAGCCTAATTAAATCCATTCAGCTGCTTACTAATTCACTGCAATTTTCTGGGACACAAAACGCAGTCATCTTGAATATGGAAACTAGTCTAGAATCGAAATCCCTGGGAGCGCACACCCACATGACATTGCTGGAATTTGTGCAAGCTTTTATACAGCGAAAAATTCCATAAATGTTATTGATTTTATGGTTCATAAACAAAGATTAAATAAGCAGTCGAGTTGAACCATTTTTGTGTTGTATAATCTTTTTTCTATAAATATTTCTGTAATATATCTGAACGAAAAAGTCACGGAACTTTTTCTATATATTCTGAGCGACTAAAAACGTATTTAATAGCTTTGGTGGGTGGGGTGAAATAACGCCCTGCTAAGTAGAAAATTATATAAAATTCCTTAGAGGTTTCGTGCTGTTTGATTAGAAAATTTGATGTTATTTATAGTTACATTTACAGATTATGAAGCTATATATTACTATATATTTAAATACTTCGGATAAATGCATTAAGAGTATTTACAGTATTTACAGAATTATACTACTACCTGTAGTGCCTAGAAATATTTTAAAATCATGTATTTTATTTATTTTAATAAACAACATTATGTAATATTATGTTAGTATTAGTTTTGTAAACTTTACTATCATCTTGATTAAATAAAAAAACATTATGTTATATGATGAAAGCTTTATTATTCATACCATAAATATTTTAAGTAATGCACAAATATTTACATTAAATGCCCAACCCATAGGCAACACTCCCATAGCCCTTCCCTGCACATTCCTGCGACTCCTCGAAGCGTTTTCAAAATATACCTTATTACTTAGGCATTCGGGCCAATTGGGCTGCAATTTTGATAAACGTTCGCAGCGAGCTTCGCATTTGGCATTTTCGCAGTTGAACGAACTTTGATGGCATGTCAGTCAAACTTTCCATTGAACCTCCATTGCATTTTTTTGGGGTCACAAGGCAACTCCCCTCGTTTCGCTGAAACTCCTCACACTCGTAACTTGGCGAGCTTAATGGGGAGTTTGCGATACGGAGCCACACTTTATGGGTGCTTTCAAGGGGGGCGAAAAACAGTTGAGAAGAAAGCCGGGGCTGGTAATCAACACGTTTCTTTGGAAGCAAAGTCGTAGGGTTATGAATTTACAAGGGGTGAGCTCCGAAAAATGTTGCAAGTCCAACTTGCAACCCGCCGCAAGTTTTTACGGCTTAATGGAAAAATTGCATGTGAACCCCGATATGTCGGTGTGTGGGAAACTCTGTGCCCCATTGTTGGGGACTCTGACTTTCAGTGGTATATATGTGCATATGCTATACGAGCTGCAGAGGGCAATAAACCCCCAGCGACTTTATAGGCCTAGCTGTCACTTCCAGAAGTTTACTTGGCTGTGCATTTAAATAAAAGGCTGGAATAAGTTGTGGGGTGCGTTTTATGTTGTTTTCTTTTAAGGGTAGAGTTTTGTAAGGAGAAGCTTTTGCAGAAATGGAAAGAAATTCCAAGGAATTGCATTAATAAATAGACGAGAAATTACTTAAAGAAAAATAAAGATATTTTAAGGAAACATCAGGTTATATCTTAGGGAAGTAAGGCTCAATAAAACTATTTTTTAAATAATTAATGAGAATGGGGAAACCCAAAAACTGCAAAAAATAATAGGTGATATTTTTAAGGACAAAAATAAAATTGTATAACTAATTACCTGGTATTTAAAAGAATAAATTAAATATTAATAGAAGTGTATAAGGCATTAATATATAAAAGACAAAATACCTTTTGCATTCAGAATAAAAATATGGAGAAATCACATGGCTTATATTATAGAAATAACAGATTCTATAAGCACAAAATTAGATATTTTTAAAATGCATTATTAAAAAAAAAAAATGTTTTAAATTTTCTAAAGATTTTATAAAATATTATTTCGCTGCCAAAAATATACAAATATAAAACATATGTAAAAAAAATTATTAAAATCGAAATCTTTTTAATACTAACTGATACATTTTATCCTAAATATTATGGCTACATTTTATCAGTGAAAACTTTACAAACTCCATTGGCTTAAAGTATTAATTTAATTATAATTATAATAAATCGCCTGTCTGGAAACTCAAGATCTGTATGGGGCCAGCGTTTTTTTTTTTCCTGGGCCCCCGCTCGTTTTTTCCTGCGATGATTAAAGCCAAATTCCAATGGCCAAAACTATCGGCGAAAACATCTCGTCCAACAAATACTTACGCACTTAGCAGCCCCCTAAATCCGAATCCGAATTCGAATCCGATTCGGAATGGGAATCGGAATCGTAGTCGAACTCGGACGCGTACTCGTATGCGTTTTGGCCATGTTTGGGAGGCAGTTGCGGCTGCCACAACAGTTGGCATAATGCAAGCACAATATCAATTTTCCACGAGTTGCCGCGGAATTACAGTCATTACCATTAGTAAACTGCCACCGACGGCGAGCGGACGCGCAAATAAACAATTCCAGCAAACGATCTGACAATTCAACTGTCAATTAATTTCAATATATTGTAAATGATTATAATTTCCATCTCAGTTTCGCTACGTTTTTCGCGGCACTTTTTCGGTTCTCAAATTGCCGCAACTTGGCAACTGCCAACGGCCAGCGGCCAACGGGCCAACTGCCAATGCGAAAACGAATGCGACTGCGAATGCGAATCGAACGCAAATTGCAATGTTTATGCCGCTTGTTTATGGCCAAATGCGGTCGCTGGCCGAAAACACGTTTCGGTTTCGGTTTCGGCCAATGCGTTGGCACACTTCTCCCGCCTTTCCCCGCCACTTATCTAGGCTTTCGCTTAAACGCACCTCAACGTGTTGGCTAAGTGCATTTAACCCGAACGTTAGCGTTTGACGTTTAAATTGGCCAGAGAAACTAGTTTTATGGCCGCCATCATCTAAGCCGTAGTCATCATCATCACTCAAGTGTTCCCGGCATCCAAACACGCAAAAAATATTGCTCAGAGTATGTCCTCTTAGAGGAAGTTCTAGTTTTAGCCATCTGAAAAGCAGGATGATCTTAAAAGAGTTGGGAATTTCATCCCATATGAGTTTTCAGTCCAGAAACTATGCCTAGGTTTATAAGTATCTACATAACTTTACAAATTATTCTATAATACATTTTAAAGAAAAATTATCTCTTTTAAATTATTCCTATATCTACACAAAAAATATCATTAAAATTAAGATTTCATTCCAAAGTCTTTTGCTTTGAGTAGTTCTTTGTGGATACTTTATACAACTTCCTAAAGACTATATTCTATAAATTACTAATTTACATAGATAGTAACAACTTGATTCTTTTTCTCCGTGCAGCCACAATTGCTGGCTCCGTTTAATCAAATAATTATTTACACACTACTCGGGCCGGGCTAATCGCACGCATAAACCAGCCTTAGCCGAACTTTTTGACACTTTTATAAGGCAGTTGCCCCATAGGCTGTCCCATAAATAACTCAGCTCAGGCCAAGACTCAGCTCCCGACTCAAATTAGTGGCGGCTCCGAGCAGTATTTCAAAGATCTCCGCCAAAGGCATCGCACGCAGCAGGAAATGATGGCCATTCCGGTTGAGTTTTGATGGGCTTCGATTCATTAGCGGGTCAGTTATGCCATTTGAATAGCAATAATTAGTTAGTTACTTTATTATGGTCTTCTTCCAAAAAACACGGGAAATTAATTAGGATTAAGAGAAGACTAGTAAACCAGTGGCCAGGGAATAACCGGGAAGAGGATGTGAAGTAAATTTTAATAGAAAAAATTATTCCTAAGATGCTTATATTCAAAGAAAGTCTCCTTTAGCTACAGAGAATTTAATTTAAATTTTAGGGATACTTAGAAAAATTCTACAATTTAATGTATTTAATATTTAAACCATCCATTCCTTAATTAATTCCAATTAATTACCTATTTTTTAGCCTCTGCTGTCCTGCGTTGCTGGCGCTGCTCCACGGACGTCTCGAACGGAGAGTTCTGCAACGATCCCTTCCAGCCGGACGTCATTTCGGAGCAGCAGCGCTACTGGAGCTACGTGAACTGCACCTACTCGGTGGGCGTGAAGTCGGTGAATGCGCGGCCAGTCTGCAAGAAACTGGTGCAGGAAGGTGAGATCAAAGCCCCTTTATAAGTATCTACAAAGGCAAACCCCACACACATCAGTGGCAGTGGCAGTGCACTTCAAACAAAAAAGTCCAAATAACGCCACGCATGAATAATTGTGCACCCGTTGCATTTGCATTGTTGTGATCGCTTGTGCGGGCAGTGGACAGGCTACACTTGGGGAAAAAAATATAAGTATAACTTGGATAAATTAATATTTAATTAATTTTTTATTTAAAAATTTTAAATTCAGAGTTTAATCAAATTTACAAACCAGAAAAGCAATCGATTTTAAATAAAGACGTGATTTTTAAGTTAATGCGGATATATTCCACGTTCTTTTATCATTCAGCTATCTTTATATTTAATTATTTATTTATTTGAATTTATTATGTCTTAATATTTTCCACAACTGTACAACTACAATGTAGTTTAAGGAGCAAGGGGATCACCCGAATCGACAAGACTCACACCCGGCTGTGGCTGTGCCTGTGCCTGAGAGTCAAACGAGATTGAAATTTATTGCCCTGACAAAGTCCAAACAAGTGCAGGCGACACACAACAAACACAGCAAACAAAACAAGACAACTGCGGCTACGAAGTGCTGCAGCTGCTGGGCGGCACAAGGGGCGTGGCAGGTGGGGAATGGGGCGGGGCGGAAGGCAACAACAAGTGGCGACATTTTGGCCCGCTGAGCCGAGTTGCATGTGCCGCTAATTTACGGCAAATTTATGGAGAGAGAGAGAGAGCGAGCGAGAGCCGACGAACGGGGCGTATGAGTGATATAGGTACGTGGTAGGTTTTTCGGCGATCTCAAGTCCGATTTAGCTTGTTGCCCGTCTGGTTTATGGCCGGTTTTATTGTTGTCTGTGGCCAAAGCAATTTGTGCATTTGCATATTGACAAGAAAGGCAGAGCAAAACAAAACAAAATCACACTTTACGCCTTTTTTATTTGGTTTTGGCCAATTTGCCAAGCGTTCCGTGTCGCCACATTTCGATCTAAATTCACTTGGCACGACAGCCATGCATAAATTTATGCCGATCAACCGGCAGACGACTCGTTGCGGTCTCGGGCTCCATAATATAGGCCATTGATGGCTAAACAATGCAATACAAATAGTTGTTGACTTTAAATTATGTAATTCAGCCAGGAAAAGCTTTATTGTAAGCCTTAAAAAGGCACAAAACCATAAAATTGTATGCCGGTATTATTGTTAAAATGCAATTTTTGATATGTAATTAATTTAATGTTAATAACAAAGGAAAGTCATATTACAAATTGCACTGCACTTTAGTAAATAGAAGACGTTAAGCATTTTTATGATTATGTATTTTTATGAATATGTACTTTTTGAATGTATATATTTAAAATATATAATTAAAATAAAGTAACTTCATTTTTTCTCATATAATTTTTTTTAAATATAATAATCATAGTGCTTGAAGTCATATTACTTAGTATTTAGTGATTTATCCAGGAAATATTTTGTATAACTATTTATTTTATTAACAAAATTTTATTAACAATATTTTGGACATTTTCATTGCACCTAAAATACCAAGTAAAATGAAATGGGGGTTACTAGACCTTCTTATGAATTTTGTTTTAATATTAATTAACCTTTGATTATTGTATCATTGATTATAATCAATCTGTTCTTTTGCCCAAATAATAGTTATTTGCAAATATTATTTAGTACACTTTGACTCCCATTCGATGCTGTTAGAAAACCGGCGGAGAGGGATTTTAGATTCGCATTTATCCGCAATTTTTTTTATGACCAATTAATGAACACCATTAAATTTTTGCAATCAAGCGTCTACAAATTGGCTCGGCGAATATTTGCAAGACTTGCGCTTGGCAGTTGGCAGTTGGCAATTAAAATTGCAATTGCAGACTCTCAACTGAATCGGAGGCTCCGTCTCCGCGTCTATATCTCTCTGCGTATCTGCGACTGTTGGGGACTAACCCCAGAGCTACATGAGCAGCGCTTGTAATGCGCAAAATACATAATATACGAGAGCCGAACGGCTAAGGAAAAAATACACAAAATACATATAAATTAATTAAGTTGTTGCACAGCGTGAAGCGCTCAATTACGGGTCGCGAGGAGAGGGAAAATCGGTGGAAATCGGCGGAAAACGCGGCAGCAGAATGTGTCTGAGAAAAATTCAACTAGGCGATGCAACTTGTTGTTGCCATGTGAGTGCGCGCCCGATCAATTTATATGCCGTTAAATTAATTGCTTATGAAGCTCAGCCCGGCTTAGACGAGTGGCTGACTTTTTGGCAAAATGTCAAATTAAAAATGTATTCCATAATTCTGCCACCGGCCAAGATCGAGACCGGGCCTCCGAGAGCCCAAATGTGAAGCCGGGCAATTAGCCGCAGGCTGTTGGTTTTACTGACTCGGCAAATATTTTGCAACCTGTGTGTTTTAAGCCCAAAAAGTCAAAAGCCGGCCTAAGACCATTTTTGGCCGCTAACAGCTTATTCCATGCACTTTTCTCTCGGGACGTGTCGAGCCAAAAGGGAGAGTTATATATTGTCAAAGTTTGATATATATGTTTTGCTCAACAAGTCACTGAAAATTAATTTGGGCTTGGGACCAGAGTGGCCAAATCCAATTGAGCTACTTTTTTATAAATGTTATAAATATAATAAAAGGTTAAAACTATTTTTAAGGAATTAAAAAATAAAGTTGGTACACATCTGCGCCAAATTTAAATGCTATAATCATTATGATTCGAAAAAATTATATATCTATTCAGGATAAAATGCCTTTGGCGGCTTTTAAAAATTTCAATTACTTAATATCTTATTTATAAATAATTTTAGAAATAAATGTTTAATACTGTCATTTCAACTAAATATCACAGTAAAATCATTCCAGCCATTTTCACATTTTTGCAAAGTTTAAAGTAAGTCCTCAGTGGCCTCTTTTTAGCAAAAAATTAATTATGCCAAAGACGTAAAATGTCTTAGGTTTATTTGCTTAATATTTCTTTTTTTTGTCTGACTTATTTACCAATTAAATTTAGAAACAACTAAATAATCAAACCTATCGATCATAATGTATTTTTTTTTTAATTTTCCTTTCCATCCATATTATAAATATTAATCTAGAGTATAAAATCTTCGGCTCGCAGCACTTCTCCAACTCTCTTTTCTATTTTGTTTTGATTTGCCATGTTTGTTTCGGCATTTTTTTTCGGTTTAAACATACATAACGAGCCATAAATAATTAAATTAATTAAAATTTAAATTTATTACGCTGTGTGTGCGGTAGACAATGTCCGATCGGCATTTTTCGTTGCGTTTTCGCAGCGCTGACCAACTGGCGAAGTGGCGAGGTGGCGAGCGGAGCACGCGGCGTATGCGCAATGTGGCAATGGCACACACATTCCGAGTGGCCGCTGCATTCTGAGCCTTGTTTGATGCGACGGCCGTGATAAGGCGACAATTGTCAACAATTTTATTAGGCCCACTGTCCACCGTCTGAGCCAATCGAGCCAATCACGAAAATGGCCAGCGTTGACCATTTCGAGCGGCTCTTAAAGTTCGACTTTGCCGTATTCCATTGGAAATGTTTTTACCAGTTTGTCATTTTGTTCTATTTGCCAATACGCACACTCAGCCTCCGAGAGCTATACTCGCAATTTGTTGTGTGTGAGCCTTTATTTTTATTTATTTACTTTTGCTTTTTTTTTTGCGATTTGCTCTTTCTGGTTTTCATTTGCTGTCCGATTGCAAATTGTCTCTCGTTTCGCCGAGTTTCGCTACTCGTTCGTTTTTTGGCAGATCGTGTGCGTTTCGTAGTTTGCGAGTCGCATATATATTCGCAGGCCGATTTTTTGTTTGCCGGCATATAGCCGAGCACATAGCTATAACCAGCCTTGAACCCGTTCGCCGGTAGAGAGGGGGAGAGGTCAGATCGGGTCCTACTCAAATTACTTTCTTTCGTTCTCACAGATCGTTTGGCGAGATTAGGACTTGTTTCGTGGCTGAAATTAACATGGAACTTTAAACAGGATTTGAGTTTGGATTTGTTTCATTTTATAGAAATATCTTGATATTTTTATGAATATTATTTTAGCTTCTATAAGTTTAAGAAACATTTAAGCAAAAAACTAAGCGGCGTTTTAGTGTCTAAATATACTTTCTTTTTAATAAAAGGTTCCGAAAAGTTAGTTTTAATTTTAAATAAAATATATTCTTAAGATTCAATTATATTTAATTTAGCAAAATAACTTAATTCAAGTGGAAACTATTATTATTGAATACTTATAATTATTTCAAATTATTATTTTTATAAAACAGTTAATAAAATCATGTTTCAAGTGAATAAATTAAGTCAAAAATTAAATTCCTAGACAACTTCCACTGAATTAACTGAGCCGCCGAACTATCCATCAACCCGGGCTCATACCTCAGCCCCTGACCACATCGACTTTATTTTTTTTCGCCTTGCGGCCATTGCAAATGTCATTTCAGAGATATTTTCATGGCTCCGAAGAAACAAGCACAGCCCACGCCGACACGTACACATAAATTTAATTTAATGCGCGCGCACACACACCACAACGCACACAGCCGACTTTAATTAAAATGTTTGAATTAATATATTTAAACTGTTATGCACTTTCAGTCTACGGCAAGCGGGTGATTTCGCGCTCCTGCTTTTACGAGGACATGGACGATCCGGCGGACAAGTGTGCCAATGACCAGACCTCGTCCTACATCAAGACCGTCTACTGCCGCACCTGCACCACGGACGGATGCAACGGAGCCGGAGGATTCGCTCCCTTGGCCGCCCTGCTAATCCTGCCACTCCTGCTGGCGGCATTCCGGCAGACATGCAAATGAGCCACGGATCCGGAACCGGACCGGACTTAATTACGGGACTGCAAGCTGAAGTTAAAGCTAGCCGGGAATCTCTCGGTGCTTAGCCCCCCCCCGGACTTAACTGGATTTCTTCAACGAGTTTTTAGTCACTTTGCCCCCACGAATCAGCACAAATCACACAAGCGAAGGGATGGAGTCCCCACGCCATCATCCAGGATTCAGCAGCATTCAGTAGATGTTACTTGGTCGCCCTCACAAAAAGAAACAATCAGTTATTCGTAGTCACCACTCCACACCCATCATTCAACACTCGATCACACTCACTTAACTTTGTTGTAATTTGTACATCTTTGTAATATCTTTATTATGTATTTGTAATTGAAATGGTAAGGGCCTTCGGCCCCAGCCTCTTACATAAATAAATAAATCGTAATTAGATGGTATATGAGAGATGTTTTTATTGGAATTTGCTTGCTGTAAGCTCTGTATTTATAAATCGATAAATTTTTTACATTTTCGGTATAGTATACTTAGTATACTAAATGGTTTTTAATATAAATATTGTATCAAGCTTTAACAGTTCCTTAAGGTAAAGTTATACAAATTTAAAAATACATAAGATGTTCCTTAAAAAATTTCAGAGATTAATAGAATCTAGAGCATTTTCATTTCTTTATTAAGTATTCAATTAAATATCAATATTCAATTAAAATCAATGAGCCATTAATATATGTATGGTATAATGTGTCAAGCATTTCTTTCTTTTAATTGATCTTTCATTAATTAAATGATGTTAAAATCAAGTACTAGTTTAAGATATTTTATTGAGGGGAATCAAACAGAGTAGAGCTAAACCAACCGTCATGAAAATGTATTAACTATTTAAAAACACTGAGCTAAATATGTTTCTAATTGCGTATACATAAAATCTACGTGGTAAATGTCTTGTATATTAATTAATAGTTAGTTTTGTTAACCAAATGTTTACTGTTTAAATTCCACTAAAATTCTAAACAAGAAACTAATAACTTTATTAAAATTTTATCAAAACAACATAGAAAAATGTCATATATCAACTCAAACTTCCCTTCGCCTAGGCCTTGAAATACCTGGCACTCTCCCTTCACCCAAATTCCAAAATGTGGCTATCCCCCAAAAAGAAATCCAGTCCCGATCCTGGATTAGCCACGACCTCCACCAGCAGGCGTCATCGCCTCGATCCTGTGCCGCAATGGAGCCGCCTGCTGGACCACAACACCGATGGGCGACAGAAGAGGAGGAACGAGCGCTACCAGGTGGAAATACCCAACCGTCTGTGGTCGCTGTTTGGCAGCCTCCAGCCGGTGGAGCCGGAGAAGGAGAAGAAGATCCTCCTCAATCCTGTCATGACTGCGGCTCCCGGAAGGACCCTGGCCTGCTGTGTGATGGCCTGCTGTGCGGGCAGCTTCCACTCGCTGGACTGCTGGGACACGCAGCTACTGGACAGGATTATGGTTAATGGGCTAGACTATCACGACCTGAGCTTGGCGGCTAGACATCGCAGAGAACCGGGACCGGGAGGGGAGCTGGCACTGGAGAGCCTCGGCACCGCCTGCAGCTTGGACGGCCAGCCCTTTTGGCTGGACATCGAAAAGATCAGCTCCGGCAAGCTGTACAACAAGAACAAGAGCCTGGGCTCTGCCCTGAGTGTATTCTTTGGCCAGCACCTGCAGACCGGGATCCTGCAGCTCAGGGAGCAGGCGGTGGCCTTTGGTTACATTCCGGAATTTGCCTCCGGCGGCGCTTTCTTCATGTTCCACTGCCAAGCGAAGGGGAAGCCCCTGTTTAAGGAGGGTGAGACTGCCCCGTATGTCTTGAGGATGCGCCAGCTGAAGCAGCTCCTCGATTGCATCCTGGTCACGCTGGACGAGCGCCACCACAACGTGCCCTTCAAGATACACAAGGTCCACTGTGTGCCCATGGCTGACTACATGTAGATATATTTAGATATGGGGATTATAAATTAATTATTTTGCGGATTTTGTCAAGACTAAATATTCCAAAAGGCTTCAATTTTCAAAATTTCTGTATCCTCCGATCCATACAACACTCCTACTACTCTCCAAAAAAACCGAAAAATAAAATAATGATACAGGGAAACCTGAATATAAATCTTAAGACTTCTTTATTGAAGGGATTTTAATAAATTTATTATAAAAAAACGTACAAAATATAAATTTTAGGAAAAATATATAGAGAATTCTTTGTGCTAAATACTAAAATAATAAACCAATAATGTCGAAGGTTAGATAATTTTCAGAAGGTTAAGATATATCTTTACAAACACAATACCCTCTGTACAAAACTATTACAAATCCCGAGAGATGATCTAATCTAAGAAGAATTTTGTATTTTAATGTCTCTTTTATTGTCTCTAAAGAAAATGCACTATAAGATCAGTCTGTGCATATATAGAGTACGCCGCCTGGAGCTCTCCTAACCCGACAATGCCCACATTAAAAGCACATTTGTGCCAAGCAAATCAAAAGTAATTGTCTCACATCGCTGCGCTTGACATTGCCGCCGACTGCGTTGCATTTGGTTTCCTTTCTTTAACTCAATCTATTATACAATATTCTTATATGTGCCTTGCTTATATCTACATGATTCAGTCACCGCCTCGAAGCGGAAATGAGTTCAGTCCCTCATTCAATTGGCGAAATTCCGCTAATTGCCAACCACGCAAATGTGGAATCTCCGCAAAGTATTATTTGTGTCCAACTCCGGATGACTTTTGATCCCCGGCAATTGAGCGTAGGAGACTTGGATTGATAATAAATTGCTGGCAGAGCTTGGGTGCCGCCTGGTAGCTTTGATAATTCCATTATGCTTTAATTAAAATCGCATAAAATCGACGGTGTGTATAAATAAAATTTGTCACATGGCACGAAAACCGAAGGCTGTCATAAAAAAGAAAAACACTTACGAAAATCCCAGGCAAAAAAATAAACGCTAAAGAAATGAAAATATAATAAAATAATAAATGGGTGGCAGCTAAGCCAAGCCGCAAGTAAAGCGAATAAAACGTTTTGGCCATTTAAACTTGTCGCACGGCTTTTATTTGTTTTGGATTTTAGTTTTATTTCTTTTTGCCAAGTTTTAGTAGTGTTGTTGTTGCTGGCCAGCGAAAATGTCGTACAGAGTTTCCAATAAAACTGGCCATTTATCATGGGGCAGCCGGGGCTTTTTACTTGGAAAAACTGAGCGAGAATCGACAATCGAATGTTACGCATACGCCCCGGAGGGCAGCTGTTGGCTGCCGTTGACGGTTAGAGCTGCGCATGCGCAAACATCGAATCAGGCGGCTATAACCCCGGCCCGATCCGTCCAATCGATATTTCACGCTTTGTCGCATTTTCTTGGCTACTGGGAGGAGCCACTAATGCGGCAGATTAGTGTCAAGATTTGCATACGAAATCGTATGTCTGCCCGGTGCGTGTGTCGCCAATTTGGTAAGAGTGTTGCCAAATTTGGCCAATTCCGTGCGAGCTCATGAATCATTTCTGTGACACCGCACGGTGGTGATGTGAATCACTTTGAATGCGTTTAGTAGTTACAGATCCAGATATAGATACGTCGCCCGGCCTAATGGCTGGGAAGTGGTTAAAGGTCTTAGGCTGATTTATATCGCCTTAAGATTGGTTTTAAATGGGAAGTATTTTAGATTTTCGGTGTATTTACTTTGATTATTATGGTTCCTTCTCCGTTCCCTGAAAAGTTCGCAAGATGCGTTGCTAAAAAGCTTTAGGTGAGAGCGTGGTTATGCCTCGCCTTATCCAAGTCGCCAACCATTAATTTTTGGGGTGACCATGTGAGGGGATGTGCTTACGTTCAAAGTTTTAATTTAAATCTTTTCCGTTGAAACAAAACAATAAAATTATTGGTCCTGAAGTTATTTGAATAATAATTATGTCTTAATTATGTGTATTTTAATATGTAATATTTAAGTACTTACTGAATAATTACGCTATAGCTTATATTTTATTAGAAAAGTAACTCATTTATACGGGGACTGTATATGATATATTTTCCAAGCAAACAAACACTTTATGCTCTACTTTTAAGCTTGTTTTAGTCGGCAGAGGGTGTTAAATATCGTTTTGCATTCTAAACCAGTTTTCAAAGCAACTTTGGGGTTGGAAAAGTGCTGATAAAATATGAAATTTAATATATTCCAATCATATTTATGTCATCTATGACGAATTAGGGAGTGCTTAAGGGTGCATACATTTATGACTCCCGTTTCGAATTTAACTTGTTGGTTTTTAATTTGTTTAATTTTCTATGCACTTGCAAGATATTTTCTTCGATTTAAAACAATAAAATAACATGTTATTAGTTTAAATTCTTTTTCTTCATAATTTTCAATGCTTAATAGAATTCTTAATATTTTTTAAACGAAAACAAAAAATGTTCTGTAGTCCTAATTTCCAGTTCTTACCGCAAACATTTTCTAAAAGCTTAATATAATAATCCCGAATTATATTGACACATTTAACTAAGATATATTCCCTTGTTGTAGACCAAGGTAAGTAATGCAGATATTAAATTTTCTTACACCTGCAATTTTCGTTAAAAAAAAACAAAATGGTAATCAGGTTCAGTAATCTGCTATTGTTCTCCTAAATATTATTGACATCCTTTCCCATTTATCTTTATGGGATATCTGTTTTTCTAGTTATGACAACACACTCTCTGCCCAAAGACAACGTCATCAATTAAACTGCAATGTGCTCAGGCGGACGCTCCCTCAAAGAAATCGAAAAAAAGGGCCAAGCTGTGGGTAAAAACAAAAGCACACCGAATGCGTGTGTCTGGCTGCCTGTCTGCCGGCTCTCCGAAGGATTCGCGCAAACAAATAAAAATAAAAGGGAAAAAGGCAGGGGCTTCCCCAGGAAGCGCAGCAAGAACAAAAACAACAACCGCTCTGCCGACAGAGGCAGCAGCATCTGCGCCGCGTCGCTGCCCTGGCGTTCAGTTGAGAATTTTTCAGTACTTTTTTTTCCAGAGCATTGGCACTCTGGCGAAGAAGCCTCGGTCGGCACAGTCCATAGTCACAGTCGTTCCTCGGCCGAGCAACCGTTTGCATCGCGCGCAGCTCTCGAAGCGATTTCGATTCCGAATCCCACAACGAACCCTTTGGCCTCCTCGAAGGATACAGCGCACTCAGCACACACAGCACTCAGGCGCCACTCAGTCGCAGTCCGCATCCCGATAGGATTTCAGCGAAAAACATTCCAAAGCAGCCATGTCAGCGGTGCCGATGAAAATCGTCCTGGCCGGAGCATTCCTGCTGGCCAATGCCTGGCACATCACAGGTGAGCTGATATTTTTCCAAGTAACTGTGTCGATCGAGAACATGTTCAAAAATCGGTTGGCAAACATATTTCATAGTTTTTGCAAAAAATACACCGAAACAATTTGAATTTTATGAACGATTAAAAAGTTATTCAAGTGATATAAAGTTATTTGAAAACTGTATACTTTTTAATCTGTGCAGATTTAAATATCTATAGATAAATCTTAAAATTGGTGCAAAAAAAAAAACAGAAACTATTTTGTTCTTAAAATCGTTCTATAAGAGATTTATTAAGATTGACTTATAACATATAGATTGAAGTTAAAAAACAAATACCCTTTCTAAGGCAATTTTAATTAACCTTCTATATATGATTATAGTGTAATTAAGTAAAGATGTTAAATGGTAAGCTTTCGCCTTTATTTATTTTATTTTTTTATTTTATATGCAGAGAAACTTTAGCCTCTAAATATCAAATGTTCAACGCTTAACATTTCTTTCTGTGCACCTGTAATTCCATCCACCCCGCAAGGTCACCGGTCCGCACTAAGTTTTGAGGTGTGATGGTTTCTCTACTCAGAGCCCATGAATGAATATTTGTTTCCCATTTTGCCGCACATTTTGTTTATGTAGTTCCCGCTAGCGATTTTACGAGTTTCCCTTGCGGTGTTTATGAAAAATTCTCAAAAATTTCGTGTTTGCTCAGAAATGGCTTACAACTAAAAAAAGAGTTTCAGGTGGAAACCATTAAATGTTCTTGGCACATTATGCGATGTTATTAGTGATTCAAAATAGGATTTATGGACGACACTTTGCTCAGCACTCAAAATGGTGAATGCCGGTTTTATCTGTCATAAACAAATTAATATCGAATGGGGCGGGATATAATGAAACATTAATGGGGCCGATGTGGGGCTTAAATTTAGAAAGTGTTCATCTGTTTATTTTGCAGGCGAAACACGTGTGGATTGAGGAAAGACAATTGAGCATTTATTTTTTTTCGAGGAATTATGATTTGTTGTTAAAGATTGAATATAGAAAAAGACCGAGGAGAATTTCTTACTCAAGGAAATGCTTATATTTTATATTATTTTGTTGCTTAAATTTGTTAATATTTAGAGATATGGTTTGATAGAGAAGTAATTATTTATATAATTTATGGATATGGATCCGTAATTATTTGAAATTGTTACTAACCATAAACGACAAGTAATTATAATAAAACATGATAAAAAGTTTATTTAGTATTATGTTTTTTTAGGAAATATATGCATTTATGTAGTTTGTGAGCCCATAAATATTTGCTACTACTTTTTCGTAAAACTCATGGAAAACATTGTAGTAATTTGATTTATTGAAAATGTTTTTCAAATTTTAAAGTGGTTTATGAGCAATTCGAATGGGATTAAATTTTCATTTTTATTCGTCTTAAATAGTTCCAAAATAACAAAAAATAATGGAAATATCAAGGGAAAATTATACATTTCTTTTAACAAGAAATATTAAAAATTAAAGATTATATTTTCTTAAAGAAATATTATTTAAGAATTTCCTGTATGCAATACATTTTCCCTTACGCTGTCTTTCTGCATTCTTCCCCATCACATATGTAAGCTTGAGAAAAATTCGTGGGTCATTGCTTCTTTGATGAACATCGCCAAATGCACCTATTTATACACATGCAATCGCATTTCGGTGATTTTCACGCTTCTCAGTGATTGGCAACCTGCACGCCTTATAAATACAAATATTCGACCGACTGCCAGACATTTCAATATTTGTTTCCAGAACCATTCCGGCGCGGTTCACTCGATTTCCCAAACAGAATGTAAAATGCAGTCTGCTCCGCTGAATATTTCTGAATCGCTTCTAATGATGATGAGGATGATGAGCGCGATTGAGGACTGTGATTGGGTCACTCTATATGCGATATATACAGCTTCCCTGTTGCTCCCAATTAGCCCGCTTTGGTATCCTGCAATTATCTAATTGCTTTGTTTTTGCTTTCTTGCATCAATCGGGATTTGCGCCGTATCCTGGCGGAGACTGCGCATGTCAGAGTGGCGCCAGGATGTCGTCTGCTCCAGTTTCCCGCTGTCTTCGGCATCTGATGGCCGCAATCCCCCCGTCCAGAGCTGTGGCTGTGACAACCCCCGGGTCTTGGATGTATGGAAACTATGTCAGAGTCTGGTCCTCTTCTTCGGGGGTTAGTCCTCCGCTTGTGCCCCTGTTCAATGGCATGAATTGCGTAATTTACGACAACTGATAATGAGTATAAATAGGGTTTGGGGCCGCACTTCCATTCAGGAAGCGGAGATTGCCCTGACACACATCCGATCCGTATCGGATTATATTTTTCTTATTCTCGCACTACATCTCTTACGGGGGCTGTTTTTCACTCAGGGGTTGCAAGTTTCAAATAAACAAGAAACAAGAAGCAAGTGGAGTGCAACTTCCTATAGAAAAGTCTCAGCTTTCAATTTGCACCGAGACCCGCTCGAGGGAAGCCATACCAAGGCGCACCATGTGCGTGACCTCAGCGAATAGCTCCTGCGGAATGCTAAGCGCGGGCGTTATAAAACCCTCCGGCCACGACCTTGGTGTGCCCATAAATTACACTGGGAAAATATGGTAGAATTTATAATGGGTTATTTTTAAGGTTACCAAGAAAGAACATTTAGAAGCTTAAGGGTTTCCTTCTAAAATTAAAGTAAATACTAATGCCCATAAAATTTAATCATTTGAAGCCTTTTATAATAATAAAAGGCATTTAAAAAGTAGATACAACTTTTTTATATTATTTAAATAACATATCTATGTTTTTTATAACATGTAAGCTTAAAAGAATAATATTTAACACAGATTGATTTTTTAATGAAATAATTCCTGAGAATTATTAAATAATTACTTCAAAGTTTTGCTTAATGAAGGATATAAGTAAATCTTATTCTGACAGCCTAATTTTTCATAAACTATTCAAGAAAAAAAATTTATATTACCTATACACATTATTTAGTCTTCCGTATAAATGACTTTAAATTCCGGCAATAACATTTGAAACAAACGAAACCACTTATATCTTAGGTGTTTAGCCCCTGAAAAAAAACAATCAATTACTCACACTTTAAAAAGCTGGTATTCGCGTCTTCGCCAATTACCCTAAATTGTTTTGGAAATACCAGAATAAAGGACCCAACAAGGCTTGGAAAATGGATACAAAACGGTCTGGGGCGGATTTAAAATATGTCCAGTCGATATGGAGCAGTAACACACGTGGAGCCAGCCCACAAGCCATCGCTAGAACGCCTCCAAGCCGCTGACATGCCAAGGCCACGGCACTGGGAGGCTTCAAGGCGTATACGTAATATCGCCAGCTCTGGCGTAATAATGTAATTTAGCCGAGAAGCTTGCAGAAACGAGGTATAAATGTGTTACAGTCAATATTTGACAGCCACCACTCCTCGGAGGCTAAACCCCTTCCCAGAACTGTGTGTCTTCAAGGTGGACTGGACTTGTGGCATGTTTACCTTTTCCTGTGGCAGAAGGCAAACAAGGCGAGTCCCGGCTGCCATCCTTTGGCACTTGCCTCTGGCAGGACATGCAAAATTGCGCCAAGGACACTGTCGGCGATCTTGATTCACTGTCACGCCAAATCACGCAACCTTATCAACCTCAACCCAATTAGGGAAGCTTCGCGCCCATAAAAATATGCCCTCCACCTTTAACTTTCTATCAACTAGCCCTCTCACTAATTAAATCATTTGTTTGATTCTATAAATAGTGGAGAGCACTGAGCCATATGAATTCTTATGCTGGAGGCGTGAAAATTAAATTAAATGTGTGAAACGATCGCGGTGAGCACAAGGAAAACAAATTATATTCGAAAGGAAAACAAACAATGATTGGAAATAATAAAATGATCACAGAATGGAATATATGTATCAACTAAAGTTGTGAACTAAAAAAGAAGGTAATTTAAACTTAAGTGGAATAATAGGGACCTAAATGAAACCCACAATTTAATAGGAAAACGGAAAGTAAACATAGTTCCGCTCTAAGTGATACTAAAAATGGAAAATTTATGGTAGAAGATCAATCAGACAGCGAGACATTAACTATGGCATTTAATCTCAGGAAATAATGTGGGAGAAAATAATGCTTGGGCAATGATCTCACTGTTTATGTTTATTCTCAATATTTGCGGATCAGCTGATTCAGATCACAACCAACTAAATATAATACAGAAACAAAATATTCTTTAGAAACCAAACGATTTAAGAAAAAAAATCCACCTTAAGGCTAAATATAATTACCTTATATATTTTAATATTCATTTACTTAATGATTTTATTTTACTTACCAATCTCAGAGATTAACTAGTAAAATGACATAATTTAATGCAGATTTTATCTATCATTTTAATAACCCATTAAACGTTTATGATGTGCTTTTAATGTAAAACCCACTGCGTACTCAGAAAAATCCCTTCTACCATTTTTACGTTAATGGACCTCCATCCAAAAGCTGGCAACAAATTACCCAGTATTTTAAGAGCACGAACTAGCTTGCGTATACGTAATAAAATTCGGTTGTGGCGCCACGTCGACTGGCCACGCATTCTCCATTTTCGCATTTTCACATTTTCGCTGTGGGCGGCAGATGAAAACGATGATGTCAACCTCTGGGGCGGAATCCTTGGCCGGGGGAAAAATCACCAAAAGGCGACTGGAAACTGTGTCATCCCTTGTTTATTTTTAGTGGGGAAACAAAGTTTGTTTTCTGCCTGATTCTTCTTCGCCTGCCAAATATTGGCACGGTGACCCCGTGAAAGGTCAACAGGAGTTTGCTCTACTAATGGTATTATTTTCCCTCTATATTTTGATTTTTTTCAGCTGTAAATGAGCAGCATCATCAGCGGCAGCAGCACTTGGAGTGCTGGCATTGCAGCTCGGACACCATTGGGTCGGAGGACTTCTGCGATGTGACCTTTCAGGAGGACAACATACCGACTGATTTGATCAGGGAGCGAAACATCAATCTGCTGAGAAGCTGCAACAGCACCATTCACTCCGATCACGAGCGGCCCGTGTGCCGCAAAACTGTGGAGGAGAGTGAGTTATCTTTTATAAACTTTTTAATTTATTGAATTTATTTTTTAAATAATAATGGAAATATTTGTTTACTTTCCAGACAATGGCAAGCTAATCACCAAGCGCTTTTGCTACTACACCAACAAGTCGGATCCCGTGGAGCTGTGCAACATCACCAGTCCGGAAAAGAATGTGCGGCGGATATTCTGCGAGGACTGCCTCACCGATCGCTGCAACGGAGCTTACGTAGGCACCACCCTCATGGAGTTCGCCCTGCTCCTGCCCCTACTGGCCCTAATCCAACAGTTGGCCTTCTAAGTGAATCCAAGTCCCTTTTTGGATGCATCTCCGTATTGTATTTTAGTTGGAACGTGATATTTTGCCCGACCTCGAAAGAAGGCCGAGCTGTTGCTGATTAACGATTTACGTTTAGTCCTCGGTTTAAATTAGTTTAGTTCCGGGCCCCTAGCGCCCCCCACTCATTAAGCTTAAATTCAGACTTATAAGTTTATTTCTGATTTGCCGCCAAGCTCAAAGCCCCTCAAAATAAACCCCTTAAATTCCAAAATAAACTCAAGCTATAAGAAAATACCGTACTCAATCCAAGCACAGTAAATACTCACTAATAGTCTATGTACAACATGATATTTTAATGTAAAGAACACAAGCATTCACACCTAAATGTAATATTAATACAGTTGCTGGACAAAGTCAAATCAAGGTACTTAAGGCACTCGAACACAGTTGCACACACCGAATAAAGTATACACAACTGAGCTGGGTCTCAATTTATTTTAGTTAAAGGTACTTCAGCAGGTCTATCACGGCATCCACGAGGCGTTGCTTGGTGGACTGATCCAGCTCCGGATAGAAGTCGTCTAGCTGGAAGCTCTGCCAGAGCTTGGCCATGTAACTGTTGAACTCCTGGCTCTGCTGGCCAATGATCTTATACCGTTCATAGAGCATAAGTTCGGCGTGGATCATCGTCACATACGACTCCCGATTTCCCATGAAATATAGCTGAAAAAAGAGAGCAGCCAACTTGCTGGTGCTCTCCAAACTATAGAGCTTGCGCAGGACCTTCTGCAGGATCCTGTCCAGCTGAACTGGCTTGAACAGGCAGTGCAGCTTCTGGGAGTGCCTGCCAATCGCCATCTGCCACTTGCCCTGGTCGTGATCCTCGGCCTGCAGGGCCTCCCGGAAGAGGGCCGTGCTATTCAGGATCTGCAGATGTTCCCGGATATTCTCCCTTATGAGATGGGCCTGCAGGTTGTGTCGCATGGTGACGTTACTCGTCGGCTTACAAAGCACATAGTGTAGGGTGTCCTTCAAGTCCTCGATTTTGCCCACATCCCTCGGGTAGTCGGCCCTCAGCTTGCCCCAAGTGGCCGCCACCAGGGACAGCTGCTCGGAAACGCTGCCATTGAGATTCTCGATCAGATCCAGCATCCGCTGGTTGTCGTAGGTGACCACCTGAGTTCCCAGGGCGGCGGCTATGGCGGGTAAAAACAGCAGCGAAATTATTAAGAGCGGCTTACTCATCTTCTCGCGGGTTGAAATGGCACTGACTTACGGATTGTAATTCGAGCAGCTGGGTTATCGGCGATCTGAGCCTATCAGCAAGGCTACAACACAAAGCTCTCTCATGAAAAAGTATATAAAAATGGTAAATATACTGACTGTGCAAGCCTCTTCACAAATATAAAAAATATTATTATCAATAGCCCGTTTTCTACTACTGTTTAACTACAATTAAAAAATATATATATTCACATTGAAGCAAGCTATTTTCTTTGCATTTATTAACTTAAAATAGTTTCCGTCTTATCATCATTTGAACAAAAATAAAAGACCGATACTGCCAGCGAATACCATATCTTTCACCATCTCTAAAGTAGACTCCATTCAGAAAACTATAAAAGCAAGCTATTAAATATATAAATATCGTATTTTAAATTTTAAATAATTACCTAGTCGAACAGCGGTCGTACCACCACCAACCACCTCCCCGTACCGCAGCGCAATTCATCCCGGACTCATCATTATCATGATCGAAGGTAGAGAACATTTTTCCCTGTTGAGTTTTGTGAGCATATTCCGCTGTTCCAGAGAACTTTCCCAATAATTCAAGTTTATAATTATCCGTTTCACTGCCAACTTGGAAATCGTCAAATTTAGCGTACACTGTATCGCCATTAACATTCCGCAACTGAATCAAAAGTTCGTGAGGCTGCTCCTGAGTCATCAAGTGGAGTCTTTCCAGGCCAATGAAAAACTCTCCGTTTATATTCCCAAAACCAGCCTTATAATCAAGCCAGGTTCGATTGAAATTTACACTGCCATCGAGTCGTCTTTGGATGACAATCCATCCGTAGGCAGTTGGTGAGCACTGGGTTGCCCCGAAGGGCTCTATGCCCTGGAGTTTTAGAGAGAAAGTTTCTGCTTGGCTGCCAATGGGACAAAAGTCCGGGGTCGAAGAGGTACCAATTTTTATTTCAGCTTCTTTCTCGCCGATTTGAGTGTCCTCCGTGCCTCTTGCCGCATTAGAATTTTTTAACTGGCTCCTCACTTCCCTAACAGCGTTTTCTAAGGATATAACCTTATTTTTAAGTTCGTCAGTTGCCTCGAGAATGGGGCTGATAATCGAAAAGCAATGATCATTGCACTGATCCTGAATATTTTCAGCAGAAAGAGATACAAGAAAAATGTCTCCCAGAACCAGAAGGCACACGAAAAAAACGACACAGTTTGATTGCATTTTGCTTACTAAATCACCTCGACTCAGAACTGAAATAAACCTGAAAACTTGAAAGGCGTAATATTACCAGTGATAGCATCTGACCTGAACCTATTAATCTCTACATACTGGAAAAAAATCCCCTAAGCCATATTTGTTTATATTAATTTAGTTTCTGGGTCAAAAAGGTACAGGAAATCATTTAAGTGTGATTGCCACCATGAAATAAATTAAAAAAGTTTTAGTTAAGAATGAGGAATTTATATAACAGCTTTCTTTAAGTGTAGAACGAAATTTAAATATTGTTTAAATACAACCATATATGATAATCCGTTGCCTATCGCTGTAATCCATCAAACCCCGCAAGTCGTAGTCCAGCGGAAGTTCCACCAACTGACATGGAAATGAAGGCTCTCTCGGTCCGTCCCCTTGTAGTTTGTGTCCGTCCCCCCAGTGTGTGCTCTGCCACTTGTCACACTAATCCGGGCCGACACTCGGATAGCCATAGAAGTTGAATCCAATTAGTCGACCTACTTGCGAGACAATGCAACCCTCACGGATATCCTGCCGTTGTCCTTGCTCCGCTGGCTGGCCATCGAACAGCTCGAACAGCTGGGCATTTCTAATTAAATTTATGCAAATTATTCGACGTCCTTGTTGATTAGTGTCGCCAGCCGCATCTCTGCCTCATTAAGCTTCGATCGTGCTCAATGAGATAAGCCAAATCAAATCAAATTCCTAGTCGCAGCCCTCGGCCCTCGTAAAGTCGTTCCAAATTCGGTGACATACTTTTGGGCGGTTGTGCAATTTGTCTGCCAGAACTTGAGTAAGATGTGGAAAAAGTCACTCGATTTGAGTGCATTTGGCGGGGGAAAATCATCGCTTCTTGGGCTGTGAATTAGCAAGTAAATTCTGTCACTTGGAATTTATTTTTTGCTGCCATTGTAAACAACACTTTAGAGTCTCAGTGTTAATAAATCTGTTCCCTGACTCACAAATGGCATGTTCACATCAAAGTGATCTTCCCTTGTTTGAGTAGCTTTCCTGGCTTTCTAGTAAGCAGAAATATATACAAATAAGATGTATTAATAATGCTCTTATTTCAATAAAAGACTTATATTTATATTGAATAAAATGTATAGAGCAAGAAGTCAAACCTTTATTAACATAATTACGTCCGAAATATAGGCAACATATTATTATTGCTTGTATTAAAAGATTTTTATTTGAAGAAATTTATTGTACAATTTATCTAAGTCATATGATATTTAATAAAAAATATATATTAACATTTCCTCGCTTAGCCCTGTCTTTTTATATATTTAAAATTAAAATAATCAATTATCAGATAAAAAAGCTATACTCAAAATTTATTTTCATATTCAACAATTACCAACTGCATGCAAATAACAACAAATATTTTGTGTATCCGACAAATTCAAACTGCATGCATTTGAAAAGCCCCATTAAATGATCAACTTAGACCGCAGTCCAAACAACACTTCAAATACACAAGCCTCCTCTGTCGGAACCGGTTTTCTAACCCCAAAAACAAAACAAAAAAAATCGAAAAACCGAAAACCTAAGCCTGCATTTACAACGAGCCAAAAATTCCACTCAAACCCAACAGTCGGACAACGCATTTTGAGTCTGAAACTTTTGAGCTGCTCACGTTTCGGGGTGGAGACGGCGGCTGTTGCTACAACTCGCGGCGCTCGTCGCTTTCAGACGTGCAGCAGACTTCGTTGGCGGCGGTTCATATTCGTGCCTGATCTTAAACAATCTATAATCTGTCTATATTCGGAAAGCTTATTCCCAAAAACCAAGTGTTAATCAAGATGGTGTCCGCTCTGAAATGCAGTTTGGCCGTGGCCGTTATGATCAGTCTGGCCTGTTCGGGTGCGTTGCATTAGAAAGTTTTGCCAAATGGCAAGTGGAAACGGTGTATTTCAAGGATATCAAGGAGAGAGACTTGGACATTATTCAAGTAGTTTTTTCCAAGTGATTACTCTCTTAAAAGTATCTCCTTTGTAAGAGAGAGTAACAAATAAACGAACGTCTTTTTTTTATCATTCTTTAATAAATGCTTTAAAAAATATAATTTTCTAGTCGAAAATGAGAAATTTTACTTTTAAAAAATGAATTCTTAAATTTGAGTTTGTAAAATAATAATAAAATACATCCAAATAAATTTTAATAATTCATTTTCTAGATTCAAAACATCATTTTTTAGGTTTACCCACCTTTTTTTAGGGTAAATTAAATTTTGTTTAAGTACGTTGGAGCTAAAATGTACTTCTGTTTTGTAGACAAAAGAGCTTGAAATGCAAAATTCATATAAAAAGTATTTAGACTTTATAATTTTATATTTAAAATTTGAAAATTATTTATCCATTCTGTGAGTGTCTATATAAAATTAATTATTTTAGATATAATAGACAGCTCTCCATCTCTCTCTTTGAAGTTCCTTGTACGCCGGATTCTAAATATTTTTTAAAATATATTTTCTAATCAATTATCTCGTTTCCTCTACGCAGCTTATGCCATCAAGTGTTACCAGTGCGAATCGCTCACATCGCCGAAATGCGGCCTGAAATTCGAGGCTGACGACAATCTGCTGATCGATTGTGCCCGGATCGGACCCCCTCGCTATCTGCAGAACTTCTTCCCTCTGCGCAACGCCACCGGCTGCATGAAGAAGACCCTTGAGAGTGGTAAGGCTTCAGTTCCCAAAAATACACCTAGAAAAAAATCAAGAAAATTAGACAAGCTTACATTTCGAATACCAATATTTTTGTTATTTCAACTTAGGCTAGCTTTTTGAGATGAATTATTGGATAATGCCATTTATATTACCAATTATTTGTCAAAGGTTACTTTAATTCTAAATAACTAACATATCCTATATCACACTATATAAATCGTGACTTTTGTTAGCCTTTTTTCTCTATATGTGAAAATATTCAGACCCCGAATAACGAACCCTGAGATCATCGCAGGAAATGGGTTATGTATTCAAACTCTGATGTCATGCGTGAATATTTCACTATCGTTTCTGTTTCTGCGATTTTACCTTTTTTTTTTCTTTCCTTTCGACGTGATTTCTCATCACGTTTCTTTGCGACTTATTTTCGCGTAATTACATCAAAGTAGCAGCTTAATTCCGGTTGGCTAGAAAATAATAATAGCGGTGACGAGATTGAGATTGAGTGCCGCAATCTTTTCGCTCTCACATAACATTTACATATCTATTTTAATTTGCAAGGCAAATCAGGCGTCGATTATTTTCTCATAAATATTATGATCGTTAGGGCAACATAGTATTGATATTAATTTATGGCGGTCAATCAATCGGCGAATTTGTGGTGAAAATTTAAATTAACTTTAATGATGAGATCACAAAATACAGACATCTGTAATTTGCCGCCTTTGGAGTATGTTTTTTTTTCACCGCAAGCAATTGTTATTCACTGTTTACCAGAGCAATTGAGTACAGTAGTCATAAAATAAAAAATAAAAAAGCTTAAGTAAACAATTAACAAGTGCCCGCTTTTTAGGGGAACAATCGGTTCATTTAGTAATTGCCGCCAGCGAAAGCTGTTTGCTGTTGCTCATCCAAAACAAATACCTTGCTCTTAATTTCCTTTATTTATTATTAATATATTTACGTTTTTGTTTCAACAGTGGCCGGACATCCGCAGATCGTGAGGAGCTGCTACTTTGGGGACATCAACAACGTGCAGGGTGGCTGCCAGTCGGATCCCTCGCTGCCCTTCGTCAAGCAGCTGGGCTGCGATGTCTGCACCAAGGACGAGTGCAACGGATCCGCCTCCTTGGCCCCCGTGGCCGGAGCCATCCTGCTCTTCGTCGGCGTTGCCCGCCTTCTGGCCTAGATCTTAACTCTTTAGCTCGTAATTCCCTCGACTTCCTTGTAGCATTTTCCATTTCCATTTTCGCCGCTCAAGGATCCTAAGTTGGTTAAATTCTGTTTACATTTAAATTTGTAATAAAAGAAGGATAGAGATTTATCCCAGCAACATGCCAAACAATTATTGTTTTTATTTATTGGTTAAGGACAGGTGGATTGATCCTAAAATAAATGTGTTAAATATTTATTTATACATATAAGAAGTACCATTGAAATATTATTTTTTAGAAGTTCGATAACAAAAAATTAGACGTAGGATATATTGTAAAGAATCTAGGAATTCCAAGTGCTCTACAGATAAGTTTTTTTTTAATTTAAGCTGTCTTTTATGACTTAATAGTAAATTAATTTGGCAGATTTTTTTAGAATGCCTAATAATATAATTTTAAAGTAATTTCCAACAGGCATACATTTCTTTTAACGCCTTTTATGTAGTTTTATTCAAGATTAGTAATAATTTTTAAAATTTACTTATTTCTGGCAACATTTCAAATTTAATTTATGATTCTGAAGTTTTCCTAGAGTATTTTTCCACTGGTTTTTTTTTTTTACAAACCTCACGTACACTTATTTGTTTACGTTATTTGTAACTTCCGCCCAACCCTTTGTAAGTCATAAACACAAACCGCAGTGAGTAACTCTCCAGTAATTCTACTTAATCTAGAAATTCACAAAAGCACCCTAAAAATTGCAATTTGTACGGAGAACATCTCAGGTAAAGTCATGAATAATATTTCAAACGGCGGTTCAATGACTCAGACAAATTGAAACAGAAACCGAATTCACATTTTTTTTTTATTTACCTGAGAGTGTGGAGTGTGAAACACCTGGGAACTAATTAGTATGTGCACCCACATGGGCAGCCGAAAATTGTGTATGTTCAGACAAAGGGTCGCCCGATTCCCCTTCCGATGCGGGAAGTGGGATTTATGCTTGTCTGCCTGCTTAATCACATATAATTGAGTTCAATTTCATTTGCAAGTCAAGTCCAGTTCCAGCCAAGCTTCTACCCTTCGGATGTGAGTTTACAAAGTGTTAAATGCAGTTCAGCAGAGTTCAAGAAACTCGGGGTCCCGAGAGATGCGAGATCCGAGATCCGAGAGAACTCTGGATGGTGTAGCATCTGGAGGGACACCACCCCCGCTTCGCTTGCCGTCTGCGCCAGCTCAATTAACCCAAACTCATTTAGCATAATTTGAAAAATTACTTAATTGAAGAAAATAGAAATTTGTGGGAAAGCCACTTAACCGAGTGTCTGTCCATGTGCTGGCGAGATTAGGAAACCCAATACACTTCGGCTTCAATAAATAAAACAATTCCAACTGGGCGTTGAAATGCATGCTGACCATATATAGGGGGAGCTAATTGAATGTACAAGCCAACAATTCAAGGGGGAAACAATTAAGAAATCATTAACAAAATATAAAATTTTAAAAAGTTAATGAGCATAACTGGGATCATTTTTAATTTCATTGAATTTGGAATTCATGTAAGGATAATGAGTTATTTAGGATCTTTATATTATTTAACAACATAAATAATGTAAGTATAATATAATTTCATGGATCCTACATAACTAGATCAAAATATATATAACTTACTTAATAATAGAAATGTTTTTAAATAAATGGAGTATACGATTTATTGTACTTTGTAGGTTTGGATCTACTCTCATCCTTTACTTATTTTTTAATTGATTTTAAACAGACTTTTAATTGGTTAATAAACATATTTCATGAAATACATTTCAATTCAATATTTTAAATAGAAGAGCAATTAGTTGATTGAGTTGATTAATAAAAGCCACATTTTTTAATAAATTTAATTGCATATTTTAAGTCCTCTAAAATGTATTTTATTAAATGATCCCTTCATTATATTTTGGGATATTCCTAACCCTTTGAGCCATAGACTTTATTCAAATAATTATTTTAAAAACCAATAAAATTCTACTAGTGAATAAGCACCGATGCTGTACATATGTATGTAGTATCCAGAGTTTCTCCAAAGGGCCCGGGCTTTGTTGATGATACATCAGCGATCATCGTTAGGTGACAGCCCCTGGCGTTGTTAATTGTTGTGATTTGCACAACAATGAGAACGGAGAAGTAAATATACGAGTGTGTATGTTTCAAACTGCGCATTAGAATCCCAAAGGCAAAATACAAATGGCAACTGGTTTCAAGAGCGACTCAGAAAGCCAGCAAAAACGATGACGTCGTCGACATTTGCTATTTGCACATAGCAAAGCATATTCGGGTATTAAAAAGGGCTTACATAATTCTCCAAAAATATTAAAAATAAGGCAGCGTACGCTTCTTTTTGGCAAATTTCGGGGTGCGACGGAATTGTCTTCATCGGAGTGCCAAGAGCGAAATGAAAATGAAAATAAATAACGAGCCAAAAACGGCTGACATCACCCCAAACAAGTCGGCAAAAATTCTTGATATTTATGTACGAAAATACGTGTGTTTATGTGTGTCAAACGCGGGGAGAAGCAACAAAAAAATAAAAACATTGCGCCAGCTTCTATTCAAATTCGAATAAAAACAGAATTCAAACACGCAACGTACATTTGAGAAATCCGCTCCCAGCGAGCTGTCAAGAGTGAGCTTGAGCTTTGCTCCGAGTGGAATGGCGAGTGGAATGCCGAGTGGAATTTCGAGTGATATACAATGGACAATGGGCTGGACGCTTTCTGGCATTATTTCAGACCCGGCTGCCCACAAACGCTCGCCATCCGTCGTGCCGTCAAGGTCTGTCCGAAATAGTATTCTCAAAAACCAAGAAATCGAAAAGTGAAAATGGTGTCGAGTGTGAAGCTTTTCCTGGGCCTCACCGTCCTGGCCACTCTGGCCTGCACGGGTATGCAATCTTCTGGAAATCCTCAAAATACAAGAGTCAACAGATCCTCGCTTTTTTAGGGTACGCCATCAAGTGCTATCAGTGCGACTCGATCACGAACCCCAAGTGCGGCGAGAAGTTCGAGAAGGACAGTAGCTTCCTGCTGGACTGCACCAAGATCTCCCCACCGCGATTCCTGCAGAACTTCTTCCCCGTTCGCAATGCCACCGGCTGCCTGAAGAAGGTCTTGGACACGGGTAAGTCCGATCAAGATCGTGACCTCATCGCAGTCAATCGATCGCCCACGCACACCAGATCACCGTCTACAGTTGGCCAATTAGCTTGATTAATTTTAATCAGCCATGAAGCCACCAGACGGGGGCTTGGAAGCATAACCATGTTATTAGGCGAAGTAGGGCTCAAGAAATTTCCAAAAATAACTTTCACTTCATATTTCCGCTATAAATTTTCAATTTTTAAGCTGAAGAAAAGGTTTTCTGGTATCAGTGGAAGCAAACATAAACAATATATAATTACAAAGTAAAGTAATAAGCAACTTATTAAGTAAGGAGAGCATAGTTGTTTTTTTATTAATTTTAAATAAGGAATTAAAAAGCTTTAAGAAAAATAATATATAAAATAAATTATCTGTCAGATGAAGATTAAGATAAAATTGATTAACTTTTAAAACCTAAAGCACTTCGAAAATATTTATTATATAGAAAATGATTTTACTTATTAAATTCTATAAACGTTGCAATGAGAAATATTGAAATATTGCCTTGTAAAAGTAAAACAAAATAAGAGAGATTGCTTAAAACCCAGCAAAATATAGAGGAGAACATCAAAGCAATACACACAACCAAGAAGTATATTTAGAAATGCTTGAAATCCATGAGAAATATTGGATGCCTTCCAGTTTGATATGTATTACCTACAGATTATAGCAGCACATGATCTATAAAGGAAGTGAATTTTCCATATACTCAGAGATAAGGCTAATCTTTTTGTTTACCCTTACTTCACAGTCAGTGTCAGCTCTTAATTGTAATCTCAGTTTTTCAAGCAGCACTGAAGTCTTTTATATTTACGAGAAATTAATGATAGTATATAGGCAGCAACCCAACCCAAGGGAGATTAAGTCCTGTCCCTCACGCAATCCATTCGCTGCATTATAAATTCAGCGTGGACAATAGATATTAATATCAGAAGTATTCGAGTTATTTGTTTAACATTTTCAGGCAATTTGTTTGATTGCCCGGCAATTGGCGTGCATAAATATTCTCTGGGTGTAGTTCTGTCTCTCTGTTTTCTGAATAATGAATGCCAGTACTTGACGAGTGATTTTCCATAGATTTCTCTGGGGGATCGGAGGAGTACTTATGCTCGGTGACCGCAACATCGCCGCCGACAATTATTTGTTAATTGCATTAACATTCGAGACACGCCTCGCTTCGCATTGCGAAAAGCTCAGAGAGGGCGGTGAGAAAAGGAGTGGCAGCTGTAATTAACTCACTGACACAAGTTAGCCCATAAATTAGTCACAGCTATTCCGACCTGTAGTTGGACTATGTTCTAGATCTTAATTATACGAGAGGGGTGAGAAAAGGTGCTCTATATGGGCATAAATAATAATTAATAATAGAAGTGCGGGTGAAACTTATTAAAAATTAATTTTAATTGGGAATCAACAAGATAAAAGTAAAAATGTATATAAAAATTGTCAACTTTGGCCCCTTTTGATGCGTTTTTGTTTCTCTTTATCAGATGTTCTTGAAATACAATTAAGAGATCCAGAGGTCAATGAATTTTTTATGATCAATAGAAATGTACTCTTTGTTATCGATATATGCAAGCTTATAAAAATAGAAAAGCTGATGATTTCACCATTAAATGGCAAGCAATTGGAATTTTCCCTTTCGATTATTATTACTTGTTTAGCTTGAATAATTATACCTAAACCGATTTCTGTCATTGATTGACCAGATAATTAAGTTTTCATAAAATTGCCTAGCAAATGATCAAAGCCATTTATAAATAATTAAAGGAAAATATATATCAGACAACAAAATAGGGATAAAAACACAATAAATAGTCAATGATTATATTATAAATTTTCTAGTCAAAATATGGAGAAAAGAAATTATATTATTTAGATTTGATTACATCTTAGCATTAAGACATGGTAATAAGTCTTAATTAACAAACAGCTTGCGATATTCAGGTATTTTAAAATAAAATAAAATCAGTAAATTAGTAGCATAAGTACAAATCAAACAAAAAATTATAAAAATAAATCGAGGAGGTAGTTGTAATTATATCAAAAACATCTCAGGCTACTTATTGGATAAATAATAAGTAATGTTTACTTATCAGCAACTACATACTTCGGTATATTTTAATTAACTCAAAAGCTTATAAATTCGTATAAATTTAAAATCAATTTAAGTACTTCTAACTCGTTCTATTTTCCCTTCTCCTTTCAGTGCCCAAGCACCCGCAGATCATTAGGAGCTGCTACTTCGGAGATGTCAGCAACACTCAGGTCGGCTGCCAGTCGGATCCCTCGCTGCCCTTCGCCACGCAGCTGGGCTGTGATGTCTGCACCAAGGACGAGTGCAACGGATCCGCCTCCTTGGCCCCCGTGGCCGGAGCCATCCTGCTCTTCTTCGGCGTGGCCCGTGTGTTGGCCTAAAGGATATTTCTCTGAACGGCCGCAGGATAATCGTAGTTGTTATGAAAAGCTTTCTGCTTTAATGGATCTACCTGCTTTAGTCACTTTCGAATCTCTGTTAATTGTTGTACATCACCTGTCGTGCCTTTTTTTCCACAATAAAATCATTTTATTTATTTGAAATGGCCATTTTCTTGATCGCCCACTTGAAGGGGATTTTATTAGTGTTAATTTAATTAACTGTTGGTTTATCTGCGACGCGCCTATATCATTATTAGTTGGAGGAAGTTGGACAAGCGGAAAACCTGTGCGTGCCTGGCCACACTTATCGAATTTTCCTCACCCACAAGAAATCTATTTTCCAACGCTCAGTCTCCCGCGTGTTTCTCTTTCTTTGCTGCTTAACTTTTGGAACTCTCTTGGCTGACGATAATAGAACAGACGGAAAAGCTGAAGAGTCTCTCTGTGATTTTTCTCGGGTTCGGGCCGCACACTCCTAGTTTTCCCCCGACACCTCCCACATGACCGCCGCTATAAGTTTCAACTCATGTTGGGGGAAAAGAGGGAAAAGCCAAAGGAAAAAAGGAAAACACAAAACGTTCATTAAAATTAGACAAATTAAAACGCCGAGCGATGACGCCAGGCGAAATGGCCATAAAGTTTTCCCGCACCAGCACTCGCGGCACAGAAAAAAGAGAGCCGAACGGAAAAAGAGAAAAGTGCCAAGGAGTTGAATTTGGAAAATGCTTTTGGCATTCTTTTAGTTCGATTTCGTTTGCGGCCGTCGACTGACTGGCGGCTCCAACACTACAGCCGGAAAAACCGCCACAAACAATTCCGAAAACGAAAAAAACTGAAAATAACTCGGGGAAAAATTGGCAAACTGTGTGTGAATCGAAAAGACGCGTGTTTACATTTTAATTTCCCTACGTGCTTAAGCCAAGATAAAATATGTAAAAGCCATTTGGAGAGAAACAAAAAATACATTTATTTATATTGCGGATATATATTAGAATTCACGGATATACGTACGTATGCGAACGTGTTTTATATTTAAATAGCGCGGAGATCGCTTCAATTGCCGTGCCGAGTGACGAGTGAACGGGGTTATATATAGGCCCTCAACTTGAATTATTTTCCATAAAACCATCAGATAAAGAAAATCTTCAAATTCCCCAAAAAAACAGAGAAAGCTGGAAAAACAAATTTCCCAATTTCCAAAACAATGCGGCAGTATTTTCTTTTGTTTGGCGCGCTCATCTCGCTGCTGGCCTCAGGTTTGTTTTTGTTGTGTTTGTATTTGGATTTGGTTTTTGTTTTGTGTGTTTTGAATTTTGTTTTTGCCATTGGCTGCCCCCTGTTTGATCTCATTTCTGCCATAAATAAGAGACATCTCTGATCTTTTCATCTCCCCAATGCCATTAGCTTACGGCATCAAGTGCTACGCCTGCGAATCCGTCTACGAGGCGAGTTGTGGCGAGGACTTCGAGGTGGAGAATCATTTCAAGTACGACTGCGCCTTCATAGCCCCGCCGCGGTTTCTGGAGAACGATCTGCTTAGCCCCAATGCCACGGCCTGCTTGAAGCGGGTCTTCAGGGGTGAGTTCGTGGGGATTCAAGTTATTATTATCGAAAAAAAATATACAAATAATTATAATAAAGCAAGATTTACTATCATTAAACAATTTAATTAGAAAATTATTGAAGCTGACTTCAGGAACAATATTTCTGCCTTCTTTTTAGTCAATAAATACTTCATTTTTTTTAAATTAGACAATATGTAATCACATATTTCCACTTTAATTTTCAATTGGATAATTTTACAAAAGTAAAAGTAAACATAAAATAAATATTTACCTTGAATAATAGAAACAAGAAAATAAATTTAACAAGTTCTGTAGCTCATTAAAACCCAACAACAAAGAGATTCCTGCACTAAAGCAAAACAATTCATAACATCTTTGAAAATGATTTGTAAAATGCTTTGAGCTTAGAAACTTTTAAAGTGATTTATGACCATTTCATAGCACATTAAGTAAAGCAAAATTTGAAAGAAAAACATCTGTCAAAAATATTGGAATGCCTTAAATGAAATGTGTATTAGAGTGATTTGTACAAGTAAAATATTTACATTTAGTACCTTAAGCAAAATATCAAAACTGGTTTGGTTTACAAAGAAAATGTTTGTCAATTTAAATCAGGATTGGGTTAATTAAATGTTATCTCAAAGCAATAATGACTGGAGTTCAATAAACAGCAAACAACAATCGAAAATGACTTGTGTAAGTAATTATAGAAACTGGTATTCCTTAGCTTGCTGTCACATCCTTGGGGAGGCATCTTTCTCAAAAATATAATCCCAAATGATTTGTGACGCAAATCATAACAAATTTATTTAATAGTTAGCAAAACAAATTAAGCACTGAATTCCGGCGTATACAAACAGCTGCGACCTTATTTCAAAAATATTCAAATATCTCGAAAATTGTCGTTGATATCATCTCGCTGATACAATACATATAAGCCCATTAAACTCGAGCGTATAAAATAAGTTTATTTATATTAAGGCTGCCTGAAAGTAGACTAACAAAATGTTTACATTCCGCAGAAAATGGCGTACGCAAGATCGTCCGAGGATGCTACTTCGGCGAGGTAAATGCCACCGATGTGTGGTGCAAGATGGACCCCACACTGACCGCCGTCCAGAATGCCAGTTGTCATGTGTGCGACAACGAGAGCTATTGCAACGCGGCGGATGCCATTCAGCGAAATCCGGTGGACATGTGGAAAATCGTATCCAGTATCGTTTTGTTTCTCTTGGCACCTCAACTCCTCCGATGAGAAGATGATGGACCCAAGCACTGTGGGGCAGAGAGAATGCAAAATAAAAGGCACACACAAACACACACACAAAGCTTAGTTCAATTTAGTTAGAGTTTCCAGAGATTTCAACCCAGCACATGTACCTCGTAGTAGCACCAGCCATTTAGGGTCAATTAGTCGCGGATCTGCTCCACTGTGTGTTAATGGTCAATCAGGGGGCAAACAGGGCGTATGAGCAACATTAGCGGACATGAGCCGAAAAGCTGGCAAACAAAACGAGCGAGCGATCCGAATAGAAAACTAATAAAAACTAATTTTACACAGAATGCCAAATTGTTTATTTGTACGAAATGCCACTAATGAACTTTTGCCTGCCTGCTGCCATCGGGGAAATAAATGGCTCCCCCCATGGCTATGGATATAGTCGACAGGCGATATAGGGAAGGGCAGCAACCTGTCTATATCTTGGAAGCGCCCACCACCACCTCCTCCTCGCTGGCCACAATGTCAACACGGGGTAGGTACCAGGAAAATGCGAAAGCGAACGCCACAACGCGAACGAAGGAGACGTGAAAATCTGTGTGCTGTGCTGTTTTGAAAATCAAATTCACATTCTGAATGTGATTGTTCGCTCGCTCAGTTCGGTTTCAGTTCTGTTCAGTTTCAGTTCAGTCGCGTCTGTGCAACGCTTCGAGTCGGTGGTCGGATCGTGGCTATATAGCTGGCCCCTCTCTATATCTCGATCATGTGATTACGATCGGTTCGGCAGCTGTGAAGACAACATCTGTGTGCTCGTAGCCGTATCTCTATAGCGATTGACTCAGCGTACCCAGCGGACAAACAGTGGGATCAACTGTTTTCGGGGGCGGTACGATGGCGATGGCGATTGCGATGCTGCCACTACGTGCTCTTGTCTCTCTCTATCTGCTCGTCACGCTGGCCAGCTCAGGTGAGCAACGCTTCCCATCCGCCTCCACGAACTCATCTCATTCCCACAAAAAACGAATAAAAATTTATTTCATTTTTATGATTATTAAAGGTATTTTAGCCACAAACAAAAATACAAAAGATGTTCTTAGTTTGGATTCTAATCAATTCGCTAAAAACTGGTCTTGAACCTAAACCCGTTTCCGTATAGCTTCTACAATAAATCTGAGATTTTAAATGTATTCTTTTGAATCAGAAAAATCTAAAACAAAGGGGACTTTCTAAGGGAAATATATTAAGGCAATAAAAAAAGAAATAGTGTAAAATGTTAAAGGGAATTAAGAGATTTAGGTCAAGATCTTTTCATTAAATCAAACCGAGTAAACCAAAAGATATAACTATTTGAAATATAACATAAATTCAATATTTCCTGTATATTTGGGGACTTAAACAGGCTAAAAAAACCAATAAAATGTTGTACAGCAATACAACAAACTCGATTATTTTTCACGCCACACCGTACATTTTTTTAACAAAATTTAAACGAATGAAATATGAATATGATCCATTGTTTTGTTTTGTTTTTTTTTTCTTCCTCTGCGCTTTGCGTTGACACACATATTTACGCATGTCGTCATCATCACCAGCGCGGGCCATTACCTGCTACGAATGCGATTCCGTCAATAATCCCGGGTGTGGGGAGCAATTCGCGAGCGATGACATAGCCACGATTGACTGCGAAGTGGTGGCGGACATGCGAGCCCCAGGAACGGAGCCCACCTGTCTCACCAAGTACCATGAGGGCGGTGAGTATATATCGGCTGGGACTCGGATTTATGTAGAGAAATTCTAACGATTCCCTCGTTGCTTTTTCAGCGCCTGGACAGTCGCGTTTCGTGCGTCGCTCCTGCTACTACGGCGACTCCTCGCCGGCGGGCATGAATTGTGACGAAGAGCCGGATCCGGTGGTTCCATTCCTGACCTTCCTGGGATGTACACTATGCAACACGGATTTGTGCAATGCAGCGCCAAGAGAAATCCCTCTGTCCTTATATACTGCTCTTTCCACGTTCGGTTTGCTTATATTACTTACCAACTAATGAACGAGAATAACAGTAGTTCTCTTCTATGTATCCTATTACCCGATAAAATCTAAAGTATTCCCAAAAACCCCATTTACTCATTCTGAAAAAACTATGAATCCTATCTACAAAACTAACGCAACTAAGAATTAATTAGAGATTTTGTATAATTTTTCTTCAATTTTAATTTTATTTGATTTTGTTTCTTTTGTTTTTTATACATCCACTAAAATGATTTAACATACATATATCTTTATAATAATAATATAATTATTCTTGTTTGATTTTAATATAATTTATTTACTGAATAAATTTTCTCGTCTCCTCCTTTTTATCTGCTTGTGTGTATGTGTATGTGTGTGCAATGTAATTATAATTTATGAATTACAAAATATGCATAAATTAAATGAAAATAAAAATAAAAATAACATTTCAGAAATCGACACACACACTTGCTGTTTCACTTATTCAATTATACTCGATATATACTTGTTGCTGATCTTCAAACACATTTAGATTTACATATATATTTCCAGTTTGTTGTATAAATTATTATATGTGGGATATATCATCTATATGGGCTCTTAGCTGCGGATTATATTCGTGTCACTTGCTGGGCTACACATAAATAACATTCAAATATAAATATATATATATGGATATTTGTATCAAGATATCGTATTTAAGCTACACATTGAGAACAATTCAGATAGAAAACAATTTATGTACAAAAGATTTTACTTTGCCTTAACAGATTTTTTGTTTGTATGTTTGTTTATATTTTGCTTTACCAAATACTGTCCATGCCAAACACACAATCCTAACCAAGCAGCGCTCCCCGACGACTTAAGCTCTATCAACAATTATTCATATCATCGATTCAATCAGAGTGTAAGAATTAGTCAACCAAAAATACAGTAAAACCTATTGTTTCATCATCACACACAGTCGGAAACAAATAACAAACAGATTTGCTTTTGCTTTGCTTTAGCTTTTTATATGGGGGATCAACTATTTGTAGTTGGTAGAGTTCGGTTAATTCATATGCCATATACTATATATATATAATGCTGCACATATACATTGAATCATAGTAACAACAACACAGAGAGTTTTGTTTAAAACCTAAAAGCTATTTATCATATTTAGTTTGCTCTTCCACTGCTGCTCTTCTGCTGAGGTCACAGACTGCAGGTTTATAATTTCAGGATCAGGTTAATCTTTGTCGTGGGAGAGGGATTCTTGGGGTGCGGGATTTGTGGAGTACCAGCTCCGCAAATATTTGTGGAGTGCTGCCTGCAATCTGTGCCTGCTCCTCAATTTTCGTTGTGGTTCTTCTTCGCTTCACTTTAATTGTAACAATTCGCTTGAGTAGTGCAACGATCTCAATAAACTACCAGAATCTGCGATCGCTCAAAGGCCAAGTGGGATGTAGTGGAGACGAAGCGGAATGAGCGGAAACACACCATGTTCTTTTTCATTTAAACATAAAAATTGACTAGAAAAAAGGTGCAAAAAAATGTTCGAGGTGAGTGAGCAAAAGAAATTTCGTTGGAATGGAATCTTAAGATATTTATATTGATTGTTCTCCAGTTTTTATAGTTTTTGTTTATGTAATACATTTTTCTTTTTGTTTTTCGTTTTTCGTTTTCCGTTTTGAGATCAATTAAACATGGGTGAGGGCTCTTACTGCCTACTTTCCTCACCTTCTCCTCACCTGGCACTTTGTGAAGCGACTACAAATTCGGTTAGTTATGGGCAATAACGTTAAATGTTTTTAATATTGTGGGCTATAAACTATATATAGTATATATATATATCTGTAGTATCTTCTGAGCATATATCATTGTCGGCAGCAGCACACTAACTAATCGAAAGATGTTTGGTTTTTGCTTTATCTCTATATATATTTTGTTTGCGACCAATTAAGGGGGAGACAACGTTTAGAAACATTCCGTTTTGTTTTTTGTTTTCGTTTTCGTTTTCTTTTGTTTTTCAATGCAATTTACACAAGTTACACTTTCTTCTATACACATAGCAATAATAATAATATTAATAACATTAATAACGAATTCAGTCAAGTCAGTAAATTTGGTTTACAGAAAAAAGAAATACATACATACATAGTTTTAAACTAAATGTGAATAAACAATAATAATAATAATGAATAATTTGCAGCCCAAAAGTTTTCTGGTGTGGGGTTTGTTGTATTCTGCTTTCGACTTTTAAGGAATATTTTGTTTTTCTTTGCTGCTGTAGAAATACATGATTTACATTTAAATATAGTTCATTATGTATATATGCTTGTATATATGTAAAGGGGTTATATAACAACTAGGGTATTTGTAATTTCAAAGCTTTGCGGTTTGAAACATATAAACTCACAGAGTATTTCCATTATATAATATATAATTTTGTTGTAGCTTTTTTGTTTTTCTTTCATTAACATTTAACATTAACACGACGACGGCGGCGGCGGCGCTAGCTGCTTGCTGCTTGGCCACACTTTCGATACATATATTTATAAATAAGCTTTTATAAATGTTTACACATTTTCTCATCTCGGTTTTATCATCTCAGCAGAAGCGGAAGCCATCTGCAGAGGTTCTTGAGTTGGGTATATATAGGAAACGCGGGGGGAAAGGTCGAACAGGTTGGCTTGGCTGAGCGAGCACTTGATCATCGGCGGGCAATATCTCGGTCAGACTGAAAACTCCTCTTCTTTATCTTAGATGCCCACAAAGCCATAGACCTCCAGTACGCGGATCTCAAAGTCTCCCGAGGGACACAGGGGCGGATTGTTGAAGGTCTTGCAGCTGTCCGTCTTGCCAAAACGTATATTCTCGTCCATCCAGATGGCCTGGCCCTCTCTAAAAAATATTTAAGTATTAATTATATTATTAAAATAATTATTATATTATTAAAATAATTATTATATTATTAAAATAATTATTATATTATTAAAATAATTATTATATTATTAAAATAATTAATATATTATTAAAATAATTATTATATTATTAAAATAATTATTATATTATTAAAATACTTTCTATTAATGTCAGATACATACCCGCCACCAATGGTGATCATCTTGGAGTCGGCCGCCATAAACAGCTCGGAACTGTGGCCCAGATCCTTGTCGCCCTCAATGCCCACCCAGGGGTACTTGGCTCGCTCCGGATACAGTGAGAACAAAAAGGTTTCGCCGGTGCCAAAGTAGGCCTGTCGCTGGCCCTTGTCATCCTTGACATTCCTTTCAAACCAGCGCGAGGAGCAGTAGGCGCCAAATACCTGAAAATTAAGATTTTAATTAAATAAAATAAATAAATATATTTATAATATAAATAAATACATATGTTTATAATAAAAATAAATATGTTTATAATATAATAATAAATTTAATCCCATTTAATCTCACCTCATTATTGCACGTCTTGATCATGAGCAGCGTGGGCTCGTGCTGCTCCACCCGCACATAGAAGGTGGTCAGCGAGCAGCCATGCTCCTCCGTGGTGTACAGCAGCACCGGTTGGTACATTGTTATCCGCACGGGCAGCCAGGACCACAGCGTGAATAGCTATTTGAAAGAATATTAAAAAAGCATTATTACCAACTGATATCGAGCAATATGAGAGGCTTTAACTTGGCTACAACTACGAGTAACGTATTGAAAGGGGGTAGCAATTAGCCAAATGACAGAACAAAATACACAAGTTGGCGTTTTGGGTAAAGTAGAGTGAAAAGAACATGAACTAAAAGGCCAAAAAACAACTAAAAGCCAGGGTTAATCAACATGTACAACGGGGTAACACAACTCTCGAGATGATGGCTAAGAACTACAATAAACTACGGCACAGTTCGGGTCAAACTGTAAGCAGCAGCAGCAGCGGCGACAGCGCAGCGGCAGAGGCACGGCAGCAGCAGCTTGGCTGTCAAACTGTAAGCTGGTTTTTTAGGTTTTCATTTATATTATTTTTAGAGGCTCTTCCAAATTCACAGAACTAACTAACTTTAGATGACGGCTGCAGGACAGGAGACACTTTTACATAGAGACAAAGGACTTGCCCAAAACATTTTCTAAAACGGCACACACGGAATGGAAAACTGTATAATTTTGAATGGGAAAAGGTATTGCATTCACTTTTTTTTTTTAATGGGATAAATGTGGAGGATGGGATGGATATTTAATGGCGGTAAAAAACAGGTGGTTTGGAGGGTTTGTCAAAATGCAATGCAATGCTTACAAATTGTCTATCCGTCCAGGTTTTTATGAAATTCTTTGTGCCCGGCAAACCAAAATGCTATGAAAAGATATATAGATGTGATATATAGCAAACAAATTAAATATGCAATAATGGCGGATGAGAGTTGAGAAAGGGGGACACATATGAGAACGAGCTCCTATAATATACTTCTGGCCTCCTCTATACCCTATATATCTAACGAAAATTATACATGATGAGTACAAAAAACTGTGGCTGGCAACGCAAAAAAGGTAAAATAAATAACAAAATCAATCAAAGCTAATTTCAGTTCGAATTTCTGGCACTGCATGCAGATTTTTTCGTGGCTTGAATGGAATGTGAGCCAAAAGCTTCGATAAATATGGGATATATATATTTATAATACGATTAAAGAGTGTTTTTTTTGTGTGGATATCTCAGTTGGTGGTGGACTGGCAGGAGTGGAGTTTTGGTTTTGGATTTTTGGACTTTGACTTTCACTTACATCTTCGTTCTTACAAGCTTGACTTTTCAGATTGTGTATGGGATATACGCCCATTGCGATGGCTCTATGACCGGGCGACTTTTCGCCCTACATATATATATATATATATGGTTTATACATATAATCATGATGTAGATGGATGGAATATTTAACAGTTATGGCACCCAATATGTAGCAATGAACCCGATGTATCGAAAATGTATGTATACATTGATCAAGCGTACGCAAATTCATATTATTTTTGGTTTTTTTGTTCGTTTGCAATTATTATTTGTATCGTTTATTGTTAATATTCATTCATTCGTTGCCAAGGCAGCAAAAAAAGGTACAAGAAAAATAGAAAATAACGTTTTATATATAGAGATATATTTTTCATATAAGAGAGGAGCAATAATTTCACTTTTGTGGATATTTCTTTCGGTTTATGTAAGTATTTCTGTATGTAAGTATCTTGGCTGGGCAATAATAGTAATTCCAAAGAAAAGCAAAGGAAACTAATATAAAAAGCTGTATTATAGTGTGTGGTTATATTATATAGATGTAGTTATAGTGTCGAGGCTGAGCTTTCGCTTGGATTGGTAAGTAACGAAGAACGAAATTTGGCAAGAAGTTAGATCATTCGGCGAAAAACATAAACATAAACACAACACAAAAGTCAAGTGGAAGCAGAACGAACGAACACAAAATCGAGTCGAATCATTTCAAGGGAGTAGAAAAGTTGGGAGCTAACTGGATTTCCCTAACACCAGTTATTTCCAAAAAATATATATACACACGACTGATTGCCTTAAATCATAATTAATAATTTCCCTATGATTTTTCATGCGATACACATTCAATTAAGCGCTCTTCTCAGTCGACTCGGGGAGAAAGTTAATCAGTTTGAAACAGAAATAATGAAGATTCAACTCATTCAAAGGAAAACCAGAACATAACAAGCAGAATCAATCGAACATCGGCAGCATTATCACAGTATTGTCTTTAGAATAGTAATTTTTTGTATAAGATTTTATCTAGCCTCATACCAAATTGCGACAGCTCTCGGAGTGCAGCTTCTGGTTTTTTGTTTGGATATTTTTTGTGGGTGCGTTGTCGAAGAGAAGTTGTTGTGAGAGAGGAACATAAACAGAAAACGAATAAAAAATAAATCAGAGTTTACCATTAGACGAAGGTGTTTGCTTGTTTGTTTGTTTGTTTTTTGCGGTGCTGTGTAACTGAACGAACGGAATGCCTAACTCGGTTTCTGTTTGTCTTTTTTGTATTTCTGATCTCTTGTATTCTGTACTTAATGTTTTATGTATTATGTATTCTGTATGTGATGGTGGTGGGTTTCAGGGGGAAAAGAGGGGAGTGTGTGTGTTCGCGTACATACCTCTCGGATGGTCAGGGTGTGCGACATCATCTGGATGTTGACCTGCGACTGACTAGTGGGCAGATTATCACTTGAACGCGATTTGATTAATTGCTTCGAACCGCTGGTGAGCACGGAACGGCTTTTTAGTAGCATTTCAGTCTTGATAAATATTCTAGAAATATACTGGGTACTGGGGGGAGGGAATAAAATAAAAACTAGGATCGTTTTTCCAGGATTAAAGGCAGGGTAACTCACCTCAGTCCCCTAATACTAAAGGCGGCATGGAGCAGCTTCGCCGGCGACACTGGTATCTTCTTGCAGAACTTGATCAGCGCATTGCCAATGTCGTTTTTAATATTATCCGGACTCCATTCGTTGTTCGACTGACACTCCTTGTGAAACAGATTGAGTATGACGAGGGCCACGCGATACAGGACCTTGATGCCCTCGTGGAAGTAGCAGTCCATGATCCGCACCAGATGCTGGAAGGGCAGGCCGGCGAGAATCCACCAGCACCAGTCCATAAAGACGCGCTCCAGCTTCAGGCCCGGGCAAATACGTTGGAAATACGAAGTTGCACTTTTCTGCAAGACATATCACCTTCATCAGTGATTGATTGATCGATTGAGGGACAGTTGACTACTCACCGTGTGCTTTTTGGCTATCTGCATCACCGTCTTCCAGGTGACCTCGTGCTGTAGTTTGGTTTGATTGATGAATACCTTCTCCTTGCTGCCCACCAGGCCGGCCAGGCACACATACGCCTCCTCCTCTGCAAGGGAAAAGAAGAGTAAATTTAGCTTTAACATATTTAAATTTCCAATCAGTTTGATTGCTAATCCCTCATTTTTGTTTATTTTATCTACTGCTCATTAGGTATAATCGGATAGCCACCACGTCGCATACGTAATATTCGATATTTAATACGCCCTGTTGCACCGTTGGCAAGTTGTAAGCGAGATCGTATGGCAGTCAGTTTTCCTAACAATTATCTATTTAATAACAGGCCTAACCTTAGCCACAATTTATGCAGCCCCCCTTCGTATATCCATATCCCGTCCAGATCCCCCAGATCCGCTTCCAATTTAATTGTGGAACTGCACCAGCAGCAGCAGCTCTACTACTCATGGCATTTGTGGTGGCTACAAGTCTCGAGGAGCACTGAGTGCATGGTTGGCAGTGGTGGTGGCATTACCGCAATGACGCAGCGCAAATTGAATCGAGAATGCGTTGGGAATCAGTCAGTCAGTCAGCCAGTCAGCCAGTCGTCGGTTTTATAGAGTGCACTTTGACCAGCGTCATCGCATCTGCCATTTTCCTCTTGCCATTTCCCTCCCCCGCCTTTCTGCGTCCCCCTTCAATTTTCCATAATTAGCTGGCACAATTTTATCAACGAGCTTGTGAGATGTGCGTTCTGATTATTTGATTTCAAAATTAGATCAAATTATGCAATGTCGTGGGTACACTAAAAAAAATAAATATGTCTATCATTTGAAGAAATAAAGAAATAAAAATATTTTCATTTATTTATCTTAAATTATTATTATATTATTGCAAGATAACATAAGCATACATAGGAGCAGTGACCCACTGAGGCCTACCAACATTAGGGGACAGTTCCTAATACTGTTCAGGAATCGAGACTAGATTTCGAGTAGAAGCGTATCTATATTTTCTTCTTATGATGGAAAAGTTGATTTTAAGAATTGATTTTAATATAAAATTATTAATTTAAATAATTTTGAATTATCAATAATTTACGATCAATAAATTACGATTTATATAATTTTTTAATATCTATATTGTTGTCTCCTTTTTATTTTATCCTAAAATATTCAACAAACATTTGTTAAATCGTTTCAGACTTTAACACACATTATTTTCCTGTGTAGCGCAGCTCTAAAAATATTCTCGCCGAGTTTTGCTCGAGTTGTTTTTCGGCTGTCGTGAGCGATTCATTAGCACACCTCCAAAAGTCTGATTAAAAATCATCGAGCAAGTGATACAAATTTGTCAGGCATTTAAAAATGTAATTGTGTAAGTCAGCACTTGGGCCGACTCATCGATCAATTACCAATCAGTCAAGTCGAAGGACTGGACGGAAGGGCTCTAAAATCAATTTAGATACTGAACCGATGTGCACTCCCTCCTCCTTAGGCTAGGGTAATGCGGCGGAGCAAATCCTCTCAATTGATTTGCTGCATTACAAAGTTTAATTACTTTCAAACGCCGAGGAATAAACAAAAGAGCCTTATCAGCGGATTTTGCCGGCTTATCAGTGGATTACTCCGGCCAAAGGCGGTTCCACTTAGTTCCCCCGGTGCCCCGGCCTGCTCTCGATTATCAAGGGATCGGAGCAGAGTCTGGAGTGCAGGGTTGTAGTGGGTTGAACTTTTTATCTGTTGCGGAAAGACGACTGGCTAGCAAACATTTGATAAGTTTATTAAATATTTAAGGGCCCCCTCAAGAGCTTACTGCGCTCTATTTATAGAGCATGACGCATGTCGGCTTGTGGAAACTGCCATTGCAATTGCATTAATCTGCACACATTTGCATTCGGCTCGGCACAATTCAGCTCAAATTTTAATGACCCATCATCAGTCTCATCATCATCATCATCATCGGCATTATCAGTCCGCCAGTCAGAAGTAAACAATTTCCAATTGAAATAAATCAAAGAACACAAGTGCAGCACCACTAATTAGGCAATTAAGCGCTGGCTGGCAGGAGAAACTACAACTACTTAGCTGAAATCGACCGATAAGGCTGCTCTAAATTTGAATGGCCGACATAAAACAGAGCATAGGTTGCCCATATAAGTCAGCCCGACGTCAGCGAGCACGTGTCGAGTTATTTATGAGATATAAACCATCCAAAAATAGCGCTAAAGATAGCCTAAACACCCCCTTGGTCGAGATAGAAGATGGAGAACGGGATATCATCTGCTGCTCTGCTTTAATTAGCTCAACAAACGCAAGCATAAACAACGCAAATATTTCTCAGGGCAAAAACAAAAGTGGAAAAGCATACAAGAAAAATAATACACTTCATAAATTTAAATAAAGACGAAAAGAACAATTTTTTGAATTGCTAATTGGAGGTGGGAGGAGGAGTAATTTGACAGCTAGTTAGGATTGTCGAAATACCCTCGATTGTAAATTAAGGAGATGTAATACACAAAGAGAAAATATAAGTATTATTAAGAATGTAATCGTTTTTTTGTTGTTTAAACATTTTTGATCATTTTACGAACACCTTTTGTTGCTCTAGGATTCCCAAATGTAATTTGTTGCTGGCTTTAAATATGAAATTAAATAATCTAATGATTATTAGAGTCTTAACTATTGTTACTAAATATAATTATTAATTAATACAAGGTTTAATCAGATTTTACGACACCTTTTTCTCTCTGTGCTGCTACAGAAAATTAAGAACTAAAGCAAAGTTCCCTGAAACCCCAAGAAAACCTTGAAAACCTTCCCCCTTTCGGCTGCTTACTTGAGGCCATGAATATAAATGGAAAAGGGCACAGAGGAATGCAAATTAACTGGGGTTATGTATATTCCGATTTTTCACTCCCTACCTGACTCAAGACTGACGTCAGAGCCGGGGGGGCCATTAAAGCCAAGTACTGGCGAATATTCCATATACTTTAATCCGAATTGTGCGTGCCCGGCATCGCCAACTACTACTACTACTCGTATTTGATGTGATGATGCGACCCAAAGATCCAGCCACTCCATATAAAAATCGTGCAAAACAAATATGCACAACGCCATGTAGATAGATGCGACAATGTTTGGGCAGGGCGTTGAGGAACGCTGAGGAAACACAAACAGAACAATGGGGCACCAGAGCCCGTCGGCTAAAGAATGGAGAACCCAGAACGCAGAACTGACTGACAAAACCGAGAGCTGAGCGGAATAGAATTGGCAAACAGAGCCATAACCGAAAGAGTACAAATATGTGCGCATTTGCTTTGTCTTCTGTCTGCGTTTTATGTGAATTTTATGCTCACGTGTTGGCATTATTAGTCGAGCAGAAAGCGAAATCAAAGCAAAAGCAGAGCAACAGGGCAAAGCAAGCTACAAACATTGGAAAATATAACAACAAATAATAAACAAATGTTAAATTACAAGTCCAGAAATGAAATTAAAGCAAGGTTAATACGATTTTACCTTGGTTTATTTTGTATTATCATTTTGGTATAAGATTTAATATCACAAATAATATGAACTCAGATCTTAAACATATTTCTTAATATTAAAACTCACATTTAATTAGTTTTCTTTCTCTGTATCTTAAAAGATTATGGAACAGATGCAGAGGATGCAGCTGTAAAAAAGTGTGTCAGTAGTAAACTTAGAATCCAAACGAATGCAAACAAGGGAGAAGCCTTGAAATCTTCCCCTTTTTTCTTTTGTGTTCTTCTTGTTCGCCGTCTGTTTACTTTAAGTGGGTAAAGGCGAAATTCGCAAATTGCAAAAAGAAGACGAATCAAACCGAATCGAATCGAATCGCAATGACGTCAACAGCAGCAAAAGTGCAAAAAGACAGACTGGCTGACAGACATATGCATATTGTGCTATCTATATCACTTTAAACATTTGTTTATGGGCGACTCTTGAACTTGAAAATGCAGCGAGAACACACGAAAAACGGCGTAAATATTTTCCATATTGAAATGCGTTGATTGAAGAGCGGCACTCATTTTTCACATTATTGTATTTCGAGAGTCCTTCGGCCTGACACTTATGGGTTTTGGTTTACTTTGGTTTACAAAAAAATAAAACAAATCATTTCCTTTTCATTACGATAGATGTAAACAAATTAGGATAAAAATTCATTGAAATATAATATTATATCCCATTAATATTATATCCCTTTAATTTAAACAAATCAAATTTAAAACCTCCCTTCAATAATGCTATATTTATTTTAAACCTAGACAAAGGCGAATTCCCTTGAGAACTTCCCCGGAATTCCCTTTCCTCTATCTGCTAGACACAGACGGTGTATGGAGGACAACCGATTTCGCACAGTGTAAACAAACCTTCGGAATGACAGTGTTTGTCTGACCTCCTCGTCAAAAAATAAAAATCGGCTTATCAGCTGGCTCCCCACTAATAAGGCGCATTAGCGTTGCAAATAAATATTCCCATTCCAAACAAAATCGAGATAATTGTCATGAGATAATATTCTTAGAGAAGTATAATCCACCATTGAACCCAGATCGATAGATCTATAATTGTATTCTAGTTCGGGGTTCCGCATCTGCTATTGATTAGATTACAAAAGATAATAATAATTATCAGACAATGGCGTGAGGTTATCAGAGGGTCAGGCACATGACCAGCTGTCAAGTTAATCTGAAATCGGCGAATTGAGACGCTTCCCCCGATGAACTTCCGAAATGGATGTTGTTGTGAAGGTTGTTGGTGTGTTCACACAAATATTTTCATTTTGATTATTTCGCTCATTTCGTATTCAGAAATTTCCCTGCCATTCATTGAGGGAGGCGGAATCGAGCGGATCTTCACTCACTTCAAGTCCACACCTGACTGGATGAAACCAAATTCCGAGTAAACAATCTATACTGTAAGTTGAATATTTGAGTTTGTGTTATTATTGTGTCGCCGCCCGCAACAACAACAGCAATGAAATAATGATTAGCTGATAATAAAGTAGTACCAGAAAAAGTGTTTCGAAAACAACAACAAATGCGGAACTAAAGCAGACAGTTAGACGTTGATCATTTGACTATGGTCAAGTACATTGCGGTACAGTGTCAGACATTACTAAAAAACTAGCTCTGTGAAAATATACTTTACTGATAAGGTGTTCAATAATATTCTTACATTTTATATAATTAAAAAAGAGGGGCTAAAGAAATCTCTATGGATTTAAAATCTATTAAAAAGGTGTTGAAAAGTTAGGAATAGATTAATTAAAAATCCTAAATTCACGATAATGTTAATTTTTTTGTATAAAAAATAGCATATCGTAGCTTACTATTAATCATTATTTCAACCGACTTTAAGACCATAGCAATTTCGGTGGTAAAATTAATTTCTTTTAGATGCTTAGCGATATTTTTATTCATCATTAATGATGGATATAATTATCCTTTTTATCCCTTTTGTTTCTATTAATATTCCCAACCTTTTCACTGCCTTTCTATCACGTTCCTTACTGTACCTTGTACCCAAGGGAGTAACAAGATTTACATTTGAAATTATTTAGGGGCTCATTGCATGTTGGCCAAATCAATTAGCCAGAAAATCACGATACATCAATTTGCAACCAACTGCGATACGCGCCGAGAATCTCCGCAGATATTATAGCAATCGTATATAAAGAGATATGGGAATACAACGAGAGAGGACCGGCTAGGCGAGGGTTCCCTCACAATTGTGCCACTTATTTTGTGTGCTTTTCAGAGGCGATAAAAATGACTTGATCAAATATTGACATTCACGTGTCAGAGCTGGAGTGGTAAATGGTGTATATAGCTTGAACTTACCCGACATGAAATGCAATAGTATCGATGTAATGGGATACAATACTGGACTGTAGGTAATATCGGGGCAATCGTAGCCCAGGACATTCACGATGCGATCGGCCACGGCCCTGCCGGTGCTGGTCAGGTGATACGGCAAACAATGGGTGGCATCCACAAAGGCGGGCAGCATGATGGGCTTCTCCGACAGCTCCGTGGTGCCAAAGACCTTAAGGGTGCGAAAGTAATGTATAAATATTGGGTAAATTTATAAGGCAATGGCAGAGGATCATTTACCTGATGGACCATCTCCCAGTAGAAGCCGTCGAGCATATGCTCCTTGGTCTGGTGCTGGCCACACAGCATCGGCCATAGCTGGGATCGGATCGGGGAGTTGATCGGCCACGAGTTCTCCCTGAGTATATTTTTCACGTCACGTTTCTTGCCCTGCTGCAACAGCTGTTGGATTTCGGTGTAGGAGCGCAGTGCCGGTTCTTTGCCTGAAAACAAAGAGATAGTGGAGAATCGATAAGAAAATAGTTAAGACTTGGGGATTTCCCGTAATAGCAGTAATAGTAGGGTTATGGGTTCTTCTAGATATTCAATATGACCAGTACTAGTGAGGTAATCCTCGGAAAAATATATAAAAACTTAATGATAATGGTTTTGTTTGTTTAAACTTAAAAAGTTCAATATTAAACTAGTAATAATTACTACTAATTAAAGTTGACAGGCCTGCTGTGGTGTTCATTTGTCAAAGATAATATGATAATTTAATCAACGTATTACTGTAATTACATTTAATCATTTAATTTAAAGTAATTTGATTTCACCTAATTATCCTTGTGAGCTTTTAAAACCTAATTTAATTCAGAACGGTTGCTATAATTTTTCCCCCTACCCTTTGATAAAGGCACCTTGAAGTTCAAACTAATTGCAGGGCTAAAAATAAAGATTGTGCATTCGATTACGTTTCAAGCTAATCCCACTTAGGTTAGGTCAATAACTGAAGCTTGATCATCGTTAAAATAAAGTCCACAAACAAATGGTCGAGGCTGCCGTTTTTGGAATTCAGGCACTTGAGCCATGGCAATCATATGACACGATTGTTATTGTTATGGCTAATAATAATGGGGGTTCTTGAGGTTATCACTACCGCTCTAGACCCATTCAAATGCGAGTGCAAAGGAACCTTCTCCACTATCATCAAAGTCGCTTTCGAGGCGCTTTCGCAGGTGGGGCCAGTCAAGATATAAAAATACTTGTGCACCGCCGCCGATAAGTAGTTAAATTTCGCGTGTAAGGCAGCGGAATTACTCATACGACAAGTGGTCAAAATAAAATACTTGAGAAAGTGCATCTGATAAGTGATAAGCATTGATAAAAACCAACATTATATTTACTTCTGACGAAAGCGAAGCTAGAATTTATTAGGCCCATGATGATTTTTGATTTTTTGGGCAGTTTTGTAACTTATCCAAGGGAAATTTCCCCAAACATAAAACCATTGACGTCTTTTCTGTTTTATGAAAGCCTTTGAAATGGTTACTTCAAGGAAGTTGAGCTATTTTCGAATTTTCTTGAAAAGTATTTGCCATATCAGAATATCAGGAAAGCGCTTTTATCTGTGAAAAGCTTTATGAATTCAAAGGAAAACGTTGAATATTCATATACCAAAAGGTTATGCATGTTATCTATTCCAATTTGTGGCTGAAATAAAAGTATATAATATAATTTAGTCAGTAGTGGTATTATCTATCAGTTAAGTGCTGATATTACATTTTTTGTAATTACCAAGTTAAGTAGTCTATAAAGTAAGGCCATAAAATAGTAAATTAAGTTTTGAGTACACAACTTTACAGTATTGATAAGTATTTAAGGTGCCCTTATTTTTATTATTTATTTATTTAAGCCCGCTACAGATTATCTCTAGCCCTGAATAAATACCCCAACCCCGGCAAAAACTACGAGCTACAATTAAGATCAGCATTTATCAAAGGCCCCCCTGGCACATTCTAGAGTAGATGTGTCAATTAGGTGACAGCCGTAGAGATCCGCTATCTCTGGCGCGGTCAGCTGGTCAACTGCGTATGTAGGACAACCCCAGCCCCATTCCCATCCCCATCGAGCACACCTCAATGCCACATTGAACCCCATCGGGGGCTGCCATATTGATTAGCTCTATCGGCGTGGGGGTAATTGATTGCAGTGCGGACATGTCTCATTACAGGCAGCGACAGCTGATCGATTTTTGCATGGCCCCCTCTCCCTTATCGCCGATGACTGATAAGCTGGAAATCCAACTGGAATAGCGCCGGGCCAGCGCCATATCAATATCGGGGCAAGCAAATCACAGATACTAAGTCGCAGAGTCCCTGATTTATTTGCACACTCGCTCTATTATGATTTAAAAAGTGTTTAGGATGTCACAAAACCAGAATCGCATTAGTCCAATAAAAGGTTGGGAAGGCAAGCGATAAGATATGGCTGGCTATGGTGTTCATTGCAGCAAATGCAATAATAATAAAAACTGGAATAATTGACGGTAATTAATCCCCCTCGCCCAACCCTCTCACACAGCAACCAGCATCCCCATTCGAATCTCTTGGGTCCATTTGCATTTTTTTTAACAACCACTATGGAAATACTGAGCTGCATATATCGTCACCGATATATATTCCACACATTCCACTTACAGCCGATGCAGTAATTTTCCTATCAACGCAATCAATTTCATTTGTTTTTCTTTCGAAAGCGAAAACCACACACAGAAAATGCACCATAATTGGGTATTATGGCATAAGCCCACGCTCAAGTCCTGAAATAAATACCCATCAAAGACAAAGCAGCCAGCACTCGTTTTAATTGGTGATTTATTCGCGTATTTTAAATGCGCTTAGGCACCATTAAAATTGTGCAATCCGATTAGAGGCACAAAACGTTATGCCATTAAATTAGCAATTGTATGTATAGGGAAATCTGATTTGAGTTTATCGCGAAGCGGAAACTTTTATCGACTTTACACAAACACATGCGAAAATATCATTCATTGTTTTCCAAAACTTCACCTGGGAATATTTGAAAAATAAAAACGTTTTTATTCCCGCAACTGATTGATTTTATTTTTGCTGTTTTCTCGTAAAGTTTATGGCGGCATTCATTTTGATTAGTGCTAAACATATTAAGAAATTTATTTTGTTTAGGGGCTCGAAGTGAATTTCTGGTAAACACGGAAATCCAAGGCAATTCCAAAAGTCTTCAAAAAGAATATTTTTTATGCAAGGTTGTAACTAGAGAAGAAATATTTCGGATAAACAGAAATGTGTTCGAAATAGAAAAATAGGTCAACATTGGCATTTGAAGAAATATCTAGGTCTAGGTTAATTATAAAGAGCTATTAAAAAAGATAAATGTAAAGTTAAATACTTTATGGCACATGTTACATCCTTTATGTATTTTAATTAATTATGATTATAAGCTCCAAGTCAAAGGATATATGTATTTTAAGAAATTTAATAATAAAATAAAAACTTTTAACATTTTCTAGACATTTTTCCAATACAAAATAATATTATTCTCAACATTAATCATCAACTTTTAATCAAAAATACATTAAAGATCGATCACCTTTAACCTTTTTATTTGTTTAAATCACTGTCACTTTTTAGCAAGCTAATAAAAAACTGTCGCTGGCTTTTGTTCACTGGTTTTTGAACTATTAACATTAGTTTTTCGGCTTGTGTTATTTTATCGCTGTTTTCGTTTATTTTTTTCGGTTTTCGGGTTTGTGTCTGGGGCTTTTACGAGGTTGGACTTTGGCGTCGGATGGGCTGGGGATGTGAACGCGGTGGTGGTGGTGGTGGTGGTGTTATTACCTGGACTGAACTGGAAGCACTGGCACTTGGTGGTGACGTCGTTCGAGCTGGCCGCGATGAAGAGCGGTAGCTCGAAGAACTTGTCGCACTCGGGATCGACGTAGACACTGCTCCGCCGGCTGCTGAACTGCTCCAAGTCTTTAATGCCCAAGACTTTGCCAACCATTTTTCACTGTGTGTTTTTCTTCCTTGCAATTTTCTGAGGGTTTTCCGTCTTTTAATTACGTATTTATTTATTTATTATTATCACCTTGTTTTAATTTTGGTTAATTTTTGTTTGTTCACTCGTATTTTTGGCACCGAGAACTTTTCGCGCTGTTTATCAACAGCCGGAGCAACAACGACATCATTTATGTAGATTTCAGTCTCTCTCTTTTCTTTTTTTTTTGTTTTTTGTTCGTTTTTCGCTGTTTGCTTTCTTAATTTTTGTGTTTTTTATATACTGGTACACTGCTGCCTTTTATTGTTTTAATTTATTGCGATCTGCAATTCGCTGTCGCCCGAGCAGCGACGCCGACAGCACTTGAATTTAATTTGCAGCACATTTAAATTTTCAGTTCACATTTTTCGATGTATTCAGCGCTCGCCGACTCTGCCTCTCTGCGGGTGTTTCGAAATTAATTTCAATACTTCAACGCCGAGGGTTGAAAGGATCCATTAAGAGCATATCTCGGGATTTGCCCTTAGATCATGTTCGGGAATCGGAGTGTACTACGGATGTTTTTAGTCGGTCGACAGACAGACGACAGACAGTTAGGCCTACGTGCGGAGCGTTCGGATGCGTTCGGGGTTCTCAGATATTTTCCGGCGGACAGGCCGGTTTCATTCCGTGCCTTCTCAATGAAAGCTCCCCCTCGGTAAGTGAACAAAATAAAGAGAGAGCGCGCGATCGAAACCTGGCGGCGCGTGCAAGCTTTATTTTACCGAGCTTTTTTCACGGGGTCTCTGCGCTTCTCTATTATATTTTGTGATTTATTTCTGTTTTCATTATTTCCCTTTCTTTCTTTTTTTCTCATTTTTGTTTGTTTGTGCATTCTCCTATCGGCGCCACAGAGCAAACAGCTGTTTTCTGTTGTTCTCCCTCTATTTTTCTCTCTCTCCCTCTCTGGGGTGGGAAAAGGGGGTTAAGAAAAGCGTCGAGCTAGCGGCTTACCCAAATACAGTGTAAATGCCTTTATAAATAGCTTTGTGGGGAAATTTCGTAAGCGATGGCGAAAATATGCTTGGAAAATCCCAGGCAAGAATTTCTGCCGGCGAAAGAGAATTCTTTGCCAACGTTGCGTATACGTAACTTATTTAATTTATGAGCATTTTCCAGCAAATGTCGGAAAATTTTTCTGCCCTGGGCTACCACAAAATAAATTTATGGGGAAAACCTAAGAATGTGGAATATCTTTATATTTTGAACAGGTAAACGAGAGCGGAAAAATTGCGAAAGCACTTAAGGTAAGCAAATAAATATATTAAAATTTTCAACAGAATTTAGTCCTCATAAAAGCGTAGTAACATTTGTATTAATACCTCACATGTGATATAAAATACGCAATATTGTCGTTTTAAAAATAAACTCTTGCCTTTAATCACACAAACAAAATATAAATGAATCAGCAGAGCGAAGATATTCTTAGAAAATCAACTAACAACAGGCTGTTAATTTTTGTACCCCGTTTCAAGTTCACCCTCCTTCAATTACGATCATTTACATAAATCCAACGACCCAGAGACCCGATTTCGTGTGTGCACTGGCAAAAGCTCAACTAGAAAAATGAAAATTCAACTTAGTATATCAAACACCTCACGTGATGCTTCCGCCCCAACACATTTCGACGCATTTCAACACACTTTTCGTGGGTTTGATCTTTTTTTAGCGTCTTCACAAATTGATTTTTCTCACATGTTTCGTCAGGCGAAATAAAATCAAGTCAGAGCCGCCAACTCGCTTCTCAGCCATTTGTTTATACCAGAAATGTATAAATAAAAGCAGGCAAAAAATAAACAACGCGTGGCCATTGGCCATTGGGAAAAACGATTTTCACAACGACACTCACACACATGCCAGCGAGCCAATGATTAATTAACCGAAATGTTCAAAAATCTGAGGAAAACCCAAAAACAAAATATGCCCAACGGCAATTATCTTTGACTTGGCTGTATCGGATTTTATAGAAAATGTTCTTGCTCATTTGCTGGTCGAGTATATATTTATGGGGCAGAGATTGCCAAAAATTCTGGCGACACTTAAGTGTTGCCCCATAACACCTAAGGAACAGATATAAAGTATGACTCTCCCAACCACCTACGTGAGCACACATTAATTACGAAATTAACGCCATTATTCATCTTTGGTGTACATTTCAGTGGGTAAAAGTCTCGGGAAATCAAGGGTTCCATAAAACACAGTCTACCTAAATACGCCATTGGCAGTTAATTGGTAACACTCAAGTGGCTATAAAGAAATTACCGATAAAGTTTGCACCGATATCTTTACGATCAGTGCGTCGTTATTATAATAATATTATTTATACAGCGGATCACACACAGGACTTGTCAATTAACTATTTGATTAATTTCGAACCGTAATTGACGTAGTTTATTATAGAACTCGTGAGTTTTCACTTATACAATTAACACGAATTTCTGACACTGCCCCCTTAACCAAATAAACGCTTCTCATGAATTATTAATTCTTAAGAATTGATCAAATTATTACTGGATCGAAGTATTTCGGTGGAAGACCATAGACAAAATGTGTCTATTCTAATGCAAAATCGTTCAAACCACACACACCTTCAGACTAAAATAATTGTGACATGATCTAATGTACAATTTTTAGCTGGCGGAAACAATACAATTAGTCGGAATCAAGAAGACATATCTGCCGCTGAAGGGGTTAGAGCGAAAGGTTAGCGACGCCAACAGAAACAAAAACACATTCTCTGGGCATGCAAATTGTAAATTGCAAATGCAATTTATTACATTTTCCCCTCTGACGACATTGTCACCGCCTCGCTTGCCAACTGAGAGCAGCTCTCGATGGGATATAGGAAAAACAATCGCCGGCTGCAGCTAAATTTAATTTGACAACCTTTTTTTTTGTTTTTTGCATTTTGGCAAACTGCAGATTAATGTTGTTATTGCCACCGAGTGCCCTCCTTGCGTCGGATTTTTTTCGCTTCCAAATTGTCAGCGTTTTTCGGCTTAATTGCATTGGGCAGAAAGGCGTCATTGGGCGAAACAAGATTTGGGCCAGAAATACAAGCGGCAATTGGATTCCCACAGAGACCAAGGTCTTCGGAATCGGCGGAAAAGTGTCTACAAAATGTGCACAAACCAGAAGCAGAAGCAGAAAGGTGAATCAGTGAAAAATGCGAGACTGATAATGTACAGAGGTGAAACTAAGCCTTTTTTATGTATATTTAAAGTGAATCACAAACAGTGAATCATATAAGGAATTATATTAAAATATTTTTGGGGAGGTTTTCTAATATTTTAAAGCTTTAAAGTGTATTATAAAAAGAGCACCAAGTATTAAACTAAGCCAAGTGTTTTTAGGAAATTTAAGAAATATAAAATTTACATGCAAATTAAAATAATGCATTTGGCATTAAACTAAACGAAAAAGTCCGTTAAAAAATTTGATTTACGCATACACAATAATATGAATTAGTAATAATTAAGAATGAATATTACAAATGAATAAATATATTTATATTTGTATTAATATTCCTGGAAATTAAAATGCAAATTATATTGAGACTTGCAAATTGCATTTAAACCCACAGTTAATAATACTTTGAATACATTTAATTACTCAGGGTACCTCGAATTCATTTGCATAAATTGAGTTTGTAAATTCAGATTCAGAAATTAGATCGGCAAATATGTGATCACTGATCAGAGCGCATGTGAGTAAGATATTTGACCAAATTAGACGACGCCTTCCCAAGCAAATTATTCGTATCAATTAAGTGGGAAGAGATGGAGAAGAAGGGAACCACAGGCCGACCGCCGAGCACGAGTCAACGAGGCGCTGCATTGGCTCTGCCAGATTCAGATTGTTCAGATTGTTTAGCACGCGCTATAAATATCTCGCGGCGATCCATCGATCGATCGATCGGTCGTGAGCTTGATATTTGTCAATTAGCATCGCGTTCTCGCCGCCTCTGTCATATATTTCTGGACCGACTTTTCGAGGGACGAGGCACATGACGGGCGACCTTTGGGCGCGAACTCGCCGCGCTTCCTCGGGGGAGGGATTCGCAAATGGGTATTAATTGGCATTCGCCGGGGATCATATAATGCCCGGCCTAAGTGGGAGGGTCCGAATTCGGATTTGGATTCGGTTTCGCTGTGATTCGATCCGAACCACGAGCCTGGGCCGTGTCCATATGGGAAATTAATTAAGTTATTGCCGTGTTAACTGCACACCGATGGTAGTAGCTGCTATTGGCGCCTCTTTGAGCCTGGCACAGAACGCATTTTGTTTTCAATATTTTCATTATTTCACCCCAAATGGTGGGGATGAACCAGAAACTGGTTTTCAGCATTTACTCTCTCGCATATTGCACTTTAGTGAATCGATTTCGGAATTAATTATATATTCAATTGAGTGGGGTCGGTTTTTATATGCCATTTTGTATATTTTTTTGTACGCCGTGCCGTGTGTTTTATTAAATACAGCACGTTTCTTTTATTATGGGCATAATTTTGCATTTAATTAAGAAATGGCGAGGAAAAAAACCCTCGGCAATTCATTCAGTTTTTTTATTGTTGCGGCAGCAACTGTTTGCTCTAGAAAAATCACTGTAAACAAAACGTATTGTTTATATGAATTATTCCCCTTCATTCCAACAATTCATTCTAGTTTTTCCTCAGTTTCCATTACAACAAGGTATCTTTCTTTGCTGATTAAATTTTTCGCCTACATGGCGTATACGCAACGCGCAGTCATTAACTACATAGCATTGACTGACTGATCGAGTGACTGACCATTGAACAACAGTGAACGCAACGCACGAGACTATGTACACACATGAAAGCAATGTTTATATATTATAATCGTTTCTTGTTGTTGTATCTTAACAACTACAACAAGCGCACATAGGTGTTTTTTCTTGTTTATTTTTAAGTTTGGCAGCTAGGCGCGATAATTAACGAGCCGTGATTTAAAAGTCGATTTGCTGTTAATGTGCAGTTCGAATGCAACATTTTTGGAGGCTGCCACACATTCACAGAGAAAAAAAAAGTATATTTTCCAGATTAATTGAATATTATTGAAAATAATAAAAGTAAAAACCATAATCGGAATCTAATGAGATTTCATTAAAATAATTTTTTAATTAAAGTAATACTTTCAAGTGTTGAACAAACATTGACATTACATATTTAATGATAAAATCAATTACTTTACAATTAATTATTGATCATGGTTAAAAACAATCTTCATTTTTCTCTGTGCCAATAATATGTGCCCCTATACACATATTTACACACGCACTTTGCAAACATTTAAAGTAATTACGTTGACACGCGACTTGTTTCGAAAAGTATATTCCAATTGATCGACGCTCGTTTGTTTTCTCGATTTTCTTTTCGTTTTTGGGCCGCTTGTGTATGTTTTTCGCCTTCTCCTCTTTATTTCTTTCGTGATTTGACAGTTGACAACTTTTGGGCATATATACTGAAAACTGGGACGGATCGGGCGAGAGACAGAGACAGACGACAACCACCGGGCCCGAGGGTTGGAATTATACTGAGATTAAAGTTGAGAAGTCGCCAGCGATCGTAGCATTTATTTCTCTGTCTCTGACACTCTCTTCCCCAGTGAAAATGAGAAAATGGAGAGAGCGAGAAACCGGGAGAGGGTTCGAAAAGACAGGTGAACGCTGCATTGGGGACACAGTTTTTCTACAAAAGCTCCGAGTCTCATCGAAAATAAAACAAAAAGCTATCTAATTAAAAGCTCACCACATAATATCAAACAAAGGTTTGCTTTTTTTTATTGTTATTTCAGCTCTGCGAAGTTCGTTCAACTTCAGGAAATTTTTTAAGGGGCCCGTCTCAAACATATAAATAATATTAATGAGCAAAAATAAATGAAGTTCCATTACGTCTGCCGGATACGTTGGAAAATATTCTTGAACATTATTAGCAAGGCACATCAGCAATTCAATGAGCCATAAATTGCATATTTAAATCAAAAGAGTTATAACAGCATTCGATTTGTCGTGAAATCATTCATCTGGCGCGATTTTAATTGATATTGAAATGAGCCATCGAGTGTTTAGTGCAGGGCAACTTTGTTGTTATTGCGATTGTCGTCATCTCATGTGATCACGGATTTGTGGTTACTGAATCGCCGATCAGCTGAACAACCGATCATCAAAGTGTGAATCAAAAGTGTCGCATTTGAAGACGACAAGTGAGATGGAAACGAAGACAATAGACCATGACACCGGCGATTGCAAGGGTAAATGTATTAGACGGGCCTGAGGAAATCGTATGCGAAATTCATACGTTTTGTGCAATTAATGTCACATTTTTATTTGCGATTCGATCAAGATCGAAAACTATCTAAATTAATATGCAACTGTTCCATTGTTAGATACATTTTCCCAAGAATTGAGCATTTCTAAATATGTATCGGTTTCTCGCTTTAAAATACCTAATCCCTGTTCCATATTGATTCTATTATTATTTCTTTGGACCAAAACATGGGTTGTTTATATTTAATTCGCTTAATATACACTTGTATAGTATAGTTTTTCGACCCTATTAAAAAGTTATAACATTAATTTATCAAATTTTTGTCCATGAAGTTTTCTTAATGCTTTAAATCCCACCGCCACTGTTATACAGTCGTGGACGCCAGTGAGTATTGCTCTGGCACGACCAACAATACTGACCAGTTCATTGAGATTTTTAGAGCATACTTTCAGGCAGCTTAAGATGTGAGCTCTCCACATTTTGAGGCGGCAGTGTAAGGCATTGTAGAAAGGGTAGAAAGCTCAGTTCTTGATGTATCTGCCCATTTACCTCTATAAATTCTCAATTTAAATCGACATTGTACTTGTTTGGACTAAATAATATATTATTCGAATTTTGCCGAATTCGGGAAAACTTTTGGAAGGATCGTTAGGGCAGAGTTACATACATACATATGTATATAAAACCACCATACAAATTAAACTAAACCTTATTTTGTTTGTTTACTTTTTAGTTAGATTTATTTTAAATAGATACAAAACATGAATTGTTTTCGATATTTTATATAAAAGATTGTTATGAAAACTCTCAGCCAAAAAAAATATTTATTGGTTCTAGCCAGAGGCCATATTTAATAATTTAAGACAGAATCAAGAAATACCTATTTTTTCGTGACCGTGCAAAAGGTCAATCATCAGTTGAATTTTGCTTGATGGCTGTCGTAATAATATACAACTGTCCAATTTAAATTTAAAAGTACCTAGAATGAACAACTGTAGCACACCTAAGTTATAATTTACACGTACAGCAAAAACGCTGACAAGAAAACCCAGGAAGAGAAAATAAATATAAAATTGTATGGCCCTACGGCAAAAACTGAGAAAAGGAAAAAAAAAATAATGGCAGGGTGATGCCCCAACAATTCGCTCTGTTATCTAAAACAGTGAGAAATACAAACATTGTTATCGCCGGCAGAGAAAGCCCGACAGAGCGAGAGGGAGACTAAAAACCGAAATGAGAGAGGGAGCTTTATCGGCCGGCAAAATATCTCTTTAGCTTTTGTGTAACTTTATTTTAAGAATTTTCTTTTTTTTGTTTATTTTAGAGAAATGCTCTTCCAAACGGTATAATGACTTTTGTAAGGAGATAGAAACATTATATTATAGGTCTAAGATCAGAATAATTTAATTTAAATAATTAGAAGCCTAAAGATCGAAACGAATTGCCAAAATATTTTAATAATTAATAGCAAGGGTATATTATTATCGGTATGGTTAAGTATTATGTTTCTTTGTGTTTGCTATTTTTTAAATTTATCAGCGTAGGCATTTGAAAATCAAAGAGCGTGTAAACAAAACAGCTACGCAAATATTGTTCAAGAAAAGCTTCTCCCAATGCTCAGTGACCTCAAACACAAACGCACACAGAAAGATATGTGCATGTATATATAACTATATATCTGCGTTCACTCTACGATATGTACATATGTCTAATTGCAGGCGCCGCTGTTGACAGAGAGGCCAAGAGAGCAAACCGCCAACACAAAAGAGAAAAGGTTAAAGGAAACAATTACGAATTAAATCAAGTTAGACAATTCCTTTTAGCGTAATTTATCGATTGATGATTACACTAAAAGCTAAATGACTCAAATCAATCATCAGTTAGCTGGATTGTTTATCAATCAGCATTAAATCCGTAGATTCAGCCAACTCGAACAGATGTCTGAATTAAAGCAACAGCTCTTATATAATTCTTGGTAAATATTATTGCACTTACATACGATCTATTTGGATATGTATAGTAAGCAAGCAAAACATAATTTTGGTGATATATGTATTTTTGTCTTATTTTTTAATTTTCAAAGAAAATCCCTTTGATTTTGAATAAACTTTTACCCATTAAATTATGTTTTGCAAATTTCCTTTGATTTACATTTTAGTATTTATTAATAATTGTATTCCATGTTCGCTGAAAGACCTTCCGCTCCTAATTGGAATCAAGAACTCAGTGGCCACCGCCAACCGAGAAATATTCACGATCAGTCGTCACGCAAAGTATCGTGATAGAGATATATACTGGCGGACAAACAAACAGTGCCATTAATAAATAAATCTGCCGCCCTTTCACTCAGCTCCACCTCTTCCATCATCCGAATCCCTGAGATATTCAACAGGCCAAAGCTGTTGATTGTTTTATGTCTCCTCAGATCAAAAGACTAACGTCAAGTGGGCGTGTGGTGTGATTTTTAGATTTGATCTCCTGAACTCACATGATGAAGCAAAAGAAGGGATCAGTTTTAGTGCTCGGAACGTGAAATACCCTTACAACTCTTGATTTCAATTTATTTATCTCAGGAAACATTTAAGTACTAGGCATATTAGAAAATACTATATGAGATAAAAATGATCATGCTATTTGAGGCAATACATAAGCATTAACATATTTTTATGAGAGTGAAATATCTCTGACCTATTTCACACCCTTTAGCACGAGCCAATAAAATTATGGAAGCGAAAAAGTGGCAAACCTGATATCACAGCTTTAAAAAGAATAATTCGTAATTGTGTTAATCTAATCAAACAGAAATCAAGTTTAAATTAGAAACCTTGCTCAAGTGGCAGACGCTAAAATTTGAACTGGTTAGTTAGCAACTCCAAGAAAACTTTCAGGGGGGTTTCCTATACAATTTATTTATAAATTTTACTTTCATTCTGGGGCAGCGGTCAAAGCGGTCAAAAGAAATGGCCAGACAAGAAATTAAAAAATACAACAGAAAAATCCCAATGAGTTATATATCAAAAATGTATATTCAAAAGAATCGAGAAAAAAATCCAACCAGATTCGCCGACTATAAAATATGCGAGTGAGTGACTTATATAAGAGATTTGCAAAATGCAACCCCATCAAATAACTCAGAGAATCCTCTTGAAAACAAATTAAATAGAAATTAACTAAAAATAAAGACAGAACCAAAACAGAAAGGCAAGGCACGATACCAAACATAAATAAACCGAAAATAAAACACACGGAATTTGCAAAAACCAGTTTAAGTCAGTTACAGAATAGAGATTCATTCGGGGCACACTTTTCCCACATTATTTCGAAGCACGTGAGAAAAGGCCAATAGAAAATGCGGGGTCGTGTGCCGCACAACTGAGGCATCCGTTATTGGGCGTATCGGTAAAAATCATATATATTTATAGCGCCGATCGCCTGATCTGATCAGTGGAAAATTTTCTATTCAAAATAAATGAAATTCCTTGTTTTCTTTTTTTTTTTTTTTTTTTTTGGTTGGAAAAACATTTTTTCAATCGTACAAGTGGATCATAAAAAATGCCTCTTGAATGAAAATTTATTCCCCTCCTTTATTTTTCTTGAATGTTTTTTTGCCAATACATAATTTGGCATTAAATAGCAAAACAAAATTCTTTTTTCTTCTCTCATTTGGGTTCGCTGCACGTCAACGGCAGAAATAATAAGAAAAAAAGAATTGGGAAAATATTCTGTTTCCATTTGCTTGCGTAAGCAAAAATGTTGTTATTGCTAACAACAAATAAATTCTCGATTTTAAGCCATAAAGATTCGAATTTTTGCTGGCTATTTTAATATTCGGGTATACTATCTGTTTTTAGGATGGCACGTGGCCAGTAGTATGACACAGAAAATTCCCCAAGAAATTTATATATTATCTTATTATTTTTGTTTATTAAATTTATTAGGGTAATTAATATTTTATGTGTGCTTTGGTTAAGAGAATTTAATCTTTCTTTTACTTACTGATATCAGGTTTGGCCTGGGACAGGTAATAGTACACAATTTACTGACTTGTATTTTTTCTTTCAATAAAATTGGGTTTAATTTAAACATTCGTTCCACTAAGTTTATTGAAGATATAACAACCAATTCCACCATAAAAATCTAAACAACGACCCTCTAAATGTTGCTCATAAATTTTCTCTTTCGTTTATAGAATCTAAATTCTAATCACATGATCAGCAGCTGATTCAAATCAAATAACTTTTATCAAAACGCAAAATATTACAGCAACAAAAAATGTATAGCGAAACATAAGCAGTTCAAGAAGCAGCCACAAGCACGAGAGTGATGAAAAAATTGCATTTATTTTTAAACAAATTAATTGGAAGCTAGCCAAGTGCCATAAAAACGTGAATGTTTTTATTTGTTTGCTTTTCCCACAAACAGCGCAGGCCAGAAGAATTCTATACTCTGAATTCATTATGTTAAACGAATATTCAGCACTTATAAAAGAAATATAGTATAATATTGAAACTGTATATTTTTCAATTTCAGTCAATTTTAGGTATTTTCCCTGGAGGGGGGAAAACCAAGAAGGTGACTCCTATACAGTCATGGGTTTTATCCGAATGCATTTAATGGATTTTTCCGCATAAGACACATTATTTTGTAAATCAAAATCAAGGCCAATGTCGTCAGTGGGGGTGATGATGCACTAATGTTTCGATTGGATTGCATCGCCCGATTGCCTTTGGAATCGAAATTGCATTTAGTGGTTTTCGGATTTTGGCATTCTGACAGCGAGAGTGGCTAGCAAAGTTGGATATCAAAGTAAAATGTATTAAAATTATCACTCTATAAATTCGACCTAGGAATAATTCTGCCGCCCATCTGGCGGCTCAATCTATAATGAGATGCAGCGTAAACAATTTTTGTTTTAAGCTTAAAATGCAATGGCTTTCGATGGCACATTAAAATAAATCGATTTTGCCATTTGCACAACCAATTTGTTCCAATCATAAGACGCAATTTAAAATTGGCAGAGGTTTTTTGTCAACAATCTGGATTAGGTTTGGAATTATTTCAACTTTATTTTCCCCAATTATTAACGCGCAATTAAAGTTCTGCGAAATGGAAAACTGTATATGCTCACCGAATATGAGAAAGGGGAAAAATTCGTTGTAAAAATCGTATGTAAATTACAATTTGCACTTTCAATGCAAATAAACAAAAGAATTAAGAGTTCCGTTTTCAAGTGAAAACACAATAAATACGAACGAGACATAAAGAAAAGGGCATGGAAAAGTGCCACACTCAATAAAATTACAGATTACAGCATTTAGTGGGAGTAAAACCAAGTAAATATTTTTTTAAGCAGTTAACACCTCTTCATTATAAAAAAAATTCGAAAATCGGTAAACCTTTTTTATAACGTTTTTTACCATTCCATTTTGCGTGTACAAGTCGAAATTAAATACGAGAATTGCTGCTGCGGCAATGTTTACAGATAGCCGTTGCATTAATTTGACAGGCAGTTGCCGTCGGGTTTTTCCTAAATAAATACCAATATTTTTATTTTATTTCATTTCACGGTTGCGTGCAGTAATAGCTCAACAAAATGTATATGCAACTGAAAAATATGCAGTTGGGAAGCTGAGAAATATATACTAGAATCGTGTTTTTGCGCCGAAGCCGACGAGGGTAAAATGGGAATGCGTTACGGACATTTTGGCTTTGATTATTTTTAAAATACCTATAATTAATTTATTTTAGTGTTTACTTTGGGTTCTCACTCGACTGTTCTCGGCCTGTTTATTGATTAATGTATTTTTGCACGAACCGAAATATAAAAAGCAAACAAATACTGCATAAATTAAAATTTCCCACTCAATGAATGAAGCATGTGCTCTGGAAAGGCCTGTGGAGATCATCTGATCTTTCTTTATTGGGTGCGGGGGCGGCACGTGAAAACTCATTAAAGTCTGCAAAGAGATTTCCCTTTTAATGTTCGGTCCTACTTACTCCTGCTGATCATTTCATTTTAATCACTTGTTCGCCGGTATTTGCTTTTGTACAGTAAATTTATGAGATTTTGTTCTTGCTTAAATTTGTTTTGTTTATTTGCATTAATTCTGATTTATATATTTCACAGTAAATGGTAAACAGAATAAATCGAAAAATAAGAGAGGTAAAAAGAGGAATTTACAACACAATTTAAACCGACTTTTAGTCTTTAAATATTATTTAAATAAATATATACTCATATTTTACACGATTACACGATTGCAGGGACGTCACCTGAGATTCCTAAGTACAAATTCAGCGACTGAAAGCCTTTTCATATGGATTAAATCAGCCAATTAGTAATCGAGTCAGCAAGAAGTTTATCTAACAAATATAGTTCGCAAAAAACAGTCAATCAATCAATAAAAATGTCCTTACTACATCGGCCATAAATTCCTCACCACATTGCTTTAAAAAGTTGGCAACACAACCTTTAAATTAAAGCAAAGTTCTTTAAATATTTAACATTTTTTACGTCCCATAAATCTCATATAAATAATATATGTAGGCGACTCTGTACTCACCACTGGGCTTTGGTAGATTATAAAAGTCGAGGGTTTTAATGCCGGACGTCTCGACGTGAGGAGCAAACCCCTCATACAGGTCGCTCTCCTCCACGATGCCGCTCAGCTTGTCGGCCTGCGAGGAGGCATCTCCTCCGCGGTGGTATGGCATCTTCTTAGCCAGCTTTGCGGTCACTCAGGGTCCTCGGCTGTCAAGTTTTTTGATCTGGGTTTAGGTTTGGATTGGGGTCTGTTTCTGATTCTGTTTCCACTTGAGAGCTCTCTCCACGCCGGGCAGCTGTTGTTGGATGGTGCGTTTCCTTCGATGTTTCCGTTTGACTAGATGGCTTTTATTTTGCAGAGCGTTGCCTTCCGTTTCCGTTGTGTGGGAATCAATTTGCGAGCCTTGTTTAAATTGCGTTTCGTTAGATATTTTCTTGTTTATTTTTAGTGTGACGTCGTGACTGGTGGCGAACTTATGGAGACAGAAACACTCCAATACGATGATGCCGCGCGGAATTCATTATAGTAAACGATTTAGCACGAACACTGCAAGGGCATAGCTGTGTGATAATCAAATCGCGGAATATGGCGGCTCTTCCAAGTCTGCAATGAGATAAAAGCGGGGGAAGTTTGTTTATTATTTTCCAATTGTTTCAAACAGCACAAACAAACAACTCGGAGTCCATCAACATCAATCGGCATGATATCAAGGGCATATGGAAGGCAATCCTTTGAATCGGAACCGAAGTCAGTTCAATGACATGACCCATTCAAAAAATGTAGATAATGCCAAAGGCGCCGGTGCCCCATAAAAAACTTGGTCCGTTCATTAATTGCGGGCCAGCTATAAAAAGCCAACTGGCCCGATTTATAATATATATGTATATATAAAATCACACGCATATATAAGGCTCTGAGGGTGTTTGTGACTACCAACAGCAGCCGGTTTGATTTCTAATTAAACCAAACAGAAATCGAAAAAATAAATAAACCGGCGCAAATATTTCACTCGGCCATAAACAATCGCACTTATAATATACAAAGAATTGCTAAACAATTTATTTAAAAGTTCATAAAAGTTTCATGGCTGCATTTTGTTGAAATAAATCAAATAGAAATATTTAACAATCATTAAGGGGCAATACACAAATCGTTTTAGGTAAGATATCTGAAATATAACGTCAATTAAAAGTAGAACCCCTTGAAGCAAAGGAAACGGACAGCTTAATTAAATGAATAAATTAGTAGGACAAATCTCTCAACTCCTTACACCGTCTACCTAAGAAGACGTTAAATGTCCCCCATTGTTTATAATCGCCGTAAGCCAACAAACTCATTTAGCCTAATCAAGCGTAGCCACACGCGGCGTATACTTAACATTCAACTGCTTTATTCTCCGCTCTCCTCTGAACTCTCCTCATCATCATCGCGTTCCGACAACCTAAAAGACCCAAAGCTATTTATCTAAAGTGGTTTTTCTCTCCTCTATTTTCCGCCAAAAATTTACTCGCATATTTCGTTCTGTTTTCGTCACAATTCGCATGCCAAGTGGGAGCTCCAAAGTGTGCGGAAAAAGTGAGACAACTAAATAAAAAAGAATATAACCAAAGAACTAAATTGAATTGCAAATTTTCCAACTATATTCCGGGCACGCATCGAAACCCAAACAAAGCAGAAACAGCCGGCAGACACTTCTATTATTTTTACTTGAGTTTTTATTTCTCATTTTCCTTTTGACACTCTTAATGATTTTGCCTGTCAACTGCAGCCAGAACCACATTTCAGGGGGGCTTTACTGGGGCCTACGAGGGTCGGACGTCGACGGGACGAGGCGGACGGACAGGTCTGATAGATCGCTGCGTTTGCTTGATTGGCTGTCCGATAGAAGGTGTCGGACTTTTTACCTGGCCACAGAGGAGAGAAGCAGGTGCCGTCAATCGGATTTGTGGCCCAGACAAGTTGTATCTATGGCAGTTTCAAAGCAAACTGTGCTTGGCCAGCAGATAAGAAAAGTTTTGACTGAAGTGTCTTATAATTAATATGGAATGTGTGGCTATTATCTGCGAGCCTTACAAGAAACATAGTGGGTTCTGGGATCAAAGGAACCGCCAACAACTTGATCATCATATTCCTATTTTAAATTTAATAACATTTGTTTACAGAACTCAAAACCTAATGGAAATCCCTAATGAAACCATACCAGACAGGTTTTATAATCAAAAATAAACAAACCTGTCACTGTGCCTCGAGTTTTTCCATATTATTTACCGAAAAGCAAATTTTCTGGAATAATTTCTACCTTCTCGAGTCGCAACGTAAGCCTCTCGGTATATATGTATGTAGCTCCGCCCTTCCTCCAGAACAAATATCGGCGCACTTAAGCCGCGTTAATTGGCCAAACCGTTCCATTTCATACCACTTCACTCCGAATCAACTCTACTCAACTCAACTCGGCTCAGGTTGTGGCGATTCACTGCGTTTCGTTGCAATTTTCATATGTATGTCAATATTATGCTACGTCTAGTTTTTTCAAGGTGCCTCGGGTTACGTCGTCAGCAGCGGCAGCAGCACCGGCACCGGCTTTACACAAACAGAGGCGACGGGCAGGTATCGTTTGGACATGTCTATAAAGTTATTAACAATCGTTTACACTGCAGTCGAGTTGCTTGTTTGTTTGTTGTTTGCTGTGCCTCCGGACTTGAGAACGTTATCTAAATGTTATAATGCACCCAATTTGCGCTAATGAAATCAAACACAACGCCACTCAATTGAATTCAATTGGACAGTTTACAATGACTAACTCAACTAAACTCGGCTTAGCCTCAAGAAAACGCAAAATGTATCGGCACCGAATCGATTAACGTTCCTCGGGAACCAACACAAGCTAATTAAAACGTTTATGCTAATGAGCCAACAAGATGTCATGTCGGTGTCGCGAGATGTCAACTAAAAGAAGCTGGAAAATTTCGAGGAAAATCGCACGAAATTACTGACAGGTTGGAGGTCAAAATGAGCCGAAAATTGTTGTCAGAGCTACAGTGGGTGGCAATAGTAAAGCATTAAATTCCTTAAAATATCCGTTATTATAATAAAACCATTGTTAAAAATGCTCTGAGAATTATCGTAATAAAATTAAATTAAGAAAACTTTTTTACACAAATTTTTAAACCTTTTGTTGAATTTGCTACTACACTGCACATGCTAATATTTCTCGTTCAATTACAAAATTTCACAGATTAAACACGACCATTGCCGTTGGCAATTGTCAGCCAAAAAAAGCCAAGCCAAAACAACTCAATTAGAGGCCGAAAATAGCCTAGAAAAATACTCGAAATTAGCTGGGAATTCACTTAAATCGTGTGTTAGGCTTCTTTCGGTGCTAATCACTGCCCACCATGAGTTAACAACAGACACCGAGGCCCAAGTAATACCGAAACTATTACGTGGATTCCGTGGGTGGTTATGGTGACGCAAGTGCAACCATTGTCGGGGTCAAGTCGGGACTCAATTCGATCCAATTCAATCCGACTCTCGACACGTTTATTCTCGGTGCAATTTGCGTCAGTTAGCGGGGAGAGAAAACTTTTGAGGTTTCCAAGTAATTTTCCACTACGCCAAAGTTCACCGAAGTTATTAGCTTTGAGCCAGCTGGGTAAATGTTTTATTTTGTTTTTTTTCTGCTAGTAGTGTCGAAGGGGGAAGCAAAAGTTAATCCCTGCTGCATGATAAGCGTGTGCGGGACCTTGCTAGATTGCCGGGAAAATAAAGTGTGGGCAACAATGGGAACTTCGTGAAAGAGAAGGTAAGAGATAATGAAACTAATTAAGTGAAATAACCATAAGTAGGATTAAGTCCTTTTTCACACTTCACATGCCTAATTAGAGAGGGATTATATTTCAGACATTGACTTTGTAGTTATACAAGCTAAAAATCTATTTAAAGATGAATACATAATTTTAATTGAGTTCCAAACTAGTGAAACTAATGACTTAGAACGTATTTAATTTCTGGTGGTGTTTTACCCAATTAGGCTCTGTTATTCTCTCCAAGGTAAGCCCTAATTATATTCCCTTGCCTAGCCAGAAATATTCATCAAAGTTCCATTTATTCTCAAATTAATTAGCGTCTAAATAAATGACAGCTTTGAAATAACTAGGTCGACTGTTTGGGGGCCCAAAATAGCGCCAGTGAAGGTAAGCGACAAGAGACCTCCCACTTGAGAGGAATTTGCATACGATATGAGAGAGGGCGTGTTCGGTTGGCAGGCCGACTTTTAAGCCACACCTGAGGAACCCTTCGAAGCCATGCGAAAACGCTTTCTAACTAGGCCAAGCAGCTGTCAGCATTCCATACGAAAAATCCTCGAAAGTGCCTTGAAAGTGCAATGACTTAGGTCAGATCCTACTAACCGCCTCGCGCCACCCCAAAACACCCTTAAGTCCTTTCAAAACCCATTTCCTACCAATGAAAACTGTGTCAATTTCAGCTGAACCGCAAGCTAGCTCGGGCTAGTCGAAGCTAGGATTCTCTAGCTTTAATAAGTCCCTTTATTTATTCAAAGAAAATTATTGTAATGAATCTGGATAAAAGTAGGCAGAAAATGTGAGAATTAAATTAGTTATTGGGTCTGTAAATATTACATCATTGAAAGCGACTTCAAATCAATAGCAAATAAAAATGCCAGCGTGAAGAAAAGCTTTATTTTATTACAGTCCTTAATCTAAGCAACAAGCTAAAAGTTCAGGTCAAGAAAAAATATATTTTATATGGTAAAACCCTTGCTTAGGCATTGCCAATACATCACATAAAGTGTAATGCCCTTAATACAGGGGCATAAAAAGGAACAAAGGGGAAACGAGTCGAAAAGGGAAGTGAAATTATGCCATCGCTCGCTTCGGTAAGTCCTTAAAGTACAGAAAATGTAGGACAACTCAAAGCACATTGTGTGGGTGTGTGCCCATACTGGTATATATATGTATGTGTTAGTGTATTTACTTAGCTATTTTTTGTGTGGGTGTGACAGGACACTTTGCGTCAGCAGCAGCAGCAGACCGAAAAATAACAACAAGGATAGAATTGCGTAGTGCCAGTTCAAGCAGGGTGTGTACCCGAACCCGGAGAATGAGACGGGACTCGGAGCACAGAGAGAGAGAAAGTGAGATAGGGAAGGCCTGGGGAGTTCTGGGAAAGAGCATGAGCGAAGAGAGGGTCCTGGAGCTGAAATCAATGAATGAATGAAACGCACGCATGAGCAAGAGAATGGCAGGGCAGGGAGCGAGGACAATAGAGATACCAAGACCTTCCAATATAGTCATAGGAAGCTTGTAATTTAATCTTAAAAAAATATTGAAATATTCTAAACTTATAATGCAATTTAAGGCCACTCTCAGCGCGGAGGCGTCAACAAATTCAATAAAGGAAAGTAATGGAAAAGGTAACCTTATTAAATGTCGCTTCATCTACGAAATGAAGCTATCTTGGAGGCATAAAATTGTTTTCTAATAAAATATTTATTATTCAATACCAAAGGGCAAGTCATGGATTTATTACATTTTCTAAGAAAGCTACTTAATTAAATAAGTTTCAGAGGAGCATGCCTGATAAACGCTATTTTGTTTTAAAAGGAAATAATGTAATTCTCTCTAAAAATAGATTGTTTACTCCCGAGAATTTATCTAAATGTTTTAGCCCTTTATTTTCTGTGTTGACATGGTTGACTGTTGATGGCATTGCCAGCCCTTTATTTCCCCAGTGTAATCGAATCAATTTAAGCTTATTTGGGGGGAGGCAGACACAAGAGAGCAGAGGGCAAGCAAAGGACAAAGGACAGAGGAGAGGCCAGGGCAAGTGCGGATGGATTGGCAAGGAAATCAACTTCAACTTGCCGCAAGGACAGCCACTGAAACCGAAACTGAAACTGAAATTTGTCAGACAGCACGAACAATTAAAACGGGGCCCCGAGCTGTTGACCTGATTTCAGTATCTCCTTCTTGCCGCCGCCTCTTGAATGCTTTTATATTTTTATGACTTTTTTTCCTTTTTGGCGGCAGACTTCGTGACGGCTGAAAATGCCATACACGCAAGGTTTTATGGGTCTCTGCTGATTTTTTCGCTTTATCTCTCTATTTTTTTCTCTTGTATTTATTTTTTGGCAACAAAGGAAAACCTGTACAGTGCACTTGCCACAAACAGCACAACAATCGAGCTCACTGGAGGGTCACTGAACCCAAGAGCAAAAAACTGCAGCAGCAGCAGCAACTGCAACGGTAGCTGGGGCTGCATTTTATTTCATAATCATTGCACATGAGCACCACGCCAGAGATACTCGCAAGCAAGAAAAATCACGTGAAACGGGCCCTGGGCTGTGTTACTTATATATATATATGGGCATTTGGCCAGGCCTCTGGATCTGAATCTGAAACTGAATATGAGCCTGAAACCGACTGACTTGACTTGGCCTAGACACAAGGAAAATCCACTGCCGACAAATGCCAGGAAAATAAAAAATACGGCATCAGCTTTTGTGGCGAGTCTGCGAGAGTTACTCGAAAAGTCAGCACGGGAGGGAATGGGTCTCTATACATGAGTTAACAGATGAGTTGGAAGATGGGATAAGATAAGAACAAAATATAGACATGACAACAAATAAAGTTTAAATTAATTGCACAAAAGATATCGCATTTCATAGCATACAGAACTAACCTTCAGAAATCACTTTAAAAACGTCATTGGGCTTCAGACTTGATTTCTGATTACTGTTGGCACTAAAAATACTTTTACTTATGTTAAGAATAAATTCAATTATGCTAGAGTTTCGTTAAGTTTTCTCATTTGTGAAGTCAATTATTACATATATTTAGTTTGCCGAAATATACTACTACTAGTGTATTTATTTCTACTACCATAAAATTGGTAATTATATTGACTTATCAATCAAAATTCGATCTATGCCTTAAAAAATTATCACATGCTTATTTATAGCCTAAGAAAAAATAATTGGATGACACATCAAAATGACACTTATTTAATGTCAGAGATAACAACTTTTTTATTATGATAAAATATGATAAAAAATTATGCGCATGAAATTACTAATTTTTTAAAGCCTTAAATTAATCACAACATTGTTTGTAATATTCGCAAAATGTATTTTAATTTAAAAACAGAATTCAATTCCCAAAGTTAAAGTAAAAAACGAAAGTAACTATAATTTGCAGATAAATTCGAAAGTTCCACAACAAGAAACCCCGGATTATAAAATCTTCTTTAAAAAACTAAATAATAGTTAGCTAACCAAAACTGTAAACTACAGCTGGGGCAAACCTCGCACATAACGAGCATCGTCCCTGGAGCCGCCAAACAAAGGCAGCCAGCCTCGTAACTGGGAGCCACTTGGAGCCACCAAAAGCTCTGGCTCTCGGTTCCTCATTTTGGCCACCCAACACCGCCGCACTCTCCGCCAAATCCAACTCCCCAAAGGGGCCACAAAAACTTCCAGCGAATGTGTTATGTAAGCGCGCATTTTCAACTTATTTGCTTGTCCAGTTTTCTTTGCTTGGCTGGCAGAAAGAAAAAATATAAGTTCACAATGCAACCCAGAAAAACGAGCATGCGGCAGAGAAATGGGCGAATAAAATATAGGCAAAGCGCAGCGTTGTCAGTATTCTTTTTTCCATGTTGAGAATGTTATGGTCGGGTGAAATGGAGCCGCATGAATCATGCGGAGATGTACGGAGAACTACAAGTGTTTACATTATCGCTGCCATACTTAGTTGGGTTTTTTTTCTGTTTGGACAACACGGCGGATGATGGGAATGATATGGGAGATATTACTCATACGACACGTCGGCCGCTCAAATATCCATAAACCCAAAATAATTACACAAGCCACGACCGTCCATTCGATCCCCGCCATATGGCATTATTTCGTAAAATTAAATATAGCGCCAAAGCTCAGGCATTTTGTGGCTAATTTGCCACTATTCGACACTTAATATGCATGTAAAACGCTTTCTATACGGCCATCATTAGCTAATGCTCGCATTTGGGGCCCAGTCAATGAGTCTTTTATGAAGACATCAGCAGCGTCAGTAGCCAGTAGACGCTGCACTCGAATTATGGCTAATTACATGGACAATTTAATATACATCCCTCCATATGTCGCCTCGGGGGCAGCCTAATGGTCCCTAAAACGATGCCAAATCGCTGGAGGAAACGGCACGACACGGCCAAGAACAGTGCCGGTTGTTGTTATATAACAAAGTAATGTAAATTCTGACGCCCTGTCCACATCCCTTGGGCGGAAAACAAAAAAAAATAATAATAATAAAACATGGAACACAGCAGGCGGTGGTGGCAATCGCATTTTTGTTTACACTTGGCAAATTGCAACACAACCAAAAGGGAATTTCGAGTTGTTTAAATAAACAATTTGTTCGCCGTAAATTTAGAATGCCCGATATATAGTCATAAATTTTGCAAGCTATAATTTAACTAATTTTCCCGTTCGTTTCAGAAATCACTAAAACTTATTCATGAGAACTAGAGATTACTTGAAATACTCTGATGGTTAGATTAAGCAATCTATATAATCCTTGAAAACGTGGACTTGATAAGGTGACATATTAATAGCTGCAATTAGACAAATAATAGTGGAGCCCCGTGGTTCGGTCGAAGTTCGTAAAGAAAAAAATCCCACCAATTAGGTGGGAATGGGAAAAACATTTGTAAATTTTGGCCAATGACGAATAATACTTTGTTTATAGTTAACAGTTCATAATCAACATAAGCGTAATATGAAGCACCAAGAAGGTTTAATTCTTTTGAAGTTCTGCTTTCAAAATATCTTTTATTCTTAGCATAATTATTCCGGAATTTTTCTAATAAAACCTTTTTAAATAAAACAGTTTTTACTGAACAAATAATTTTAATCACAAATATATTACCTTGAATTTCCCCAATATCATACTAGACTCACGTAATATTAGCCTTTACCAATTATCGCTCAAATCAAAAGCAAAAAACCAAACAATTATGTCAAATGTCTGGGCGTGCGACATAAATTGTGACTTAGAACACGCGTTGACGGCATAAAATATGCATAATACGCACCATATTTATATATTCTGTCCGATAAGATAGCGGCAATGTGAAAAGCATTAAAAAGTCAGTTTTGGCTTGTTCAAAACTCGATGATAAGCGGCGGCAAGCAATTTATTTTGATTTTGCGAGAAAGAGCGCTCAAAGTTGAGTATTTTTTCGGCATTTTCTTGATAAGCATTCGAACTGGGGACAGAGCACTGTGTCACGAGCTATCAGTCGGGCCCGGAGCGCTGACTAAAAATAGTAAATAGTTAAAGTCGCTGACATTGGCTAGCTTGTAAATCTTGGCAATGGCCAACCTCAGAGCGTGTGACTAGATCAACTCCTCCCACTAAGCGATTGGCAAACAATTTTATAGTTTACAGTAGATATGACTTGGGTTGGAGTTTTATTTCATAAATCATATATTTCTTAGGTCATACATTTTTAAAAAATGTAAGACAGTTTTTCCTGCCTAGAATTAGGTCATGATTTAAGTTTTACTGATTGAAAACAAAAGAGTTATCTATTCAAGTTGCATAATACATTATTATTTTAAAAAAAATTGTATTGTTATAGTGTTATTCATAGAACAAAAACATTAAACTGATATTTACTGTAGATTCATCACCGATGTGCATTCGCCGATATTGTATTTTTCGCTGGCCGGCTTGCGTGGAACCGGTTCGATGCCATCATCATGGCATCATAATGTATTTTTTACTCTTATATATATGGAGGAGTACCTACATATGGCATATTTTCGCGAAACTCTGCAAAATGTGTAAGAGCTCGCCGTGAGTCAGTCAGTCCCTCGTCTCTCGCACACTTGTTTTCGGCATTCCAGCGAACTCCAATGATATTCGAGAGCCGAGTTTCGGTTTCGCTTAGTCTTTTCGTTTGCGTTTCGTTTCAGTTCGATTCGATTCGATTCCAAGTCAGCCGCCGCCGAAAACATCACGTGCTTTTCGCAGCGATTCGCTTTATCGACGACGCTTTTTTGCTCGCCTTTTCAGCTTTAGCGCTGGTTTTGTTTTCGTTACTCGCCTTTGTAAACAATGGGAGGCTTGTTTCTAAATATTTATAGCGTGTTCATTTGCGTGCCAGTGCCCATGCCTCTGCCTGTGCCCATGCCTCTGTATTTTGTGTAATTCGGTATCGCTTATTATACAATACCATTTTAGGTTAGGCACGAGTTAACATTTCGGCAAAGTCTTCGACTTTTGCTGCTGGGTGGGCGTGTTTCGTGATTCGCTAACTTTCTTAACCACCTAATACCGCCTGCCTGACTGCCTTCTTATTGTGCGATCACGTTCGCTAAATGCCCGAAATATGGAGAATATGCTATAAGGCCTCGTGGATGCGTAGGCAGACAAAGACTCGCTAATTTCACAGACACGCAAAATTAGCAAAAGCTTAGCTTTTAAGCTGCAAGAGATTTGCGTCAATTGCAGCTGTGTAATGGAATATTTTGTTCATTCCGAGAATTTCCCTTCGCGGGCTCAATGCTCGACTGATGAACTTCGATGGAATCGGTTAACCAAGGATAGTATTACCATGACAATTCTATGTTAATTCGATGCCAGAATAATTACATTTTTCACACAACAATGTTAAAGTCATTATAATGGTATTTTCAGTAAAATGGTTTGCTAGGATTTAATTGTATAAAACGTTTTTTTTGTCATCGCTATAAAGCAGTAGTGCCCAAAGACCTAACTCGGGATTTAGCGAATTATCTCTGTCCGGCATCTGCCGCCACACGCACAGTATGCATAGAATGTCGCATAATTGTTCTATCTTTAAACTTAAATAAATTGAAGACAATTTACTGCTTTCCCCGGTCCATAAATAGCACATCAAATTTATTAGCTAGCTACTGTGGGAATTTAATTTAGCTTCGTTTAGCAGAGGAAATCAAAGCAAATGCTGAATAATTAGTGGCCATGACTGACACTTCCGGAAGCATCACAATTTGCATGCACATCACAGCAAACGAAATACAAATTATTAATTAAAACAAATCAGCGCCGACCCCGGCCCACGCAGAAATAAATTGAATTATCCCCGAGGCAGAAAATATGCACAACAGTAGGGAAAAAAGCAAATAATTGAATCACTCAACGATCGAAAGCTTCAAATTAGCCAGGGAAAAATAATAAACAACAGACATAAAATATGCAAGCAAAACAGAATGGAACCCAGAGGCATCGGAAAAAGACAGAAAGCAAACACACAAAGAAGCGGAGCTCAAGAATTTTTCGCAAATCGCACTACTTGAATTCCGCTGTTGGGCTTCTGGGGGGAATTTTTTCGCTTTCATTCGTTTCGGTTCGGTCCGGTTTGAGTTCACTTTTCAGTTTTGTATTTTCCTTTTTCAGTTTTCAATTCAATTAAGCGTCGGCGGGCGGAGTTCAGCACACATTACTGAACCTGGCGTCTGGGACCCTTTTCTGTGCTGTTCTTTTTCATTTTTTTTCGTTGTCTGCTCTGCTCTCAGCGTAATTCACTTTATTCAAATGTGTATAATAAAATAAACGCCTGAATGCAAAGCACAATGGGCGAAAAAAAAAACCAAACTACGCGGTCCATTGTCGAGGCGAGTTGTTCTTTTGCACAGAAAGAAATTCAAGATCAAAGAATCAGAGTCCTCTTAATAATTAAATACGATCGTGTTCTATTTCTGGTGATAATAATGTCTATCTATCTTAGTTATCTTGCTTTCAAAAAGATATCAGTTCAGAAAACTTTTTATCACTAAGAATTTATCGACAAAATTTAGTGTTCTTCCATTTAAAACTCAATCAGATTGATCCTTATGCAATATGGTTTTTTTCCCGTGTGCTCTTACTGGTTAGCAGATTCAGATACAAAAGACTTGGAGGCCGGATGTTTTCGAGCAAGGCCCCAACTATATAGCTTTTGTGCGAATTGAACTTATCTCAATGAAGAGTGACAACGCGAGACCAGAGCAATGAGAACGTCTCTGGGGGCATCATCTCCAGGCTGGAGCTTAAGTATGGAAATTATTGTCGCAACGGATAAATTGCCACAATGCACTCTGTATTGTCCAGAGACTAACTTAGGTTTGTTATCAGCCTGCTAAAGTGGCCACCCACCCACTAGAGAAGCAGCGGATAAGCACAATTTAAAATAAATTCCCTGGGGATCCGTGGACAGCTTGCACATTAATATCACTCAATTGTGGCTGGTGGATAAGGGAACAATGAACTAGTAAATTGAGAATATTATTTACAATTTATAAGAGATCTTCACCTTCAGCAGCAAATGCAATGTAGTGAATGGAAGAACTATAAGCTTACATAACATAAAAACATATTACTTTACAAACTTTAATATGTACTCTCTCCTCTCTCCTCTCTACTGAAAATAGCTTCTCCAATAATTAACTTATATCCCATTCAATTGAATTAGCTTAAACACAACCAACACTTCCTACCTGGTACAAAAAAAGCTGATAACGTTTTAGCCAGATCTGGTTATTGATTTACAGCTTATCCGGACAACATATCGCAGCACGGATAACGTTTACAACACGGCAACACGGTGTCAGGCGAAATCAAGGTTATTTAATCAATGGGGGAAAATGTAGAAATATTTACCCCGAGTCGAGATATTAACTTATACACTGGCAACAGATACAGACATCTGTTAAATATTTCGCTTTTGCTTTGGGCCGTGCAATGGTTGGTTGTCAACAAACGGGATCGGGATCGGGTTCGGGCTCAATGAAATTACTTGCACAAATTAATGCCGCACAATTACCGAGTGAACGAACGAACGAGCGAGCGAGCGACAAAGTCATATCCAAAGTCGGGCACAAATTGATTGTTCGCTATCTCGGGCATATGCCCGCCATGTATCTGCTCACTCTCTCTATATAGGATTTATATATGGAACAGAGGCCGCTCAGCTCGTTCATATCGCTCAAATTGCTTTCATGTGCCCCGTTTTATATTTAATGTTATTTTAGTCTCGCCTTTATGCCTTTTATGCTCGCCGGTTGTTTGTTCGAGTGTAGGAAATCCATCTGGTGGGCGTATATTTGTTTCGCTCCTCCGTTCTGTTCTGTCATTAACACATCGCGGCCAGTACTTGATTTAATAAATTTGATTAGGATTTACGAGCGTGTGGGTTTCAATTTCAATTTTGGCCTGCATTTCGCGAGGGCCCCATAAAACTAGAGCGGCGCGATGTGTGAAAATTTTCTCCCGTCTATCTAAGCCAATCAGGTGATCACGTCCAATAAAAGATAATACACAATCATACGGTTAAAAGCGGATATGTGCCAAAATTAGATCGGAGTGTGAGTCACTTTGAGGAGGATAAATTTATTTATACAGAGATTAAATATAAATAAAAGTCCTGGCGAAATCTCTCTTTAATCAGTTATAATAGGAATGATGGGGAACCCATTTTAGATATGAAAACGTTGTCCAACGAAGAGGTAAGAAGACTTCGTTTTACCTCACGTTTTTTGAAATATAATAATCTTTTCATATTTCTATGATCTTAAGTGAGAAAAGTAAACCAAAATAAATATTATTAATAATATTAATAAGGAATAATATACACAACTATATATATATATTTATTATTATATAAAAATTTCTCATTACCTTACATAAGCCTCTACCTTGGCCAACCTAGTAACAATACTAACCTAGCTTAACACAATCGCCCCCAAAAGAGGACAGATTTCCAAATTCGAGTTCGCCGCTAACTGCGAGCAGAAACAATTAATTTTCTGGTAATTTAACATATAACCAGGTCCCATGACAAAACCCAGCGAGATTTATGGCCAACGAGCGGGCAGTTTGTGCAACATTCTCGCGGTCTCAAAAATAAATACACAGCGCGAACAGCTGTTTTCCAGGGCGGGTTTGGGTTTATGTGTACGAAAAAGTATTGATTTTCCTATGGCCACCTTAAATGGGTTGCTAGGGCGAAGCAGCACTGGGCTAGTCCGTTTGGTTACTCTCGATAAAGTTCAGGCCCTCCGCCCAGAGTTCAACGAACTGGATGGATGACCGACTGACTGACAGACTCAAAGAGACTCGTAGACTTATAGACAGAAGCTGGCCAGTTGCACTCGGGTAATAATAATCGATGTGAATCACCGGGCAAATCACGTTGTCGTCGCCCAGGCACGTACACAAATCTCTGAATATGCGATATATGGATAAATGGATGGATGGATGGCTGAATGGATGTGAGACTGAATGCAAAGCGACGTTGACTTATTGAAATCGATTGATTCCGATTCCAGTCTGAGTCTGAGTCTCTGTCCGAGTCTGTAGTCTGTCGGCTTGGGTTTTATTTTACTTTTTAGCCTGCCGGATCTGTAAATTGCACGACTGTGCTTTTTGCTTCTCATATGATTTTGTGAGGCAAATTTGAAAAGTCGTTTGTATCGGTCAAACTCACGTGAGCGAGCGATTGGACGGCGCTGTCTGACAGACAGTTTACCCAAATACAATTTGTCCATTGCCAGTCAAATGCATTTAGATAAATACTCAACTTTGTCAAAGGTTTCAAACTGTTTTTATTTATTTTGCTTTAATTGGGTCGTTTCTGGGGCAATCTCCCCCACAGATAAGATAGGGCCCCGCTCAGAAATTGAATTTTGGCCAAATGTTTGCTGCTCTTTTCGTCCAAGTTTAGCAAGCAAGGCTAGAAAGCTAGAGATTAGGTAATTTATGAGGGTCTAATAGAAGGTATTTATCGCAAAAAACAAATGTTTGAAGTTATAATTATTAATTGCGAACTGGTGTAGAAACAATTTCACAATTGTAGCTCGTCAAGCCCCTGAAAAGAAGTGTTTATCAATCAGTGAGTCACACAAAGTCATAAAGCAAGACATAAAGCATTTATCTAAACTTGGATTCGGGGAATTATGAAAAAAATTTTAAAAAAAATCACAAATTGAAGAAAAATCCCCTTGTAATGTATAAATGAATTTATAGTTGGCCTTAAAAAAGTACCCCAAATATAAATAAATTTGGCCAAATAAATGTGTAAGATCCACTGGAAACAAAATCCCTTTGCAAATGTGACGAATAAATAAAGGTCTGTCTTCTTTATTAATTTAGACCCCCACATAAAAAAGGTTTTACAATTTTTAAACTCTTTTTCAGACCATTATCAACCCGAAAAAACATGGTTTGCTGCCGTCATAAATTGTGCAAGGTTAGAACGAAAAAAAAGCTGACTATCTAATCAGTTGCGTATAAAAAGCACATGAAACCAACAAAAAAGAAAAAAGAAGACGGCATTTTAAGGCTTATAAAATCTAAAAGAAAAAGAGAATTAGAATAAAATTTATGGACAGAATGAATCATGGAAAATATTCATCATTACTTTATGATCGAACCTTTAGTCGTCGTGAATTGCAAAAAGTTATCAATACAAAAAAAAAAGAGTGAATCATAGAAAAAGTGAGGCAAAGATAACACACGAAAAAGTGCAACCAAAGGGACAGCATGAGCGGGGGGTGGGTTTTTTTCCTTTCTTACCTGTCAATTAAGTTTCAGTTGTTTTGTTCTTGTTTTTCAAGCACTTCCTTCGTTGATTATTTGTTTTTCTTTTCTTGTCGCTGCACTTGTTCTTCTTCCTCGCCTTCTGCTCCTGCTCCTCTTCTTATTCGTTTGTGTGTCGCTGTGTATTTTTTATGCACTCGTTTTTTTGTTTTGCTTGCCTCGTTCGTTTTATCGTGTTGTCACGTTTTCACTTTCACAGGTAAATTCTACAAGAGGAGGATATTTTCTTGTTGTTGTTGTGTTTGCAACCAATTTATTCTGCCCGCCTAAGGGGGCGTGCCGCGGGGCAAGGAGGGCGCTCTTTGGCCTTTACACACACACACACGCAAGCACTGGGCGAGAGCTAAAGAGAGGAGACCACAGCTACCTTGCTAGAGAATTATTCTGAAGTTTTACAAATATTTTGCAATTTTTCACAAGTGGGATTATTTTATTTTAATTTTATCCATATTTTTTTATATATGTAGATATTGTACGATTTTTTTAGAGGAACCGAAGACACAAATGTTGAATCAAAACGCGCGAGACGAAGTGTGCCGCAAATTTAAAAAAATATTTATTTATACGTTCTTGGGTCCCACAAGTCCCACATACAGTCCAGCGCTCTCTCGGCCTCTCTCCCGCTCTCTCTGACATCATGGTGAATAAAAACGTAACGATTTTTGTTCGTTCAAACATGTTTGACAGTGATGAGGTAAATTGCTCGAATGGTTCTCGGTCCTTGCGAAGGACGAAGGTGCGGAAGGTCGTTCTAGTCAACTGTTAGTATCTCCATTTAAATTTTTACTTCGAAATGTAAACCCATTTACCATAACACATATCACATCTACATTATAGGGTTGTTGGATTTTGAAAAAATATCGTATTGATGATATTTGCTGTTTGAAAAATATCACACGATGGTATTAAAAAATATCATACATAAATATCGATATATGGAGTATTTTAAGTTCCCTTTTTAAATACAAAATATTATATTCTATTATATTCTATTCTAAAAAATATTCATGGTTAATGAAATCAAATATTATAACGTTATTTAATAAAAAATCGGAAATATCATTAAAAAATATCGATTTCGCCTTTTTTTTTGCCCAAAAAATATCGCGATGATATTTTTTTAAGAGAAAAAATATCGATATATATATTTTAATATATTTCCGACATCCTACTAAAAATTTTTTTTAAACGGCCAGAAAAAAGGCAACTAAAAAAATTGCTAATAAAACTTATTTAAAAAGGATTAATTAAAAAGGAACTTGGTTTCATTTCTTATCAAAATTAAAAAAAATGCTAAAAGTAGCTATTTTTGGATTACAGCAAATTAAAAACAAAAATGTGGCAAATTTTTTTAAAAGTGCCCAGATCGCAGTCGCAGTCGTTCACCAATAGGACTTTCTTTGAAGTTGGATGTTTAAGTTAAGTTAGAAGTCTTGGGTTCGATATCGAACCAGAGAGAAGAAACAAGTATGGGAAACATGGAGAAGAGGAAATTAAGAGAGAGCGTGGGAAACTTGGAGAGAGCAGCAAGTGCGCAAGTATGTGTGGAGAAAGAGATGGCCTGGCCCCTCTCACAGTGCAGTTCACAAAAATAGTTGTATTCGATATTACGAATGTTTCGTTTTTCTAGCCAATTAGGAATATGTGATTAATTCAGAAGCGATTAGTCTCATTAAATATATATTCATCACATGTACCAACATATGTATAAGAACTCTTAATTTCATTTTAAAATATTCTCTTTTATTTAATACGCTGGTAAAAAATAAAAGAACAAAAATCATTATTTTAAATAATATGGCGTAATTTAAAAAAATCTCTCCGATATAAAGAGAGGCCGGAATTTGGGCTTTGATCTTAGTCTCTCTTTTTTTATCTTTTCTTTTAACACTCTTCCTTTAATGTATGGGTGCGAGAATGATAAATAAAAAATGCTAATTTTGCCGGCTAATTTATGTTAAAATCCGCGGGTAATGACTTTAAATTTGGTGGCGAAAACAAAACCAAATTTAAATGCACTTTGGCAGCTGCTGTGGGGTGCTTTTCTCGATCAAAGAGCCCTAGAAATAGCAAGGAAACATATGGACTTTATCGGGGTTTTATCAGAACTCCATTTTTGCAGTTATCTGGTGAAATAAAATGCACAAGTTGCTAAACACTTTTACACGTGGTTTCTTTTATTGCAACTTCACGCAACAGAAATTCCCGCACACACAAACACATACACGTACAAATTTAGAAAATAAACGGAACACGTCGCATAGCGCAACAACAAAAACACTCTCCCGCTCTCTTTCTCTCTCTAGCTCGCACTCCAATTGTTTGCCCGAGTGTGTGTAAATGTTGTGTACAACAACAAAAAATGCTTAAGTTTCTTTAGTAAAACGCTTAGCACATTGATTTAACAGCGTCAATTGTTGGCACTAATATTGATTTATTCGCATGTAAACAATTTTATCGGTCGCGGATTAGCACTCGCTTTAAATCTGTCAAATTAGAGTATTTATTTTGGGCGACTTCTATGGGTGTGTGAGTGAGCGGACGGGCCTCTAAGCAGCAAGAAGAAGAGCAACGTTTGGTGGCCTAATTTTTTTTTTGCAATATTCCCTTTGAACTTTCTTCTTTAATATCTCTCGCATAACTCTCTTTTCGCTTGTCACTCACATTCCGATAGGAAATTTAATATCCGCCAAATTGTTATTTACTTCCGATTTTGCCGTTTTACTTCTTCTTTCTTTTTGCCGCGGAGAGTGTGACCGTTTTTAGAAATACTGTTAATACCAATAATTAAATACCATGGACACGAACCATTTACATGTGGAAAACGTGGCAGCGCTGCACAGTGGGGTTTTAAGAGTTTTGTTTGTTGCAAAATTAATAATTTAATACTGGCAATACTAACGTAAGGACTTTCGACAAATTTCAAACCCTTTTTGAAAAATAAATCTCAAAAATCTCTTCATCCCATGATCAATAACAAGACTTTGGTGTAATAGAAAATTAGATTGTCTTTGTTCTTTTGAGTTTTACATCTAGATCGAGTCTTAATCTCTGAGTTTAACAGTTTTTGAGGATTAATATCAAGGAAGCCTTTTGCAAATCTCTTTTGAATCTCTTAATAATCGTTAAATATAAGGTTGCACATTTCGTTGTTCTTCTGATTGAGGGCAAAAGTGCAGCCCGGAGTTTTGTGCGAGAGCTTGGAGCTCACATGTTTGGCATAAGGACGATCCACGGACTGCAGGAAAACGGAACGAGTGCTGGTTTGCCTGCAACGAGTTTTGGGAATTATTGATGGAGATTTCCGAGATATTTTGCAGAAAAAAAACTCACTTTAGTAGCTGCTCCGGGCGCTGCAGCTGCATGCAGAGCTTGATGCCACTGTAAAAGTCCAAGTCTGCCCGCAGACTCAATTTTGGCTCGTGGACGAGGCTAAAGTCCTGGACCAACTTGGCGTAGGTGAAGCCAACGGCCACATGACCCCAGACAGCGCTGCCAGTGCTAAGAAAAAAGAAAATAAACATAAATAAATAAGAAATAAAGTCAATGTTCAACTTTAAAACCCACTTTTGCTGGATCTCCGTCTGGGCATTGCGGTTCCACAGGCTAAAGTTCACCTTGCCATTGAGATCCACACTCCTTGCGCCCAACACACGCCAGTGAAGCGTGGCTCCCGATGCCAGGACTATGTAGCGTTCGTGATCCTGCGCCAAGGTGGTGGCCTGATAGGCAGGCGTCGTATCGGAGGCCGTGCCTCCCCACACATGACCCATGAGCTCCGTTTGGCCGTTGAAGAAGATCAGGGGCCGCAGCTGAGAGCCCTGCACACTGATCTCCATGCCAGCCGTGATGGTTTCCTCGCTGCCGAGCTCATCATCCGCAGGGATGGCATCGTTGCCACTGTCAGCATCGTCGCCATCGCCCACCAGGGAGCCCAAGCCGGCGGTGTAGATGCCCAGCTTAAAGGTGCTGGCCTGTGAGCGTCCCGCATGAAGCAGAAACTCCACGGAGCCACGCTTGAGGATGCCCTGGGAAACCTCCTGGGTGCTCAGCAAAGACTCGTTGAAGGCGGGAGCCAGCGAGAGCTGGCGGGTGAGCACGGTGGTGAGGCCTTTCTGTCCCAGCACATGGTAGTTGTTCACCCGGCTCCTCCTGCCCAGTTCCGCTTCGAATAAAGCCCTAAATCTGTGACACTTCTCGGCCAGCATTCTCAGCTTTTGCAGGACATAGGTCTTGATCTCAAACTGGCGATCATTGGAGGCCAAGTAGTCCAGAAGTTGACCCAACTGCTCCTGACTGGGCCTCATCGACTCAAGAATGACATCCAAGGCCAAGGTACGGGCGGAGCTATCAAATCTCCGCTTGCGCTGATAGAATATCCCCTCAAACTGCTGGCGATGCGAGGAGTTGAAGCTGCCAACGGGGAAGGATTTGAGTGCCTGCAGAGCAGCCACCGATAGGTTGGGTTCATCGCGACTCTGGGCCTGCTCCAGCAGCGATTCAATGGTCACCGGATCCCGGAGATTCTGCAGAGCCCGGATATACAATGTGGGCTCCTTGGTGGTGATGCCCTGAAGGAGATGTGCCCGCACTTGCTGCAGCAGCAGATCATTGCCATCGAATGCACTTTGGCGCGTTAAGGAGGCCAGAGTTTGAACGATGCTCTCCCTCAGTTTGGTCTGCTTCTTGGCAACGGTCTCCAGCTGCAGTAATCCGTATAAATGCTCAATGATTTTCCTCTCCGGGTGCGTGGCCACCGCCAAGGATTGCAGATACTTCTCCAGCAACTCCAGCTGCTCGTTGGCGGTGTCCGCTTCCCTGTACAGAAAGCCAAAGGTGGCGTTGTGGGCATCAAAGGTTTGGACAGCACCCATAAGGTCCACCAATTGGGGCAGGAGTTGGGTGTGCTCCTTGAGCAGGGCAGCAAACTGTTCCTGGCTGGTAATCCGAGCCAAGGGGATTAGTTTGACGTGGGCCAGGGCCAGTGAGGACTTGCCCACATCCTCGGATCGCAGTTCGTTCAGAGAAGCCTTCAGTTGTTCCTGGAGCTGGCAATATCCTTAGGGTAATGATTAAATTAATAATAAAAGTCCCGCTTACCGTTTGCTCCTTTAGCTCGCTTATAACGCCATCCACATCGGATTCCAGGTCGAAGACACGATACCATTCCAGCAGACTCGCAATGGCCGCCTCTAGGCTGTTCTCTTCGAGCTGCTTGACATCACTGGATCCCTGGCCGCTCTGCTGCAGGACGAGCACACTCTTGACCGAGCTGCCCACATCCGGCTTGGCTGCCAGGCTCAGGCGATGGGTCTCCACGGATTCCGCCTTGAGGAGCGCTCCCCCCGAAGAGAGTTGATAGGAAACTTGCTCTTGGGACTGCTGACTGACACCGAGAGCTTCTTCGGGGTGAAAGGTGACCCTTAGATCCCACAGAGCACAGTCTGTCTTGGTCTTTTCGACTCTCGTTGAGGACTTCACATCGTAGGCCACACGACACTGTCCCGAAACATCCAGGCCCTTCTCTTGGGAGGCATCCAACTTTAACTGAAGAAGGGAAGCGATTCCGCGCTCCAAATTCAGCAGGGATTGATCCTTGGATGTATGGGCTATGACCTTATTGGGCTGCCCATCGACCAGACTGATGTAGAAGGGTCTGTCGGGGATCTTGTTGATGGCACGATCCTTTCCCGAGGCAGCAGCAGCCACTCGACTCTCGGTGATGAAAACCTCCAGCAATTGTTGTTCATTCTGACTCCAAACCGAGTTGATCTCCAGATCCGTCTCGAATTTATAAGTCGTTGCGGGAGAACTCGATCTTTGTCCCAGTTCCTCCAGACTAACTTCATTTTGCAGCTTAAAGAACTGCTGACTTTTCGGGGGAACCAAGAGAGATCTTCCCTCCGCTGGAAAAATGAGGGAAACGAAGAAAGAATGGAACACGTCATTGGTCAATCGAATTGCTATAACTTTCACCCAGAGAGAGGCAGAGCCGCAGCACGTTGCTTATTTAATTCCACAATTTGTAGCCTTCGTTGGGATCGAGGTTATCAACAAGTGGCCCTGCACAGTGGGTGGCGTTATCGCCAGATGTGAGATGGTAAAATGGTAAAATCTGTTTGGTGTTCAGGGAGTTGTGGAACAGATAAGAGGGAAGCGGGATGGGGTGATATGATGAAGTTTGGGAGTTTTCTATGTACTTATAAATACTGATAAACTAGTTTAAATCCTTATCTATCGAAAGATAACTATTTAAAACATATTGACTCTTCATAGAACTTTAGGTAATTGATAAGCGATGGATACTGATGGGGATTGGATATCATTCGAAATCTCTGTGTGTTTTGGAATACATAAAAGAGTTGAAAATAGATTTTTTTCAGATATGTAGCATTAATATAAACTGCTAAAAATTGTTTGATTCTTTTAAAATCAATTTTATTAATATGTTTTTCATAAAATGTTTTACAGTTAACTTTTAATGCGTTTTGAATTTTTACCCAGCCCCTAATATATATTTAAAAATGCCCTTGACCTTCACATGATTAGCACCTTTGTTAACTTTTCGTCCCACTGTTCGAAATCAGCTGGTCCAATTGGAAAGTGTGTCAGTTAAGAAGTTCTTCTCATTTGTTTTGTATGCTTGTCTGTGTGTGGGAGCGACAATGCCAATGTTGTTGTTTATCGTTTGTGTGTGTGTACTACAACAAATAGTTCATTCAACTTTACTTAAGCGCTTTCTACGTGCCTGGCATTTGCTAAGCCAATTAAACATTAAATATTAGCACTATAACTCACCCAAAAATCCCAATAAGACGGTGAGAAGAAGCAGGGTTTGCAGCTCTTTGTTGTTTCTATGTTTGTTCGCCATGGCGTTGTTGCTTTTGTTTGATTTGCTTATAGTTCTCAACTTAGCCGAGTGGAACTTAAATTAATTCATTGATAAGACTGTTGTTAAGCCGGCTTCTACTGGACTTTAGGCAGACTAAGACAGAAAACCGACCGAATGCCGCGGAATGAGAAACGGAATTGTGTGCACAAAACAGTGTTACCAGATGAAAATGTTGCTTTCCCCCTAAAAAATTTCAAATAATTTCACCCTAAAAAATCCAGTCAATTGGGAGAGCGTAAAAATTGGGAGAGCAAGAGAGCAGGAGAGCAGAGAGCGGCTCTAGAGATGGGGTGAACAAAAATAAGAGAATCTATAGATGGGGTGAACAAAAATAAGAAGATCTGGAGATGGATGTTATCGATGATGTTTCTTCACCTGTTCGTGTCGATATTTTCTCCTAAAAAATCCCGCCAAATTCAAAAAAATCTGATATATTCAAAGATTTAAAAGAAGAAATATCTAATTATGACGTGTAACGTTGCAAAGCGGAAAAATGTCGGTGGAATACCAGTTTATAGTATCTTAAAGGCGGGTTCACGGAATGCGCCATCATCAGCTGGCAAAACTTTCAGGCGATAGGAAAATGGTGGGCAGTATTTAGTTTGATTAATTCGCCATTTTAGGTGATTTATAATAAAAAAAGCAATTTTATAGAGATTTTCTTAAAAATTTTAAATCAATCGTTCCGAAAAAAAAACCCTAAACTTTCCCCCTAAAAATAATATACCATAATAGTTTACTCTTACATATTCTCCCCCTTTTATTATATAAACTAATCCAAGAAGAAATTCCCTTTAAATATGTACTTTTTTTTACAGACCTAATTTAATACGCATTTAAGAATTACATTTTTATAACTTCATATTCGATTTACATTGTGCAAATAAAGTGATCCGCATCAATGCTGGAGTAAATATGTCCCTCGGAAATCATAAAGTCCAGAATGTTTCTGTAAAATATAGTAAACAATTAAAATCATATTTTAAAACTTAAATTTGAGAAGTTTGACTTACGTCAACTCGGAATCACTGATGTGCGAAAACTTGGCCTTGAGCTCCTTGCGACCAATCCCCTCCTCGGACACATTGCTCTTGATGGCCTGGAAGACGGCCTGCTGCTTGGGATCCAGCCCACTGACAATGGCATTGCTCTGCGATGCGGTAAAGTCAGCCATGGAGCCAGAGCCCGAGGAAACTGCACCAGCGCCGCCATCCTTGCTCTGGTAATCCTCCGCCTTGTAGCGGGCATGGAGAGCCTCCAGTAGGTGAGTGGTTAGCTCGTTGGGATCCAGGACAGGCAGCAGCTTGAACACCATCAGCGTTTTCTGGCCCGCCTGCGACCGTGTGGTGCCGTAGACCTTTACATAGTTGTTGACCATCACCTCGGGCGCCTTGAGGGCGTCGCCCTCCTCCAGCCAGTAGTGGGCATCGATACGGCCGCTGTGATCCTCTAGGGTGTATGTGATCTTTGTCGAGGAGGTCTCCACATTACGAACAATGGCCACCACACAGGTCATGGCGTACTGCATGCCGAACATCTCGAGATTGCCCTCGGGGGCGTCCACAATCTGCTTAATCACCAGCGGCACAATACCCTAATCATGTTGAATGTCCCCGAAACATTAGTCTATGGGTTTATTAAGTTTATTTATTAATTTACGCACCTCTCCCTTTTGGTTGCTGACGGCTCCAGCGGGCGCCGTTTGTGTGGCATTGAAATCTCCAACTAAAAATGGATTGCAATTGTTGATTTCATCACTAGGTAAGATTGTCACCAAGTACTTACACGAATCATTCATTTTTATGGCTGCTTATTGCTTGAGAATTGATGTTTTTAGTTAATTTCACAAGACGCTGCGAATAAACACCAAAACGCGCCAAATATTTTATTAGTATGACCGCATTTTATCTGAAAGGAAATACCAATTTGTTTTTGTGCTGCGGTATTTAAAATACCAAATACCGAATATATTCTATAAAATATTTTATGAATTCAATTTAAATTTAATTAAATTTAAGTTTTTGTATACAAATTAATTTATTAATATCTCATTTAACAACTTGTATGGGAAAAAATAAAACTTGATGTACATAATTCATTCTTTATTATCTTTGTTTTTTCCGGCCTTAAATATTAATTACTTAATTGAATTTTGGGCTTATAGCCGCCTTGCAAAATGTAATTCCTGAGTTTTTTCATTTTTTCCATCTTTCTCTATGTCTTAAATATTCTTCTTAAAATTTTATTTCCTTCCTATCGATCACTGTTTTTTCTTAGCTTTGGTTTCCTTGTAGGCCGAAGGACAAATATCCTTGTTTAAGCAATCGCCGCAGTTGGGTTTGAGTGGAGTGCAAATGGTTTGACCGAATCCCACAAATAAATGATTCACCTCCGACCAGAGATTGCGTGGCAGCCACTTCTCCAATCCGATCCTGGTCTGTTCCGGCTCCTTGGTCGGCTGTGGTAGCCAACCCAAACGGTTTGTGAGCCGGTGCACGTGGACATCCACCCCGATACCCGTGACTTTGTTCCAGGCAACCGCCATGCAGATGTGAGCCATTTTTGGTCCAACTCCTGGAAGAGCTATGAGCTCCTTGGGATTGTCCGGTATATCGGAATCGTATTTATTTATGAGGATCTCCACCGTCTGCTTGAGGTACTTGGCTTTGTTCTTGTAGAAGGATACGGGATGCAGTAGGTTCTCCAGATCCGTCACTGGCATTTCCTTTATACTAATCGTAGTGAGAGTGCGTTCCTTGAGGCGATTCATAGCCTCAAAAGTAGTTTGATCCTTAGTTTGACTGGAAAGCATTAGTGCCACCAAGTTCTGAAAGCGTTGGGTCTGTAAAATAAGGGGAATCTTGTGAATCAGGCAGAGATTTCATCACTTTTCAGGGATATTTACCTTGGCATCTGCCGTGGGATCCGCACAGCGATGACAGCCCATTGTGTCCACGGGCGCTGGTGAACGGTTCCTCATTAAGCGAATATTTTGGAGGTGGCTTAGCCACAAGGGGTGAGGTGCCTCAACTTCCTGGTTTAGATCTGGTTCCTCTTGGGGATCGACTTCTTTTTTTATATTTTCAACAATCTCTTGTTTGGGTTCCTGCTTGATTCCAGTTTCGATTTCCTTTTTGATCCGATCAATTCTAATAGGGGAATCCATAGCATCTGGCACTACCTTGCACTTAACTACCATAGCTGAACCCAGTGTTATTTTGGATATCAACTGATCCTGATCCTCTTGCTTAATCTTTTTTGGCGGAACCCGAGAGGGTGTCATGGGTTCCGCTTTAATATTAATATTCTTTAAAGTTTCCCGCTGCTTGCGGGTTTGCAGGGGTGAGAAGTAAATCGAGTTACTGGATCCTGAAGCCCCCACCAGGTCTTCGATGTCCTTCAAAATTTCAGAAGGTTTACTATATCGCTATTTAAAGTCTATTTTACGTCTTACCCGCACATTATCCGCTCGATTCTGCCTACCAATTATTTCTGTGGGCTTAATGACATCGCCCCTTTTAGCCAATTTGTTGGCCAAGCTTAGTTTCTTCACATTTCGGGCCATTTTTAATGAAAAATTAAATATTTGTGCGCATTTAGAAGTTTGTTTACAAACATTATATTATTATTTCGGAACACTGGAAAAATGGCTGGAATTCTCCCGAAAATACCAAATTTTAATCAGCAGCATGTTGTATTTTCTGAGCGCTTAATTCAAATATTTCTGGTATTTTTTATTAGGAAATTAAATTATTTAAGCTTAAATTAATTCTTAAATTAGAAGGTAAGTAGTAATATGAATATGATATTTTATTAAAAAAAAACAACGAATACAGCAACATGTAGTTTATTTCTACATTATGTTTTAGAAACTTCCCTGTTAAAATGACTTTCTTTTCATTTCAAAACAGATTTATTCCGATATGGTCCGCAATGTACATTCGTCACCCTGTAAAATAACAAACTTTTTATGTAACCACGTCCAATAAATTAAATTTTTCACGCACCTTTTGAGCTATCTTCGACAGGTGCTCAAAACTGGACCGACCCGTCTCCATGACCATTCCATAAAAGATCTGGCGCCGGGACTGGGTCAGGAGTTCGTAGGGAGAACCAAACTCCACCAGATTGCCCGCATCTAGGACCATAACCTTGTCCGAATCTATGATCGTATTTAATCGATGGGCAATGGTCAGAACCGTGCAGTCTTTAAACTTCCTGCGAATGGTGGACTGGATCAAGGCGTCCGTTTGCGGATCCACATTCGCAGTGGCCTCGTCCATCACCAGGATGCGATTCTCCCGGAGAATGGCACGGGCCAGACAGACCAACTGCCTCTGGCCGACGCTGTAGTTAGACCCACCCTCGGAGATCATACTTTCAAGACCCTTGGGCAGTTCGGACACTTCCTCTTTAAGGTGAACCTGGAGGAGACATATTTCAAGTAACTAATTGATTAATAATATAGCTTATCTTACCTCCTCAAGGGCCTGCCACAATTTGTCATCGGAATACTGCTCAAAGGGATCCAGATTATAGCGCATAGTGCCCGAGAATAGTACGGGTTCTTGGGGTATTATGGAGATCTTGCTCCGCAGATCATGTAGCCCAATCGCGGCTATATCTTTATTATCTATCACCACAGATCCGTCGTTGTAGGAGAGTCTGAATAGGGCGTTTATGAGGGAGGATTTGCCTGCTCCCGTTCTTCCCACAATCCCCACTTTCTCACGGGGTTGAATGACGAAATTGAGGGATCTCAACACACTATCCGTCTTGGGATCCGGGTTGTATCTCAGACTAAGTTGCTCGGCTTTTATTTCTCCCTTCTGAGGCCAATCTTTCGTTGGCTTTTGGTCCGCTGGAGATTCGAATTTCCCCTCTGACTCGAGGTCCTTATACTCCAGGACTCTCTCCACAGAAGTCATGGAGTTTTCCAACTCCGCCGATTGTCGCATTCCCCACTGTACAGTGCCAGTCATGGACATGGCTTGAGTGATGGCCAATCCAATTTGTCCCGGATTATCCAGCGGTGGATTGAAGTAGCTCGTCAGGGTCACCGATATCACATAGGCCACACAGAACAGATCCAGATAGTAACCGAAGGCGCGACTCGTCGAGAGGAATGTATAGTATCCTGAACTGTGAAGGTCCTGGTAGTTATCATATTCCTTCGTCAACAGATCCTGGGCACCCAAAGCCCTAATCGTGGGCAGGCCATTCAAAGTTGCGCTGAAATGCGAGTACATCGGTGATCTGGCCACCGCCTCCAATCTCTTCACATCCCTCGAGGTGCTCAGGTAGAATTTCCGGAGGAAGTGGAAGGCCACGAACATCGTCGTTGTGTTGATTAAGTACCAAGGATTCGTGATGCAAAGCACACAGATAACTCCAGTGATTGTGAGGAATATTTGGATACAATCCAACATAACGGCGGGCAGGACTTCATCAACTTGTCCCAGATCCATAGCAAATCGATTAAGGATCCTTCCCGACGGATTCGAGTGAAAGAAATAAAGGGCAGTCCGCGCTAAGCCATGGAACATCGAATTGTGCAACTGAGTTGAGGAATGCATGGCCATGCTGAAGAACAAAAGAGTTCGCAGCAGGGCGAAGATCACCAGGGCTATATTGATTCCACTGAAGATATAAATGTCCAGAGATGAAGACAAATCGTTGTTTTTCACCCTGAAATTAAAATGGTGTAAGAATCATTACATCACTCAAACATTCAAACTTGGTTTTTCTGGGAGAGAGCTCACAGATTAATTTTGTTTCTGTATTTGAGTGAGCAAGCTCAAAAAAATCGGTTGACCATATTGTACGAGTTCTGGTAAGAAATAATAATGAAAGTGATCACTTACCAGTATGACAGAAAGAAATCGCCGCCAGAGGCCAGGAGTTGAGTGCCAAGGCAAAAGAAAGCCACCAGGGCAACCAGGAACCATCCAGATCCCGCGAAGAAATATTTTCCATACATGCTTAAGCCGATTTTCCCCGTGGAACGGGCTTCCTGCACAGGTTTCCTGTCGTCCTCAATAACAGAATCCTTGCCAGAATCCACTGAAGTGACGCTAACTCTGCTCTGCTGGCTGCTTTGTCGGGAGTAACTGGATTTATCCGCCCTAGCTTCATCCTGATCATTTAGAAAATCCTCGTTTTCCTCGTGGGTTTGCTGAGCCAGAAGCTGGGCAAAGTCCAGGCCGCTATTTAGCATCTCCTCATAGGTGCCGACGGCTGTCACTTTTCCCTTGTCCATTATCACAATGACATCGGCATGCTCCAGGAATTGCAGTTGGTGTGTTACCAGGACCACCAGTTTATGTCTAAGGAATCCCCGCATGCACTCCTCGAACAAGTGGCGACCGACATGGGTATCCACAGCGCTCAAGGGATCATCGAGAAGGTATATGTCCGCCTGGCGATACACAGCTCTGGCCAGACTAATCCTAGCTCTCTGACCCCCCGAGAGGGAGGTCCCTCGTTCGCCCACCAAAGTGCGATCTCCCTGAAGCAGTTCAAAATCCCGTTCCAGTGCACATTTTCGTATAACATTACGATAGCGGTGCTTGTCCATGGGCAAACCAAAGAGGATATTGTCCCGAACGGAGGCGTTAAAGAGCCAGGGTTCCTGGGAGGCGTAGGATACTCTGCCCCGGATATTCAGCTTTCCAGATTCCGAAGGGAGTTCCCCCAGAATGGCTTGAATTAGACTGGACTTACCAGAGCCCACAGGTCCTATGACCGCCACCAATTGCGGAGGCTTCAGACTGAGGTTGATATTTTCCAAGACGGGTTCGCTGTGCTCCCGACTCCAACGTGCCTTAAAGGATTGGAATTCCACCAGGGGATCTTTATCCAGAATTCTGGATTTTTCTTCCTCTTCAAGAGATGAAACGCCGGCTTCATCTCGCATCATAAATGCCTGGATTCTCCTAAGGGTAACCAACATCTCGGCAAACTGCGACATCCCACTGGGGAAAAACTTGCCCACCGTTCGGCGCAGAATATTGTAGAAAGCTGTTACTGAGAAGGCTCTCTCCGCCGTCAATTCTCCGCCCATGAGAACAAATCCGAGGAGGCTTACAAATATCGCAATTCTGCCTAGAGTAATTTCGAACGATAGGAGAGTTCCCCTGATATAGTTCACCTTGCGAATGGAGCTCATCTCACTGCGTCGAAGCTGTCCGATCAGTCTACCGAAGGGCTTCTCCCAGGTGTACATCTTTATCACCTGTATCCCAGATATAATCTCATTCATCATCCTTACTCGCTGATCCGTCCTTAGGGCCGTTTGCAATCTTAGCTTGGAAGTGAGTCGACTTAGATAGGTTTGAATTGGCAAATACAGCAATATTATTCCAATTCCGTAGAGCGATGCAACGCCAATATGTTGGTAGAGAAAATACGAGGATATCAGCAGCTCCAGTGGTGCCAGCCACAGGAAGTGAAAGTGAATTAGGGCTCGATCGAAGCGTCCCAGGTCGTTGGACAAAAGGTTAACCACCTGACCTGTGGTCGTATCTCCCAATGCAGTGCGACTCAAGCGGAGAGCTTTCCGATAAATGGCCGTACTTACGGCCACTCTCATCTTCATAGCCAGATGCTACGCGGAAAAATGCTTATTATTACGTTTCTCATAGAAAATATTTTTTACGGACTTACCATCATTCCCATCATAAAAGGATGGAGCAGTACAACTCCTGCTAAAGTAGTTAAAATTAAGGTTATCCCATAGATTTGAGCCATGACTCCATCGCCATTTCCATTAGTTGTAAACTCGGCAATTAAAGCCCCCAGCAGCAGTGGAAAGGTGCCTCTGTAATAAAAAATAAATATATAATTAGGGGAGAGAAGTTTACAAAAAGAAAGAAGATAACATGGATTTCCTTTTCACAAAATAACTAAATTATTTTGCAAGCTGAAAATTAAAAAAAAATCATTAGTCTCACCTCGTTCCCAATTCCAGCACTCCAATAACCACGCCCGACATAAATAGTTGCCAGCCGAATACCTTTAGTATAACCCTAATTACACTTGGTTCCTTTTTCGGATTATTACGACAGGAGTTGACTTCAGCCTGCCAGGTCTCAAAGAATGTATCGCCCAAACTCTCCGCTTTGTGACCCTTCATCGCCTGATAAAGATCCGTGGGCTCCAGGGTTTTCTTTCGGCCCTTGAAGAGAATCGGCAAAGCAAAGCTGCGAAAAAGATGATTAGAAAATAAATATTTTGATTATAAGTAGTTGGGCGTTAACGCTCTTTACAGTAATTGTTTCTCCAAACATGATAACGAGAAGTGACAGACGTGATCTTTCAGCTTCTGTTATCTACTGATAAGAATATCATTTTTTCACTGATAATTCCCATGTAAAATCGTCTCTTATTTAATTTGAAGATTAATAGAAAAATTTACCAAAACATCATCGAGGAAAATACTCCCGCCGATTCGCGAGGATTTTTTGGCAATTTATTAGCCTGCATGATTTTTTTACGTGATTTTTATCATTAAATAAATCAAATTAGTTTATACAAGTTTTTTTATACAAGCACTATCTATCTATCTAAGCACTTTTTCTGCAAAATTTCATTTGGTTCAACGAATTCTAATGCAATTCACTCTTTCACAAATTAATTAAATAACAGTGAAAAATTCCATTCACCGGTTAACGAATTAAGATAAAAGCGTCCGTTGGGTTCCGCTTTTCAACTTGATCTGGTCCATTTTTAAGTGCCTCCCATTGAGTGATAAAAGTCACGGAACTTTTCTCACCTGAACTACGTGCCTTATCTTGAAGATAATCTCCTTGGTTTATGTTGCTAATTAAGGAAAATCTGTTATTCGGTGTTTAATTATGACACATTGTGCGTCAAGGTTAAAGGTTAATCATATCTTTATTTTTATGCCTTTAACTTGTTGTGTAAACAATATGTATATGGAATACATTATTTTGAAAATGCTATTATTTCACAAGAACTTGTAACTTTTATATTATTTGAAAGATAAAAAACAATAAAGATTATACTACGGAAAACCTAAAAATAGATTATTATCCGCGTTTTCGCTTATAAACGACCAGCAGGGATGGGAGTTTAGAACTGATTTCATTAAATTTATTTTAATTCAACTTTTTATTTTGTATCCAAAATGTTGCCCAGTTTTCTTAGATATTTAATTTTAATATCAAAATATTCAAAGATTATAATGTGAACACTGAATGGTAAGCTCTTTGCAGAGCTTTCAGCCTCCTTAAAGCTTTGGTTTGCGGCAAAACTAACTTACATTTATTTACTACATCTTGATGATTGAGTATCTATTTATATTAACCAGCAATAGATTTTGTAATAAATGAGTTAAATATAATACATACATATATATGTACATTCCTATAAGTTAGAAGTTATGCACCGTTTATAGACCTTATAATTGTACTTAATTAATTTGATTTTCTATGATTCTAATAGGTAATAGAAGCAATACATTTATTAGAGTGTTTCTGATAGAGATTATCTCGATTCCTGTCAGAATCCCAGCTTTTTGCTCAATTGACTGCCCTCAAGTGTAATCCTACTTTAATTCAAACTATTTTTGCTAATAAATATTTAACAAACGTGCAATTAGCCAAAAGATCAACAACAGAATGGGCCATTAAACCTTTTGAGGCCAGGACATTCAAGTGCTAATTGATTTCCATATGTCTGAGTGTCCTTGTTTATTTTGGGGAGGATGCGCCGCTCCACAAAAATTAATTTCCCACAGCCGAAAGGGATTTTATTACGTCCTGCGTGCGTCCCTCATAATCTTCTCATATTAAACTAATTGCCGTAAATTTCAACAACAAACTGCCATAAATGTTGGGCATACTTTTAGTTGCCAAGACGCTCCGCTCCGCCCCGAAACCGCCCCGACCCGCCCCCTTGGGCCAAAAACCATTTTACCGTCAAAAACTTGTCTTAACTTTAATTAAGTGGCATTATGTTCAATTAGGCAAAAGTTTCCAATATGCAAATTAACACAATTTGAGTGTAAAGTGCCTTGCCTTCCCCGGCCAAGGAGATGTGCGGTGGCTTTTTGGGGGCGTGGCACTCAACTTCTGTGGCAGATAAATTGGCCTACACACAAATCAAAGTGCCTCGAATCGTGGTGGGCGTGGCAGTTTGTTAACACATTTTGCACATTTATCTATGCAGGATCTATCTTGGCCCCGCTTCCCGCTTCTTAACTGGTTTTGCTGTTGGCCGTTGGCAATAAATAAATTATTATGCCTGAAATCCTGACAATTTCTAGGACTGGAATTAGGTAGTTAGGCCAAGGGAAGAGCGAGGTGGATAAAGGACATAAAAGTTGCCCATAACTGACAGCTTTGATAGACTGAATTCAAAATATTATTATTTAATGTATTTAAATCTGTCATTCTCTATTTAAGTTATTTTCTTTGTTTCCAAATAAAGTAAAGTAAATGTAAATAGTTTCCTGGTTAACTCCCTCAAAATCCCTAATCAAACCCACAATTATTAGACCCTTAAACTGTTTTCCTCACCGCATAGTTGGATTACAAACATTCCCAAATAGTTCATTACACATAATGGTCAAATCTTGTGGTTTAGTTATTAGGGATATACATTGGATAATCCAACCCAACCCAGCCCAGTTTGGTCTTAATTATCAGCCACTTTCTGTCCACCCCTGCCTACCCCTAATATTCGCTTGACGATTAAATTTCAAATGTCTAATTCGTAGTTGATGGCTGGGCCAATTCCGTAATTCACGCTCACATGTACAAATGTATATCCCTGGGCTTCTGTGTGTGGGTGAAGCTCTGCAGGGTTTGATAAATGTGAGGGGCAAATGGCTGTATCCCTGTAATCCTTGCCAGCCTACAAGCATCGCCATCTAATTGCAGTCGCCTTCGATGAGCGGGGATTAGAAATTAATTAAAGTATAAAGCTAATGTGACATTTGCATGTGTTTCCCTCAATTTCCTTGGGTCCGGACGTCTGCCATAAATGTAAGTCCACCGAATGTGATTAATTAGCTTGCACTAATGCCGGACTTTTGACTCTGGGGAGCCATGGCTTTGGCCTTTATCAATGGCTTTTCTTTGACTGCTCTCCATTGGCGGCACCTAATGACCCTTGATCCCCGTGCAAAGGGTTCACTCCAATAAATGCAAATAGCTATTCATTCCATTTAGTTAGCACTCCTTTGAGTGCTCATTTACTAAGTAAGTCTTTAAGGGCAATACAAGCAAGATAAGTAGTACAAATAACAAGACAAAAAATACAAAAAGGGTTTACTATATAACTTTAAATAAATACATTTTTTGTGTTTCAACATTAACGAGTTATTAAATTCCTTGATATTAAACAACCGACTAGTTACTTCTTTGGAACACCAGCAGCCATCCTTTCTTCGATTCATTTTGATTCAATTTACAGCCTTTTCTGCATTATGCAATATTTTCTCGTACTATTTTTTCTTTGAGTAATCCCGACTTATTGCACCTTGCGCCCTCGAGTTTACTGGCGGCAATAAAAAAACAACGAAACATAGAGAGAATTTTTCATGCATAATGCGGAGAGGAAGAGGAAGGGGATGCGGATGGCGATGGGGAAGTGGAATCAACAAAATGCAGATAACGCGATGGCAGCTGTGTCCTCCCTTCATTCCAAACAGGCTTTGCTGTCAGCAGCGTTTCCGGTTCCGTTTTGCTGCTCGCCGACTAGCGCCACCTGGCGGCCACTCTGGTCGCGATAAAGTTATGTAAAAACATTTTGCATTAAATATTTTAATAATTTTTGCTCCAAGTAATTGGAGAGTGTAAGGGGTATTTATGATTTTAATTCATTTTATGAAAGTGTTTATATGGAAATTATGTCCTTTTGAGCATTTTATGGAAATGTTACGTGTTACGTGGATAGTATGTCCTTCTGAGCATCTCAATATAAAAGTAAAAGAAACCTAAATTTTGCGGCATTTTTACTCTAATTATTTGATTTAATTTTAATTTTTTTTTAAATTGTTAAGATTTTGTAAATTAAAAAAAAAAATATATATATATTAAAGACAAATTAATAAAGATCTAAAAGCATGGTAACTAATGGTCGTAACGTTTTTCCGCTATAACTTTACCTATATATTTTTTTTTTATTTGATTGAGATTTATTTTTATTGAGTTTTTTTTTTGACTTGCAATAAATTGCATTTTTGTTTCGACAGCCGCATTTCATATTTGTATTTCGAGCACTTCAACATCTTTGGGATTTCTGTGTTAACTTTTGTTCAGCTGCTTAACCCCATAGAGCCGCGAATTCTTATTTTTCTTGTGGTTGCAGTTGCACTTACTGCGATTTGTATTTATTTGCGAGTAAAGTCAGTCACGTTCGCTGGGGGAATAGGGGTGAGTTGTTGCTGCAATCAGCGTTTTATGTGGAAAAAAGAGGATGGTGGGGGACTTGTGGAGTCCCATTCAAAGGCCGCTCATTTCGGTGGCTTTTCCCCCCCCCTGACTCGCATTTTCCGGCTCTGTCAGGCACAAAGGTGCATAATTTTAGTTAAATTTTTGGCATTTCATGCACGAAAAGGTTTTTGGGTTAATTTACGTGGGGCATTCAATAAGTGTGCCACCTGTTCCCCTGCTGTGCATGCAGAATGTGACAAATAAATTGAATTAAGAGCTAAATGAAATGGAATTTATGGCACGCGTGTGCAGAAATATTTTCGACGAGCTGACCGACACATAATTTGAGGAATGCAGGTACCGTTGTCCGGGCAACAGGTGCACTCACTGGAATTGTCAGCCAAAATTAATCGCGGGCTTCAAGGTATTATCATGTAGCAGCATGTAGGGCACTTAATTTTTATTAAAGTCCCAAAAATATTATACAACCTTTAATTTCGTACCTTATAGCGTTGTTTTTAATTAGTTTCTAAATCGGCACTTAGCTAAAAAATTTAAAAAGGCAAAACAGGCAGCGTGCCGATTTTGAAACTAACTAAAAAATTTTTAAATATTTTTGTTTGGCGGGGGTGGAACAGCTCAGTCTCGTATATATACTTTGTGGGGTCGGAGATGCTTCCTTCACTGCGTTGCAAACTTCTGGACAAAATTATAATACCCTGCAAGGGTATAATAAAATTACACGAATCGAAAACGAATAATATGGAAAGTAACTCTTAAAACTGTCTGTGTTCAACCCCATGGATTCATATGAATGTCAGAACAATTAGGCAACAGTTATCTGTCCATTACACTAAGAAACTCTCCGGATAGATACGAGATGCCGTCTTGCCTTCCTGGGCCTCGCCTCGCTCTCGTCTGTCGTCATAAATTTTGCGACCCAAGGCATTAAACAAACTAGGACAAAACTCATTTGGTAAACAGGCAGGATATGCAGGATGTGCACAATGGCTCGGGTATGCCTGTGTGTGTGGGGAGTATCTGTGCTTGGGAGATTAGGCGAACGCACAGGAAAAAATGGGATTAAAAGCTTGATTAAACTAATTAAATTTATATAAAATATGCAGGTCACTAAATTTCTATACAAATTTCAAAATAAATATATTGCTGTTATGTTTTAAAAACACACCATGTTAATAAATATTTTTTCCTGTGTATGCTTGCACTATCAACACACTGCAAGTGTTGCAGTTGTGAATCTTGAAAGTTTCGGCTCGGTTTTGCCAAAAACTTTCCGTTACCGCTGCCTGCTGGTGGTCATGTTGCCAGGGATTTTGTTGTAGAATCTGCAGTCTTTTTTTTTCTAAGAGGACTTTTGCATACGGGAGCTAAGGACTCGTCCTTAGCCTTCACTGCGACTTTGGGGCCGCAAAAGTTATGGCTGGAACACATCGAAAGCCATGTAGCTTCCAGGTTGCGGTCTTGCTGCGAAACAGAAAAGAGGCCGGGAGAGAGCTGTTGCTGCTGCGAAAACTGTGAAAACTGCGAAAATGTGTTAATTAGCCGAATGTGAGTGAGTGAGCGTAGTGTGTGTTTGTTTGTTTTTGGGAAAATTAACACTTGTGTGTGTCAAGCGCAAGACAACTAATTAGCCTGTTTATGGTTAAGTGTGAACCTAATGTAATGAAATGCCCCGAGGGCCCATTTGGATCGGATATTTGATATTTATTTAAGGCTATAATTTAGGTCTGCCTTGGGCAGAACCAGTAGAGTGAATATTATGATTGCGTTAGCTAAATCTGCTTACTGTTTGTGAATGAATTCGCTCAGTAAATCTATTTATTTGAAATATTTATTTGGTAATTATGATTTATAAAAATTGTATGGAAGAAAATACGTCTAACTGTCTAACTATCGCAAAACGATTTATTCATTCGATAAATTCAATTAGACGTATATTATAATAATTATAATAAAATTTTAAATAAAATATACTTTAGTCTTACTTTTATTGTCCATTTTAAGACCACAAAATCAGTTAAATTGTTTTATATTTTTTCAAATAAGGAGTCACAATTCCACATGCGCTAGTTCATTAATTTAATTGTGAAGTCACAAATTGAACTCTCCACAATTGATGATGCTCTTGTCCTTGTCTTGCTGTCTCCCATGGGTTTGCCATATCCAACATTCCACTCATTTGATTTCATTTGTTATCATCATCAAGTTGATCTGTGTCGGAAAAATCTGAAGAGGGAGCGATGTAGGGGTTTTCGGTCTCAATTTGCGTCTGCCTCTGATTTCTTGTTTGGCTAATTTATGCGCTTCGCTGGATAATAAATTTTATATTTACGTTAAGCAAAAACAAACACCAAAAGAAACAGAAACAGAAAGTCACATCGGACTAACCATATGTTGGTGTCTCTGTCTCAGCCGAATCCAGCCATCTCTGTCTGCTGCCCCTGACAATATGTCATTTGTTCCTAAATGCGCCAGCGTCCTTCGCTTCTTTTTTTGTGTCTTCCCTCCTCCTCTTTTATAAATATATTATATATCCTTTGTTGTTGTTTCGATTCCGAACCATTTGTTATCGAATTTGTTTGTGCTTATTTCGTATGCCGAGCGGCGCAAGAGTCCTGTTCTGTTTCATTTGACGGCGGGGATGGGACTTCGAGGGGGTCCAGCGGAGTGCCATGGGGCGACATGTGTCCTTGTGGGCTCTACACGAGCTCTTCGTTCAGCCCCTCGTCCTCCCATCGGCCCCAATATATGCATGTTAATTTGCTGTGATTCAATAGGTTCCCATTGAGTTATGGCGACATTAGGCAGGGGAAATCCTCCAGGGATGAGCATTCGTTTGCAGGATTTCCCGGGCCACAGAGAAGAGACCACTTGATGGTTGAATAAATACAAACGAATTAACTTTAAATGGTGGAGAGTTATAGGTACAATTTTAATGGGCATATAGGAGCGGCGAAAACTTAATTAGGCCCAAGAGCTGGATATTCATCAACGAATAAATATTTTACAAATCAGTAGAGTGGTTCAGAGAATTCTTAAATATAATTATCACTAATTAAAAATATTTGGCAAAGCAAACAATTTAATTGCAATTACTTTCTTCATACTTTAACTTCATAAACGAAATTAAATAACTATTCGGCTATTAATACCTTAATACATTGCAGAAAATATCCAATTAATACTCAAAGTATTTATTTCGCCTTAATAACAAAACCCAATTATTGCAGTTAAACTTTGGAAAATAAATACCTTTTGTTTAAGCAAACAAGCTTATTAGAATTTGTCCTGAAACTTTCCCAAAAATGATGACAAAACTTAAATACTTTTCAGCAAAATCAATATTTTCTTGTGCAAGCAAATATTTTCCTCCAGGAATTTCAATTGACATTTTCGCAAGCCGATGAGCAACTTTTCCTCAGAATTACTACTTTATACAAATTAAGTAAACTTGTCCCCGGAAAACTTGAAATTCATTTACAAGTAACTTCAATTGATTTCACTTGTTACATTTCCCCCGACAGCGCCTCTCATCCATGGATCTTCGCCTCCCTGGGCATGAAATTATGTTTAACATGTTTTCAAAGGAAATTCTTATAAATGTTTATGCATTTCCGCTGCGCATCCACAAACTGCTTCGATATACCGAAGCTTATTGAAAACTTTTACAAACTGTTGCCCGATTCCTCGGGGCATTTTATCTTTATGCCAGCCCAAGCTCAAGCCCAAGCCAACTCGGAGGTCGGGGGTCGCCGAGGTCGACGCAGGAGGTGGAAGGTTGCAGGCTCGTTATTCCCAGTTTCCAGATCCCAGTTATTTTTATATATGTATAAACAGCTTGAAGTTCGTGGGAAAAGTGCTTGGATTCTGCCTGTTTTTTCCGGCCTTGGGGGGCGGCAATTGATTGGCAAAATACTGCGGCTGGGAACTCTTCTTTATCGTCTATTTATGCCAAATCATGAACTTGCCTTGATTAGCTTTACTTGCTTTATATACATTATGCTAATGGATTTATCTAAAGACTTAATTAAATATGTTTTGTAATTGTAAATGAAATTCTCTAAACTTAGGCCTTAATATCTTAGAACAATAAAATTTGTAATATTGTATTTATAAGATGCTGGATTTTTGAAGTTGACAAATGTTATTTAGTATTTATTTGTTTGCTGTAATTTTCCATTTTAAAATTCGTTATATAAAAGGAATAAGGAGAAGGTCTTCTGTTTGGCGTCTCCACATTAGATATTTATTTTTTGCACTCCTGAGAAATTTGCATTTACATGCAACATATGCCACATCAGAATGTTGCATATTAATTCTCCTTTGTCTCCGTTTTTTTTTGCTTTTTGCTGAAATGTTATTTCGCCCAGCTTGCTGGCCACATTTTTTGTTTTTATTAATTTCCGCTTCAAGTTGCTGGAGGTTTCATTCATTTCCTGCGTCGCCTGCCCCGCCGACTCATCTGGCAGTTTATCCTGCGCTCCTTTCCAGCGCCATGTAAGGCAATGTAAACTTTTGCTTAAAACAAACAGGCCACGTCACGTGATGGACGGTCAACAACTTCAAGAGAAACAACAATCGAGTTGACGGTCGGCTTGATATGTAAATCATATAGCCAGATGTGTTCAACATTTACAAAGCCCTGTTCCCATGTTGATAAATCATAATATGCAGAGGGAACGGAAGGGTCCTATGATGATGGCTGTTGGTGTAATGTGTAAATGTATAATGTGGAACACAAAATTTTTAGATTTATGCAGCATTATTTTACAGTTTGCCGGTGGAATGCGGTTTGCTTTGCGGAATGGGGGCAGATTATTTATAATGGAAATTATTTGGAGTTTACAGGGTCGGCTTGCATTTTTGAAAGCAAAACTAAGATTTAAATATAAAAATTATTCAGTTTACTGAGGCTTTAAGAAATATTTCATTATTTTTGTAGTTGCTTTGATAAAATATAGTTATTGTATTTATTTTTATTTATAATATTGTAGGACTTATACCTAGGATAATTATATTTTCAATACAATTATATTCCACTCTTTATCTTAAGCTTTGCGGAAATCCAAAGAACACCCCAAACTTATGTGCTTAGTCTAAGGACGTTCATGAGTTCCTTTGACGTCTTCAAAAGACTGCCAGTCCTGTCTGGTCAAAGTTTTTGAACATGAAGACCAATTTTATTTTTAGCTAAGACCTAGCCACTTCACGTTGAACACTTTCCACTTTTCCTTTGTTTCCGCATGCACAAAAGTTGTGCATTTCATGGCCCATTTTTTATTCGTGGCTGCTGGCTTTAAAATGCACAAAACAGGTTGGGTCCGGCACTCTTTCTGGTATCCTTTCTGCACCTGCTTCTGCAGGAAGCTGGGATCCTTAGCCACGCTGGCACGGCACAGTCGAAAATCCAAAATCCGACGCTTTATGTTTGCGTTAACGTGTGCAAAATCTGATGGTTGGCACTAACTTGCGGATTTAGGTGTTGAAAATTATGTGTAAAATGTGTCACAGTTAAGCTCCGCCATGTTCCAGGCTAAGTTTTCCAGGGCGGGCCAAAGTGGGTGGGCGTGGCCGCGCTACGTGGCGAGTGCTAAATGTCGCCCAAGGCCAAGCCCCCAAGCCCCGCCCGCCCAGTTCAGCCGCCCCGCTTTGCCATTTCCCAGACATTTTCCCAGCTACGCATCCACCAGGTCACATTTTCGAGTCATAGTTTTCAGCGCCCCTGCATATGCAGATGAGCGGGACACACTCACACACACACATACACACAAAGACTGAGGAAAAGCGGGGAAAATGGTGGAAAACTGGGTGAGCCAAGGGATGGGGGTTCGGGTGGTTTTTCGGATGGCGAAGCGTGTGCATTATACAAATGAGTTTATGCAATTTTCGACTCAACTTGAACTTTGCTCAATTTTGCTCAACTTCACTGGCTTCCAACTTTAGTTTCAGATTTAATCGGTTGGCCAAAAATTATCAGTGAATTTTGATTAATCTATGCGAAAACGTCTTAGCTGTATAAAGTTTTTCAAAGTTTTCTGATTAAAGAAAGAGAAGGCAAAATCTCAAAAGGCGCACAGTTTGCCAAACCACCGACCAATAATTTTATAAAAAATATGTTAAAATTAGTTTATACTATAAATATGCCATAGATTATTCCAAGATCTTTTGGCTAGTTAAGATAGTTTTAATTAATTGAAAATGGAAACATTCTGCTAATTATAATAATTATTCCCTTCTTTGTATATCCTTTAAGCTATAAACTACAATTTACGCAAAAAATACTTGTCTTTTAATTTCTCCACTCGCCTTTCATCTTCACATAATATTATTTATCCATCAAAGCCATTTTGTGGCCCTTGTGAGAGCTTGCGTCATGTGTATCATTAGTCTGAGAGGCAATATGTCCTCTCAATCTCCTTTGGCCCCGGGACCTTAAGACCTGCCTGGCACTTGCACCTGATCCACCGCATCGGGCCGGCGTGCACGTCAGGATATCAGGACACCCGGCTTTGAGCCGAACGAGCTGTGCTTCTTCTTAATTAAAATATTTATCAAGCACTTTTGGTGCAGGCAACAAATTAATACCAGAGACCCCAATAATGTTGCAGGAGGCTGTATCACAGGAACAAAACCAATTTATGAAATAAAGTTAAGGGTGCAGTAAAGCAGAAAAAAAAGTAGAAAATGTTTAAATACTTTAAGCCTATTTTGGAGCTAGTATAACAGCAATTTGAACGTTTCTGCATTCATAATATTTAATTTAAGATTAATTTAATTAAACAAATTAAGTAAACTATATCAGATAAATGGAATAAACCTAATTAATGAGCAATCCACAAGTTTATCATAATTTTTTTTCCCAGTACAGTAGCCCGCAGCTTGCATATTTTTTGTCGCAAGCACCGCAGTGCCGTCGTTGCAACAGCAGCGTCAACATTGCAGTTGCCTGCTGCCAAGTTGGCCAACTAGGCAGAAGCGACAGGGACGACGAGCCGGAGCTGCTAACAATCCAGAGCGCCAGTTGGACGAACAGCTTGCCTGGATAGGCTCTCGGAAAATGGAGCTGCTGTGTGTACACTCCGCTGGTGCTCCTCGGAAGCCCATCCAACTGCGTTCATGCCTTCGTACTTTCTGTGACAGCAACAAAGTCTGGCGTGCAAAATCTAAAATATTTATGCGGCCAGAATGGCGTCATCCAACGGTTCGCATCCATCGTCCTGCCAGCACTTCCTGCTGGCTGTTCGTCAGAAAAGTTAGACTAGAAAGGGGGGGTGGCAAAAGTCATACAAATTCAATGAAAAATTGAAAAACTATTAAAATTGTAAATGTAAGCAAATTTGCAATTTTATATGACTTGTTGAATTTTCAAATAAATTAAGCCCTGGGAGGTTTTACTAAAAGAATATGTTGGAAAGGAGGTAGATAGGTAACTGTAAGGTAAACCTTAGTATTCATCGTAACTATGTTAAAAAAATGCATTGTACTTAAATTAAAATTATCCTAAGGTTGTTTTGTTTATTTTATCTTTTTCCAGTTCTTAAGTTTAATGTTTCTATAAATCTTTCATAATTTTGCAAAGAGTCCAAGAAGGCCAAGCCATAGTATTCATCGAAATTTTAACCTATTAAAATGCCTGTGTTTTTGTGCTTTTATGTGTATTTTGGCATTGCTAGTATTGTTTTTCTAATAGAGGCATACGAGTGGGACAGATAATTAAAAAATGGTAAGCTAGTATAAATATATAATTATGATACTAAATGGAAATAATCGTTTGTACATTTTAGAACAAATTCGAAAATGTGACCGTGATTTTAATAATCCATAAAACCATCAAATGCAACATAAGCCAACAAATTAATTAGAACATTTAAATAGATCTCAGCCTGAGTCCCAACTTAAGCGCATTAAAGATAATTGCAATTTGTATTATGCAAATTGCCAGTGCGAAAAGTAAAAGTGGCCAATGAGCCAAAGGCCGATCAGCAACAAAAAAAAAAAGGAGAAAATCGTTTGCCGGAGGAAAAACAATGAACAAATTAAGTGCGTGAGACCCACGACCGAATATTTTTTTTTTCAATTTGCATTTCTTTTTTTTTGTATCACAATTGTGATAATTGCTTTCCAATCGATAGAGCAGAAGTGAAATGAATGAAATTCAATCATAAAGTCGACCAATTTCCTGCTCTCCTACCCACTTTGTCGTTTCTTTTGCTCTTTGGGCATACATAAATTTATGCAAAAACTCTTTTTTGCCCCATCTGTGCACTTTGTGAAAAGTCCCCTACTTTGCTTAATAAATAAATTAGATGTTAGTCGAATTGTTGCAATAAATTGGCGATTATTAGCTTTGGACATTGCCCCATAATTGGTTTTAGTAATTTTATAAAATCCGATTTTAAATAGAATGTTAAAAGGCAACAAAAATCGTTATTTGATATTATGAAGCCTATTAAGTGGGCGTAAAAGCTTTAAAATTGAAAGCGACCTTTTTTGCCTAAGGATATCCGGTTGGAAAATAATTTCCGAAATTTTAGATAATAAATGGACTTTTTGTGTTTTCACTTTTAAATAAATAATTGAGCGCATCGGCCTGCTTATAGTTTACCCTTTGAAAAATAATGGAAAATCAATTTGTGACTTGTTAATATTTTATTTTGTTCTACAAGAATTCAATTTAAAAGGAGTTTATTTTGTATACAAAACCGAACCATCAAAAACCATTGTTTGCAGAAAGTTTGAATCGAAGGGACAACTTTGTGTTTTACATTGTACACATCGACTGCCCCTAATATGGGCAACCATAATTTTGTGAATCTTAAACCTCACCTGATTGTCCGAGGAAATCTTCGATTGTCTTTCCCAATTTCCCTCCCTGCCAGAGACACTCAAAACGGGACCCGGAAAACTGGGTCGGTAGTCCGAGTATCTGAAACCGATTGGCAGCAACGAAGCAACGAAAGGGGGCAGGGCAATTGAAATGGCCTACCAACCTGGCCGAGACACACACTCGCACACGCAGCAGAGAGGCCGGCTCGCACCGATGGGGAAACCGCAGAGTCCCTACACGGTAATTATCTAACAAGATTACGCAAAATGTTCCTCCCCAGCGATGGAAACGGAAACAACGACAGCCGTTGCAGTTGAACTGGCAGTTGCAACGGAAAGAGGGGAGGCTCAGGTGCACTTCTCGAATAAATATACAAAAATTGTGTGAAATTACATTAAAAATAGCTTTAAAAATTAGTAAGATGTTTTTAAAATGTTAAGAATCTGTCAAAGAATATACAGAATATATTGTTACACTAAATATTATTGAAAAACATTATTGGGAGTCTATTAAACTGATCGGACTATCGTAGCAGATTTTCAATTCTACGGCTGTATATAGTAGTCTCCTTGCGCACCACAGTCTCGGTGCTCATCGTCACTACGTGGACTGCCGTCCACAGTGATATCAATATTATTTTGTCCCATATAAATATTATTAACTTTTTAATTATTTTGTGAAGGACCTAATTTGCCTTTTGCGAATAATGACTTGGGAATTAAAAGCAAATCCGTAGAATATTTAAATTGTTGCCCAATAAAATTAATATCATTTTTTTATTGCATGTTGTGTTATGTAAAACCCACATTTTAAATATATTATGCAGTTTAAAAAATCGATATTAAATAAATTATATTACAAAATATTTTTCTCTGAGTGCCTTAAAACTCAGGAGTCTGGCGAGAGGTGGCGGGGCGAGCGAACAACGGCTGATGACAGTGGGCAGAATGCAAAATGTTGTTAAGTCGCTGGCAAAACGCTCCGATGCACAAGTGGACTGTTGGGTTGGTGGTTATGGTTGCAAGGATCCAACGGTACAGGATCGGAGAGAGAGGGAAAAGTCGCTGGCGAAAAAGGGGGCCGGTAGGCGTTGGATTACGGCTCTTAATCCTGTGAATTTCTCGCTTTTACAACTGGCTTAAAGTGAAAGTGTGTCAGTCTCAGGTGTCCTTGCATCTGCTGACGAATGCCGCTCGCAGTGGCATGAGCCGCAGATGCGGAAATCATTCCTTTTCCCTGATGAGACGAATGTTTGGCGAAGTATTTCCTGGTGGAGTAAATTGGACTGCAACTAAGCGATTTTCGACTGGGGAAAGAGAAGAAGCAAACGTTAAACTGCGTTAAAATTTTCAAAATAAGTTGGAATGCAGCTTTAAGAATAATGTTGCAATTAAAAGATTAAAGCATAGTATTAATACCTTGGTTATAGTTAAACAAAGTATTATTATCGCCTATTTTTGTATTTTTTTTGAGAACACCTTGTATCCCAAAGACTTCTTACTTTTCCTTAATACTTTAAATCTTTAGCTACCTTGTTTGTTATTTCCTTGCATTCGTGATTGTCCTGTTCTAAATATTTTTCATTTTATTTTTCATTGAAGTAAATAATTTATTTTAAGCCCCCCTCTGACCTTTAAAAGTTTAAAAACGATTTCCTTGCAGCCCTTATACATTTTTGTTGAATGCAATTTTTATGCACTCCAGATGCACGTGCAGTCACAGGCACAAGCTGCATTCGATATATTTTATGTATATCGTTGGGGGTTTTATTTGGTTTTTCCGCCATGCCAAGGTCCTGAACATCCTGTATAAAACGCGCATCAAATGCAAATTTGTCCCCTTCTACTATTGTTTGTACTTTTTGTTTATTCCGGGTACTCTGTTAGTCCTGCATTTGTTTGCCATGTGTCTGCGTCTGGGGATAATCCCTATCCCTGCTAGGAACAAGTCTACCTGCACACGAACGGATTATTCGAATGTACTTGCGGATATTTATAATATGTATATTACCCCCGGCAAACAAGGGCAAGTGCTGCTGTAGACATACAAGTTTATATTTTATTGGTGCCCTTGGATGGATAAGAAGCTTTTTCTGGAACAGTTTCAACTTTCCGATTTAAAAATAATAATTTTTCAAGTGTTACCTGCTCGAATCACTTGATATGTCCACAGAAAAAGCCCAATATTGACATGATCAGCGTTGGATTTGCTGAAAAGTTTGTTTGTCCAACGATTTGGTGTTTGGTGGACAAATTTCCAAAACGCTTTTGTGTTAAATTTCTGCGGCCGCGATTTGCGGTGGCTGTGCCAATGTTTTGTTATATAACGCCGCTTTTAATTGATTTTCCATGTGCGGTCTGGTTGGTAGGCTTGCAATGGTTATAATGAACTGCAATTAATTTAGGACATTGCGATTAAAAAAACCACACAACAAATAGGGAAGCAAATTGCATGGAATTCAGTGTGGATTGTTTTACATAATAAACGCTCTAGAAAGAGAGGGAATATTTTTTTTAAAAATTTGGTTATGTAACTTTGGGAACTTTTAAAGTTAGAACTTATGTGATTGAAGTTTTAAATTTGTCTTGAACTTGAAAAGAACATTTGAAATTCGTGTCTATAGAATAAATAAGGAATCTAGAAATGTATTTAAAGGTCCTTGTAATAATATTAATTATTATTTATATCCGATGTATTAATTTAAATTTAAAGAATTACATATTTGATCAAAAAAGTGAAGGTTAATAGAATTTATATTAAAAGGAAAAGATTTTCCATTTCGTGATGAGAGTGAACCAAATCAAGGTAATCCCGAGAAACAGCTTGAGAAGAAAGCAAGTCAAGGCCAATAAGGCTTTGCGGGGTGAAAGCAAACCACATCAAAACCAAGTCAAAACCTAGACAAACACACTTGTTAGCTTATCATGTTACCCATGTTAAGCGTATTAATGGCAGCGAGGACGACGACAACGATGACGACAACAATAAAAGGGCGTCAGCCAGGCAAGGAACCGAGGAGCAAACAAACAAACATCAAGGACTATGACTCTGACTGGGGATTCCGGACGTGGGGGAGGAGTGAAATATTAATAGCCAGCTACTAAAATAGCAGAGGCAAAAATCCAAACACAAGACACAAAGAATCAGCATCGGGGCCAAAGAACCAACGAGTTTTGAGGTCTCAAGATAGGCGGGGTGAGGCATTTGAGGGTTTTGGGTTTGGCTGGTGGGTTTAAGCCACTTCGCAGGTCCTGGCTCAGACGGAAAACTTGGTATGCAGCCAACCGTGAGGCCATCACCCACATACCACTCCAGTCCCACCCCCACTTCCATAGGCAGCCATTCCGTTCCATTTTCCTCGTGTTTGTGGGACCGAGCTTAGCCTCAACCTCAAAATTGTGTGCGGATGCCTGTTAATGTGTCATCTTGCCGGATTCGCGTCTGTGGCTTTTATATATAGTCTATATAGAGAGTGAAACGCAGAATTTATGTCACTGGCAGTCGAGGAATTCATTAGTTTCAGTGTCGAGCGAATTGATTATAACGTCTGTTAATTACGTTGAAAGAAGACAAGATATGCTGGAAGGGAAGATATTGCAATTAAAGCTTGAACCTTAAGATTCGACATTCAAAAGGATGAGAATGAAATTATATTAAATCTTAAAAATATATTTAATATTTATTGAGCTTACTTATACTTATATCTTTACAAAACAATTCAATGTGTTTTTCTTTTAAGATATAAATAAAACAATGTGGGTTTTAAATTCATAATTATATATTAAAATGTTTTTTTACTTAAAAATATATACATTTTTATTTAGTTAAATATACTATACCTCCACTCCGCTGCCTTTCCTACTAAAGGATTTGAAAAAAGGGAAAAGAATACTTAAGCAAAAATATAAGAGTAGGTTAAGGGTCCCAGTAAAATTAATTTTGTAATTGTAAATTTAGTTGAAAGAAAACTAATTTATTTACTAAATATTATTTATTATACTTTTTATTTTTTTGGTCTAAGAAAAATCTATAGAGGAGTGCAACTGCATTTAAACGAATGGTTTTTACTTTTAACTTTTCGCCCCAACTGGTGTCTGGCCCTTTCTAAACTTTTTCCAAAAAACTTTTGGGGCCATGTTTTTATCGCACGCGCTGCTTTGTTGTTTTGCCTTTTTAAATATGTATGGGCATAAATTGCCGTATTCATTGACAACACAAGCGTTAAACCAGGGGGCGTGGCCATTTGTCATGTTAAACGTTAAACACAAACCAAACAAAGGCCAGGACTCTCTATGCCATATTGACATATTGCCGGGCTTTAGTTTCCTGTTTTTGATACGACTGAATACTGAATACTGGCCACCAAGCGACCGCGCCATAAAAATAATCAACATAAATTGTGAAGAGGCGAACGCGCCCGGCAGCAGCTGGAAGGGGAAACAATAACAATAAAAATAATAAAGCAAAACAATGCCAGAATATTTATGGGCACTACGTTAGGCGCTGCAAAAACAAAAAAAAGAGATTGTTATGTGCCCAAATGGCTGTGAAAAAAGAGCGCCCCACTCGGCCGCCTGTCTAAATTTACTTTTGTCTGCGTCTGGCAGCGTAAGCAAATCAACAAACCAGCACTGGGCCAAATGCTGCACTGGGAATTGGCATCGGCAAACACACAGATACTCCAGACACATGCACTCACACCCGCACGGCACACAGATACACACCCAGACAGGCAGAGTCCCCCAAACCGAAGCGGCAATGCATCGTTAACGCTAATGCTTGGTTAGTCCCGATCTCCCAGTGAGTATTCTCTCCATAAATTCACTAAAAATTGTTGTTTTCATATTTATTTAGCGAAGAATTATCATAGAAAAGATAATTCGTACTGCTGAAAGCTCTTAAATCGAGTAATTGTTTTCCAACACTTGGTATTTTGTGACTGAATTTTATTTAAGATAAAAGTTGCATTATAAATTGATTAATTATGCCAATGGATAATAAATGTATTTGGGTTTTTATGTTAGCTATTTTAAAAGCAATTTTATTGGTTTTTTATTCAGATTGGTTCTAAAAATAATTAGCTTTGGGACTTCCCGCTTTGTTTGTTTGATTTAAAGCCTAATAGAAAAAGGCTTTAATGCTTTTCATACCAAGTTTTACAATTGTACTAACGTTTTCGTTATTAAGCATTAAAATGTATTTAAAAGTATTTTCTGACCATAAATTGTTTCGGGTTAAACGCTGCAGCGTAACTAACTTATTTGATGATATATTTTCTTTATTTAGAATAAATATTATATCAATATTTAAAGATTCTAAAAACCCTGAAAGATAATGAAACGATTAAGGCCAATTTGATCATGTACAAATATTTACTTTCATTCAATGTTTGATCTAAACTAAAATTCAGCAAAAGTTTCGGCAGATCCTTATCCCGCTGAGCTGTTAAACATGCAAAGTCACTTTGTGAAGATTGCGAGCTTGTGTTTGCTTATATGTGCAAACAAATTAAGGCAAAAGCCAAATATACGGAATATGCAAATGTTGATGCTCTTAATGTTTGTTGCCACCTCAGCAGCGCTGGGAAGAGGAAGAGGAATTCTTCCTTGCGGTTTTTATTTTGATTTCAGTTTTTTTCGGCTTTTTTTTATTATTTTGTTGTTTGTTGGTTGGTAGCCTAAAAGTTTCTTTATGTAAATAAGAAATTTATTTTTATGTAAGCGCGAGCCTAAAGTTGTAAAATTGTTTGTTGCCAGTGCTTTTTTCCATTTCTACCGCCAGCCTCTTCAGCTTTTGTGGGCCGTTGCTTTATGGCCGGGCGCCTTAATTTAGTAGTTGGCTCTGAAGACGTAACTGTACATTAGGGAGTTGGGCCCAGTTGCAATATCTTATGATTGCCGGCTGGATAATGTTTTACGTTTCGCCGCCGCCGCCACTCTTCAGCGTTAGCCTAACCTTTGGAGTTTAATTTGCATTTTTATGCCGCTGATTTGAGTGGCATAAGTGAGTTATGCTCATAATGAAAGTGTTGGTATAAGTGAGTGACAAATTGCTTTAAAGTGCGGGGGATTTATTTCCCTTGAGGCTTAAATTAAATAAACAAAAATGATGTGAGTATCTTCACATAAAATTCAGAAAAACAATAATAGTAACAAAATATGTTAAATAAAGTTAATACTTCCAATGAATTCTTTGGATATTATAACTTTGTTTTTATTCAACAAAAAGTAAGCGGCATAAAAATACCTATAACTCATATTTATCTCTTTCTATTAAAGCCGTAACATTCCCAGTTAATACCCGTTGAGTTCTATTTTGGTCTTTAAGACATTTCCTGATAAATACCATTCCAAGCATTTCATGCCTAACCCACATATCCCGGGACCCATAAAATTTTGTTGCCTACTTTTTCGGGTAGCATGCACGCAAATTTTCGACAGCGAAACAACAGGAAACCCGGGAGGTGGATAGAAAAAAAATAATAATTTACAGGAAATCAATATGGAAACAGGCGAAAACAGGCGAAAAATACTCAAACGCGCAATCAGGGGTAAAGGCAAAGGCAATTGGCACTTCATCACTTAAGCACCTGAAAGGCATTTTTCACTTTCAATTTCGACGCAATGCCCCATAAAATCAAGCGGAACGCTGATGGCACACACACACACACACACTCGACCCAACACTCTGGCAGAGATTGTCAATCGAGCAGCTGCTGTGCAATTTACACGCACGGCAGCCAAATTGACAACCAGCTGACAACAACAACAATGCCAAACATCGGAGACAACCATCGAGAATTGTCAAGCGCGCTGTACGTGTGCACTTTGGGCGCAATCATAAAAAACAATTGAAATGTAAAATATAACATTTGTTTTACTTTTTCCTTAATGCTCTAGGAATGGTGGGTATATGGGGATTAATGTATGACAGGAAATCAATAGAATTTAGGTTGAATCTATGGCATAAAATCAGGGCTGGCTTTTACAACAAATATTTTATATACTTGTATATTGATCGGTTTTTCTAGCATAGCATTTTATAAAAAAATATAAACTAATTTATTAAAATATAACTGAGATTAAGGCATCTTACCTTGCAAAAGCCAAGATATTACTAAAACAGTTAAATCTATAATATTTGTTGTATTTATTCTTATTTTTCTATGTCAACCTCTATTTGCTAGGATTTTTAAGAGTACACCCAATTCGTTGTATATTATTTAGCACAAAGCATCGTCTGTTGTATCTCCATATCACCTGGCGGCAAAAGATTCCGCTCGCGATGTTGTTGCCTTCAATGCTTTTAGCAATCGCGCGCTGATTGCGTATACGACGAGTCAGCCAAATGCACACACAGCAATTTCTATTGTAAATTGTTCACATTTCTCACACAGGCTCAAACAAAAAATAACGAAAGCAATACCGGGAGTAGCAGCAGCAGCAGTGGCGACGGAAAAATAAAATAAAGTATAAAGGCGGGCCAAAATCGTCTTCGTCATATTTTCTGCCCAAGGCTGGCAAACAAATTTCGGTCACAGCCCTTTTGTCTTCGCCTCCCATTTCGCTCCTGTCCCGGCGACTCCATTCCTTCCTTCTGGTTTTCCGCCTAAGGGTTTTGAGTGGAGAGGAAGTTGCGGCGACATGTTGTCAATAAATTGACAGCAATTGAAGGTTTATAAAACACTTTTTTCGACCCTCTTTTGGGACTACACCAGCGTAAGGTGGGGGCGAATGTGTGACAAATATTTGAGGAAAAAAAAAGCAGACCCAAAAGCAATAAATTGTATGGTAAAAATGATTTTGTGCACCTTGTGACCAACTTTCCGGGTCTCCGCCAACCCACGCTGATAATTTCAAATTTATGGAAGTTTTCGGTTGGCGCTTTAAAGGGAATTGAGCGGCGCTCGTTAAAAATTTTGCTTTTTCATTTCAATTTCGTTGGGAGGCTGATTCGTTTTCCCTACCGCTGCTGCTGGCCAAATCCAATTTTCCAAGAATTAGCCTCTTGCCTAAAATTAAAGCTTGATGCTGGGCGAAAATCAAAGAGAAGCTAGCTGCTTCTCAGCCCAAAAGTCGCAAGGACACAACTCCCCCCACTGGTGCCAGACACTCAAGTTGTAATAAGTTTCCCTCGAAATTAACATGTCACCGCCGAGAGACATTTGTGGTTAGAGAATGGATGTTTAACACTCGATCCAAGTCGCTGTTATTGTGTGGAAGCCATGTGGATTCTAGGGGTAGGTTTTCACTGCGTATTTTCTTTCGATGGCAAATGTTATTACTCCTTCTGTTAGCTGGTAGATTTTTCCGCTTTTCGAACAATTTCCCCAATCGAAATGTACAGAAATTTTAGCTCCGCAAGTATGTTGTTTTCCCACTTTGCTCTGCTTAAGGCAACATGTGGCCCATCAGCATTTTGATTGACATTATAGTAGTTTTACAGTCATCACTTGAACTTGGTCAACTCTGGAGATAGTTGGGAATATTTGATTTTAATTTGAAGTGGTGCCCTCTCGTACATTGTTTGTTGGTGTTTAAGAGTTCGAGTAATGTAAATAAAATGTAGGAAATGCATCTTGACCTTTTGAGAAGGCTTCGTCGCTCTTGAGTAAAGATAATAATTTGGTTACTGAGAATGTAACAATTTCTCAAAATTCCTTGAGAATAAATATTGTTATTAAGAAATATTTAAATTAGGTGGACTTAGAATGGGGAATTTTACATTGTTCTTGTTATTTCATGCTTTATTAAAATGCTGTAACCTATTTTCCCGCAAGGGAACACAACAGAAGTTAATTGCCGGTTATAGTTCATTAAACTTATTGAACATAGAATCTGGTAATTGGCAATTAATCTTGCATGTCGGAAAACAATTTCCAGTAGCGCGGCAGTACTTTAATCCCTCTTTTTCTTTTCCAATCACTAATTGGCAGGCAAACAATTGAAAAAGTAATATGGAAAAATATTGTAGAAAAAATCGTGTGACCTGTGCGATTCAATGTAGATTGTTAATTAATCACATCAATGACTCGGCAATTTGCCATTTATTCGACAAGCTGGCTAAGGGTGGCAATAAAATATGGAAATTTAAAATGAAAATCGATAAAACATTAATTTGTAATCGATAAAATGATTAATTAACTTGCTTATATCGAAGCCTGTTTAGTTTAGCATGTATAACTTTCCTTGAAATGGTAGATAAGGTTCTAAATTGTATTTATTAATTAACGATACTTGAGAAAATACTAAATTATCGTTATATATAACTTATAGATTTTTTGACAATTGTCCCAAATTTTCTATATTTATTGATTTACGTTTGGACCTTGCCCGATATATCATAACATTTCCAATGCAAACAACTTTAATTCCTAGAACCAGGGTGTACGAAAGGAAAAGCATTGGTGCGAAAGAGTGAGAGTGTTGTATACACATGAAATTTTGATATGTTTACTTTGCAGGGGGAAGATTTTCAAAGCTTGCCAACTCCTGAATAAAACATGAGACCTGCGTTTTGGGCTACTAAATTGGATTCGAAACGTAAGTGTCTGGCTGCTGCCTTCGTTGCCGTTGCCGTTTCCGTTCCCGAAATCGATTCGAATCAGGGCTACTTCAAATTACACCTGTCCCAGACTTTTGGCTAATCCCAAAGGCCCTGGCAAATACAAACAACCGGCGCACACGGCGAATTATGGCCAAGTCGGCACAACAACAGCTTCATGGCTGTGGACACTAATCTAAGCAATTGTGTTGGTCTATTTGCATGTCACACACGCACACGCACACGGAGTATCTTTGTGCGCAGGTTGTTTGTTATATTTGCTAAACGCTTACTCCAAATACCCATACACATGCGAATGCAATGCCAGTTGAGGGGCAATTACAGGTGGCGACCGCCCCACCGAAAGTCATTTACATGAATATTATTTTGGCCAGCCCCAAGATGTAAACGGATATTCCCGATTCCGTATTCAATTCGGGCATAATATTTACCAGATTTTTATGTTTGCATAAGGAGTGCAACGTTGGAATATCATTTCAAAGGATGCCACTCAATTGAGGATTTTAAAAACAGTTGAAAAAGATGTAATACAAGGAGGAGTTCTTTGGTTGTTATTATTATTTATTCAATCTATTTTTAAACCATATTTATTTAATAAACTTGAAAGAAAGTGTTTTATTTTGAAATGCATTTTCAGAACAACATTTACCAAGATTTAAAGTTGGCCATAAAAGTGTTTTGGCCTGTGGAAATTGGCAAAAAGTCTGCCTCTGCCCTCTACGAATTTTACACTTTCTCTCTCGGTTTCTGCAGGCGGGAATACAGTTCGGCACAGGACACAGGACACGGGACTCCGTGGTGCCTTTTGGTCCTTTCCGTTGTCGCCCAGTGGTTTTGTTTGGTTCGTTGTTTAGTTGTCTCTGGCTGCTCCTGTTTGTCATTTGTTTGCAGATTTCTGTGTAGATTGTGTGGCTTCTTTTGGCGCTGACTTAGTTTATTTATTGTTCCCCCGCCCAACTCCCCAGGACAAAGGGAAAATATGTCAAGGTGCGCCGCAGCAGGAGAGGCGAACTTGTTTTTACCTCCCATCCACCCGTCACCCACTACCCACTACCCCATTTTTGCGCCATTAAGCCTGAGTAATGTTTGCTCTGGCCTTGCGGCAGGCGTCGGCTCAATTTTTTGGCGACATTGTAAATAATGAAGACTTTAAGCTGGGCGAAATTAGCGCTATATTGCTCTGGCCCTGTGCGCAAAAGGCCTCTTGTTTGCCTGTCATAATGAACTAAACACAGTGGCTTAATGGCCGCCCCCCCAAGAAGCTGAGACTCTCCGACCGACGTAATGAGAATATTGTGGAACACATGTGTGCATGACCTGTCGGGGAAACGTAAACCCTTTTGTTTATGGCATATTAATGGAGCAAATTATTCGCCCTGATTCATTCTGCATAATGGCAAAAGAACTCTATTATAATTACGCATTTTATGGGCCTATGAATATTTATGGGTGACTTGTTGATTGAAGAAAGCAAGCTGACATTTGAAATAATTTGAATTAAATTACTTCATGCCTCTTATTTTACTTTTTCAAGTGGAAAACCTGGTGGATAAAGCTATAAAATTGTTTACTGAATATTAAGGGTTTCATTTGCATAGCATAAATGAGATTTATTAATTATAAAATTTATATTTCCTTCAAACTAAAACTTTAATTGATGGTCGAATTCTGTTTAGAAATCAGTGATAGTATCAGTTTACCTATTTTATTTTTAAAATCAGAATATAAGTGCTTTTTAATGGCTTCCTCAAACAATTAAGAAAACATTTATTTGTGGCTTTGATATTCCATTGATTGCTTAAAATCACCATGAGTGAAAGCTCCTCAGGGAAGAACACCCTTTCCAAGTATTTCCTATTCACAATAGAAGAGTATTTGATCCTCTTTTCACACTTGTCTGGAATTCAAATTGCAAATGCACTTTGTTTTCCCCTCGAACAACCATTTTTGTGGCCAGCACTTGCCTCATTTTATTTTCTCTTTACGCTCTCCACACAAAAAGCCCTGCTTTATTTTATTTTATTGTGTATTGTATTGTTGATATTTATTTTGATTGTGTTTCTTTTCGTTGCGGTTGCACTGAGGGCACCCTTTTCGTTCCTTTCCATGGCTTTCGGCTCGGTTCCCTTCTTTATATTTAATTTTGTTTATGCACAACTCGAACACATATTTGAGATTTCTTCGGTTTCGAGCGAGAAGTTTTCGCCCCATATCTGGCACTATTCAGACGGCAGCCTTGGCTGTTGTCCTGTCATTGTCCTCGGCTGCTGCTAGAGAGCTCTTCCTTCTGCTGCCGCTGTCGTTGTCGCTTTCCCATGTCGACGTTTATTTATGCAAATTTAATTTCCATACTAAACGCTGTGTGTGTGTATGGGTGTGTATGGGTGAGGGGTGACTGTGTGTGCACGAAAAATTCACTTTGCCTTGGCCATTTTGGCCTGATTTTACTTACTCTTTGTTGCTGCAGCTTCTGGTGGGTGGCACAAGTATTTTTCCGTTATTGCTTTTTATCAGCCTTGATAAGTGAGTGGGCTGTCGCTATTTTCCCCTCCCACCCCCCTCTCGGATGGCGGATGGAGGCAATTTTATTACACTGCGGCGTTAAAATTGTTTGCTTGCTAATAGAAAATGATTTTTTCCGTTTTTTTGCGCCCTGCCACGCTCTTCATTTGCATGCCTTGGGCCAAGGGAGCAATGTCCTTAATTAAGTGGCAACACCAAGTGGAACAAGGGGGGTTGGGCTAGGGGGAGCGATATGGAAGGAGTAAGCTGCTTGTCATATGTGCTTGTTCAGTTGAGTGCCGCCTCAGCCATCATAAAGTTAATTTAAAATTTTGCAGCTTTTCCCCGCCCGACCGGCAAGTTTTCCATTTGCTTTAGTTTTCATTTTCAAGCTTTTTTCTTGTATTTTCTTTTTGCTTTTGCATTTTTCTGGTTATGCCAGAGAGGACCTTGCCAGAAATCGGTTTTATGCAAATGACGCTCAGTGGCAGATAAAACATTTTAATTTTTTTCTGCCTCTCTCCTGCTCTGGCACTCTGAGTTATTGGCAAGAACACGCACAAAAGAACTTGGCATTCAGACTCATTTCCGCATAATTCACCTCGCCCACACATATTGACCAGGGGCAAAGGTTTCCTTTCTGTGTGTTTTCCCCTTTTTCTGTCAGTTTTCCTTTTGTGGTTCACCCAAATGATTATATTCATGTGTGGCTATGTCTGCATTGTGTGGAGATATTTTTTGACCTCATCTACATTCCTTCATTCATTTAAATTCTTCAACACAAATTAAATTTATAAAAATTAATTGTAGGTAAAAACGATATTTTCTTAAGGGGAAAGGCTCTCAAATTAACCATAAAATATTAAATTAAATAAGTATTGAAAACTTTGGAAAATGTTCTAATAAGTTCCTAAATTTATCCACACAATTTCTTCATACTTCAGGGGATAAGAACCTTAGTGAATGTTTTTCAAGGTTCTATCTAATTAAATAATAAACTTTGTAAGGACATTCTTAAATAAATTCTCAGAGTTCCCAAATAAGCAAAAGACACAAATAAATTCTAAATGAAAGGTTAAAAAATGCCCCCACTTAATTAATCTCCTTGAAAATATACTGTCTAAGTAAAATCAAATTTAAGAATAGGCTTATCAAGAATGTCTCTTATTTAATTAATTACAAGTATTATCATCTCCGCCAGTCCGAAACATTGAACTTTTGGGCCAGCTCTTGACCTCTCGGGTCCCTTGGCCAACACATGTGCGCCGGGCCGGGCCGGACCGAACCGGGTCCAGACGTCAGACACAAGGTCTGTCTGTCGCAGCATGTGGCCTTTTTAGTGCACATAAGGGATCCAAATTTTTGTTCGTTGGCAGCAACTGCCGAATAGCTGGCTGAATGGCTTTCCAAAAAAGCCAAGAGACTGCGTGTGGCAATCGGGGGATTGGGTAAATAAAAAACGTTGGCACGTCAAGTGGCGGTGTGAGCAGTTAGCTGCTGGGTAACTGGAAGGTTGTCACCGCGCCACTTCTGCTGCTTGAATTAATTTCTGTCGGAGAGCGGAGCGAGCAGAACGGAAGTCCTGCCATAACGCAAAGGCAAACCGGAAGCGCCAGCAGAAGCTCCTGTTTGTCGACGTCGTTGAAAGGAGCGCTCGGCTAAAAGGATTCCGCCGCAATTTGTTTGATGTTTGCTACGTGTTTTCAAATACTTCCCTCAGTTTCAGCAGAATCCCCTCTGGCCCTCCATCCGTGCGACAGTTGGTGGCCGAGTGCAGCAACAAATGCTGGCAAGGAAAATATTTCATGGGAAAATTCTTCAAACTTGCCCGGGAAAAGTTCGTTTTGTGCGCTTGTGGTGGATGAGGATGAGGAAAGAAATGAGCATCCTATGGTGTCTGCACATCTATTTCAATGTGTGTGTGGGAGCGGATGTTTGTCCAATAATAAAGTGTCCCAAAAAAAAAAGAAGAATTTCAAAATGAGCTTGCAATAAAATATATTTTCTGTTCGTTTCCGTTTGGCTCTGCCAATATGATGAATATGTGGAAATTTAAATCAATAAGCGGCGAAAATATTTGGAGGCATGAATAATATTTGGAGACAAACCAACTGTTTGTATTTTCAGCGTGATCTTTTATTATACCAAAATCTCATATAAAATATATAAGCACTTTATTAAATGAATATGAGCTTTTCGACTCATTTTAAATAATAACCAACTCCAACCATTGTTCCTATTAATTTATCATGAAACCAAAAACCCACTAGAAAAAACGAAAAAAATTACAATACTTCCGTTTCGCACTTGCGGCAAATAAATGGTGAGAAATTTCCATAAAATAAAAGTGAACGTAAAAAACGCACACACGCAGGAAGCGGAAATGAAGTTTATGGCTGCCCAACTGTGTGTGTGTGTGCGGGTGTAGGTTTTGGGGTGGGAGTGTGAGTGCGAGCGTGTCGGTAGGAAGTAGTAAAATCCCTAATAGAAATGAGGCGTGGCAGAGCATAGGAAACCGCACAAAACTAATTTCCCCAAGGCGCGCTGCAAGGAAAAACAAGAATCTCGAATGGGAGGAACACGCCCCTGAGCGGACCAACACCAGCGGCTCATTGGAGCAGACAAGATTAGCGAGGTTTTCCGGATAGGTTGCGCACAGGACGATCTAATGGGGCGTGTTTGTGTAGAAGACTGCGGAGGGCAGCGATATGAATGGCTGCCCATCGCTCGTCTTTCTTCTGGAGGCCCGCGGAAATATATATTTTCGGTTAACATGATGGTGCTTACACAAAAATATATGAAAAGAAAATTTTTTATTAGGGACTTATAGAATTTCAAATTAAAAATTTAGTAAATAGATTTTAAAGCAAATAAATGTAAATGATTATTAAATAGGTTATCTCTATTTCTTTGTAAATTATATACACATTTTTATTTGTTTAGCACTATTTATGGCTCATTTTCATTCATATTGTAAATTCAATTAAGGTATTGTATGGAGTATCTATCTGTTATATTAACTTGAAAAGGCTTAATAGTATTAAAGACCCACTTTACTCCTTAATTTAACCCGAGTAAATAAAAGAAAAACAACAAGTTAAACTCACTTGCCTCGGTTTATTTTGCGCCACAATGACTTTTCGCAATTGTTTCTTTTCATCAAACGAGTGTTTATTTTCGCTCCCTCCATTTTTTCACGCCTCAAAAAGTGCGACAAAGTATAAAAAATGTGGCAGCCCCACAAAGGACACAGTTCGAGTGCTGCATTCATACATATACACAAGGGTAACTGCAAAAGCATTTATATATATATATATATGTATAAATTAGCAACAATCCGTCACCGACTTGGTGGAGTTTTCACCCCTCTCTTCTCTTTGCAGCAGCCCCCTTTTGAGCTGCCTGTGCTGCCTTACTTAAGTGTTATTAAAGCCAAGCGACTGGCGACTGTCTGCCTCTTAGGCATAATTGTTGCTATACTTAGCCCCGCCCACTTTAACGCCCACCACCACGACCCCAAAGCAAAACAACCCGCATCGCATCCCCCTGAAGCTGCACCTTTTACTACAGGCTCTTGCCTGTAGTTTATTTCATTTGTGAGCCACTCGGCAGCATTTTCACTTATTTCGTTGACTCGCATTTGTTTTTCCTTATTTTCTGGCTTCCCTGCCATTTTTTCTTCTCGCATTTTTGCTTTTATGACTTTTGCCTTTTAGTGGCCTCTTAAGATGCTCAAAGTGTTTGGCAGCCCACGCGGCGTATGAGTAATGAGGCGAGATGCGGTTTGATATTACTCATTCGCCCATTATTCCCGTGTCGCTAATAATAAACACCTTTGGGGTCATATCAAATATATACATTAAATGAAGTGCGGATGTATGTATATGGCCTGACAAATGGCTTGAATTTTGTGTGCCGACCAACAAACAAAAAAAAAGTTTTTACTAACTCAACTATAAGCTTAATTAATGAGGTCCTTGCTGAGCCACAGAAAAAAAAATTGTAACTACTCGAGAGTAATAAACAAAGGTAAACTAATGCCGGCTGAAATATGCCAATTAAGCTGTTGGCAGATAATAATAGAAATACATTTCAATTATGGTCCCCACCTGACATCTCTCATTTGGGATATTTGCCGAGCGTCTGCCTCTGGGCTAATGCCAGTCACGTCATCCTCAAGTCGTGGGCTTATCGAGGTCCACAGATGTCGGCCGGGGACTTAAGTCTGCTGCGCCCGTATTTTGAATATTTGTTTGCCTTGGCCCCTCCGGTCCGTCGCATATAATGTTTCCACTTGAAATTAATTTCTCAAGAGCTCAAGAGCACATGTTACGAGAACGCAAACATGGGACGCACTACCAGATATACACACTCACTCGCATATATTCCGTTTTCTAAACACCAGCTAGGCAAACAATATCTGCCTTGTATATTTACTTGTATATATTTTGTAAATGCGCCTGGTAGAGAGAGTCAGGCATTATGTCGTCGCCTGTTAAATCTGTTCAATCTGTGCGTGCCATGACATGTGTTTGTGTCTAGTCCTTGTTTTTGTTTTCTTGACGTTGCCGTTGCCGTTGCCGTTGCTGTTGCTTTTGCATTCTCCTGACGGCTTAGTTATGGGCAAAAATTTTGCATTATATTAATAACTCACAAGATAATTCGGGCTGTTGACGTGCAAATGCTGTCATTAAAATTGTTTACCCCAAGTTAAATGAATCTTGTTTAACTAGCTTGGTACGACATATGTGTGTTTGTTTTGTCGTAAGTTCGAAAATTTGTAAGTGATAGAGCAAATATTCTTGAACTGCAGTTACAAGTATAAATAAAAGGACAGGTCTATATGATACCCTGTACTTCCTATTAAGGAATTATTATTCAATTTATTCACTTGCCGTTCATAAAATAAATCAATAAGACAGTCATAATATGCTTATTCCAAGTCAGATGAATTTTTCAATCATTTTCACAATTTGTCCAAATGAAAAACAAAAGCATGGCATAAAAGAGATGCAAAAAAAAAAAAGAAGTGAAATATGGTAGGGGAGAGCACTCACTTTCTCTATTCTCGATTTGTGTGGCATCCAAAATACGCATCGAAGCGTTTATTTATTTCATTTACCATTGAGCACTTACGTATTGCCAGCAATTTTTCTGCATCAAATGGAATTGAAGTTCCGCTGCCCTGAGTCCTGCCAATACCCAGCCACGCCCCCCGATCAGGGCTATCAATATCGGAGCGTAAAAACGGAGGAAAGGAGAGTGCGAGGCAAAGGCAATCAGCAAGAAATACATTTACCAGGGCATTTTCCCCATCGGTCTCCGCCTTATTCTTACCACTTTTGCACACTTTCAAAGGGTATTATAATTTTGGTCAGTCAGAATCATCATCGCCGGGCAATCGCTACGGGATTATGTATTGAATTTAAGCTTTCGTAATGGTCCATTCTTGTTTAATTATGCAAACAAATTTTAGATATCTTCCAGAACAGTTAATAACTATCAATATGAAGCTGCATTAGATACAGCTTAAAAATCTAATAGATCACACTAATATATAATATTTATATTGTAAAATGAGAAAATAAGCTCAATACATTTTATATTTTGTTAGGAATTGTTATGTGAGCAGAACCTTTCTTGCATACAACATGTAACCTATTTTAATATTTCTAAAATACAGAAAAACTTTTCCAATTTATTTTTTAATAATAAAAAGAGTATAACAACCTCGGCTTCCCAAAGTTTTTGCACTTTTCCGCTTTTCTTATGAAATCTCGCATGCTTCACTGCTGATGGAAGGAATATTCTCGGGGTGGAGCAGTCAAAACATTTGTTCATTTCCGTTTCACGACAATATTCATATTAGCGGCAAATTTTTGTGCCTTCAATTGGAGATTTTCGCTCAATAAACATGCCTGGGCATTGGTCCATGATGATTGCTCTCCCTCCCCTCCTAAGTCCCATTTCTTTTTCGTTATTTTTATTCGGTGCTTTTTTGTTTATTTTAACTTTCGGTTGGAGAGGCTGGAAATGAATTTGAAATCCAAACATTTCTATCATACGCGTTATTATTTATAAGGCATTTGTGCTGATGTTTTTATATTTATAGCATTGGCCCGAGATTTATTTTTATTGCCAAGTTATTACGCATATCGGTATGATAATAAATTTTCCAGGCCAGAGAAAAAGCAACAGAGAGCTGAAAATGCTGGCGATGCTCAAGTGAAAGCTCTATTGAAGCGTGCCTTTGCCCCAGCTTTCAGCATTTCAGTTTTTTTTACCCCCGAACTAGATTAAATTTTATGCATATATTTTGCTTACATTTTGGCAATTTTATCATTTCCTTTTCTGCATTTTCCGTTCGGGGGTAAGCCCCTTGAATTAGTCTGGGTAATTTTGTTGCCAATTCGAGAGCTCTTCGAAAAGAAGTCCTCGGCTCTGTAGCTTATGTCCGTATATTTATTTGTGTCTTCTTATGTACAGTGTGTGTACTCATGCATTTTGGAGAGTTATTGCATTTCGGTGCGTCTTTCTTGGCTTTTGTGATGTCATTGAACTTGGAGAGTGTTTTGTATTTTGCGGACCAAAAAATATTCCATAAATTTAAAGCACATAAAACTCGTTGTTGTCGTCTGGCTGTCGCTTAGTCCATTGTTTTCTCTCTGGCAAAAGTAATTGAAATTTGCATTGTGGCATTAGCCGAAAGAGTTATTTGCCCAAAAGAATTATGACAATTTAAGGAGACGTTTTTGGGAAGAACTTAAAGTAAATTAAGTTTGGCGACCAAATCATCAACAGTGTATTATAAATATTTGTTTATCTCAATTAACTCAGTCATTTTAAACCTTTCAGAAATTTTTTTTGTAGTGAAACGAAAAATACATCTGTTGAAGAGAAAAGCTTATCACTTTCCATGGACTGTGAATAGATTTTTAGAGTCTGTTTCTTTGAGATTTAAATCCCTGCTTTACCTATATTTGTGGGGGCTTTTGTTAAATAACAATAAAGTCCCTTATATTCTGGCTAATCTAGAAACCAAGACCATTCAACCGCCGCACACAGACAATTCACAAAGTGGGACACACATAATATGATTAACCAATGACAGAAAGCCCGGACTGAAGCAGACAATATGCTTGATTGTGGATTCAGTTACAATGCAAGTGCATTTGTGGGTTCATTTAAATCGGAGAAACCGTATCGGTGGTAGCCGTAACCAGAGGCCGGTGGACAACTAAATTTCAATTAGGTTTAAGTGTAAGCACAGTAAATTGTGCAAGTGTCCACGTTGGCAATCTATTTGCATTAGCCGGCGAATGAGAATGTACGATATTGGGGCGTAATTATGCTAACAAGTCAAAGGTCCGATCCCTGACCCCTGACCCCTGAGGCGCTCTGCTTTGGCCTAATGCGGCTAAATCAGTTTAATTATAAAAGATTAACCAGACGGGCAGACGGAGTCGGGACCTCCATGTGGATTTAATTGAAATGCCCCGCACAAAGTCAATTCAAATCCAACAACAATGCCGTAGCCGAGGCGGAAGTTTGTTTTCGGCATCTAATCCCAAATGATTAACGAAAATGCGCGTGAAAGTGTTGGGGATCCTCGGAATGTCCTGTGGCGCCCTCCTCTCCTATCTCACCGTCTGACTGTCTGTCTTCATTCCGGGGTATATTTAGCCCAAGGCACATAATTCAATGCCTAGCGTGTGTCAATATTGGTGAAGGGAAATGGAAAGCATTCACTGTGTATATATTTGTGGTAGCGATGTGCGCGTGAGCGGAAGCTGATAATCATGATATAGGATAATCACCTTAATGACATCCATTGGGGGCGAATTGACAAAAAATATTAGCAGTAATAATTGCTTTCGATCTAGGATATATTACTAAGGCCTAGAAGATTTCTGGAAATTAAGAGCCAGTTTTTCTTAAAGTAATATTAAGACATTTTAAAAGTTAGGAGAGTTGTTAAAGGTTACCTTTTTTTGGCATATTGAATGCTTGACCGGCTTAAAGCTACTTAACAAATTTGGTTTTAATTTTTTATTGATAATTTTTATTGATAATTAGGTTATAAATCTAAATTTAGAGAATAAAGGAGTCCATCTCTATTGCGTAATGGTGACAGCCTGTGCCGTATCGTTTTGTTGTGGGTAGGCGTTATATGCGTGCGGAATTCAATAAAAATTCTAATGGTTTTCTGATGATAATCTCATGGCTGTGAAAATCAAACAGCAAAGCGTTTCCCGGGCAATATTTGCACTTTGGTCTCCGATTGGGTTTTGGTTTCCCGTTTCCCTGTAGCTCCGGTTTATTCTCTCCTACGTTTTACGTAGCTTCCTAAATATTTGCCACGCTCGACGCTGTCAACTTGGCAGCTTCGATTGAATTCCTTTATCTGGGCCGGCTTTGTTGTTGGTAACGTACCGCTCCAGCTCCGCTTCATGCTTCGTTAACTGTGAATTCCTGGCACACTAAAAGAATTATATTTGGATTAAATAATGAAATATATAAATTACTGGAAATATTTTAAGATGTAGTCAATTAAAGTTTTTTTTTCGGACGGAAATTTTTTGTATATTGTAATATATATAGGATGAGACAATTTTCTTAAATTTTTATATAGTTACGATATTTATCGTAATAATTAACTTATGTCTTTTATAACTATATTTATATTTTATTTTTTCACATTATAGAATTATTTTCAACCTATATGTATGTACATTTCTTGTTAATAAAATGAGTTTTCATACGATTTATTTCTTTGCGTGCATTTTTTGGAGCATACGTTCGACTGTTTCGGCCCGTCTCTCTCGCCGGCCGTCTATCCGTCTCTCTCGGTTGGGTCGCACACCTTTTTTTGCCACTCCCCTACACGAAGCTTACATATTTGTTAATACCTAGATCCCCCGACTGCGAGTGCTGCATGAGATTGGCTTTAATCCTATTTGCCGCATTTGCTGCTTGGTTAGCTTTTTTCCATTTCGCTCCTCACTTTCTGCCTTCTGTTTCAGAAGCTGCACTTTGACATTCTGATTGGCATTGACAACACACTCTTTGTTCTAAACTTCGGCTTGTGTTGACCCCTTTTTTTGTGTGCTGGAAATTGAAAAATAATATAAACAGCTTAAGCTTAAAGTTTCTGCTTTGGGGCTCCACGTTGCGTATGCGCAACTTTTCATTTGTCTTTCAGTCTGACTCCGTTTTTAATCTAGGCAAACAGCCGTAGGTAGCAGACGTCTAGATGGGTTCTGATTAAAATGTAAATAATTTAAAAAAATTAAATGAAATGCACGCAACCAAAGAGGTATCGTGATTTTAAATGTCACGAAGATGAGGTGATTATATTAAAATAATAAAGAATACATTATTACGATTTTTGTTACGAATTTCATTTTAATAAAAGCAATACTTAATTAAAGAAAACAAAATAATTTATCAAATTATATAAAACTGTGAAAAGTAATAAAATTAGCCTATGAGGTACTATTATTCTTTTATTGTAGTCTAACGAAATATAAATAAAAGTTTATAGTGATTTTGGTGTATTAGGTATTCGTATAGTCTTTCCTTATTAAATTATCTTTTTGGTACTTCCTAGAAATCTTTGTAGCAGTTTGAAATTCAGTCATTCAGCCAGCAAAATTCGATGTTCGTGCCGCTCAAAGACATTGCTCCTGTCTAATCATCCCTTTGGCACACAATTTCCAACCATCTCCAAATGAAAATTCGGACCAGTATCTGCTGAACTTTCACTGGAATCTTTTTGGCCACAATCGCATGTCTCGAATGCGGCGGAGGGCCACTGGCGATGGCGATAAGTCCGCCCCGAAAGTCATTAAACTTGTATTGCCAACTTTTTCGGGGTGTGGCGGCCGTGAGAGAGCAGACTAAAGTCAACTTTTATGCACATGGCCGCCGTCAATTCGATTCAATTTCTTGGGACTAAACGCGGACAGATTTTATTGTGAGAGCTTGGGGCGGCTTTATTTCCGGTCGCCGGGATGCGAGTTTGTCTGCAGCGAAGTCCACTTCCACACTGCGTGCAAATGGCTCAACAAATTAGCGACAAAACTTTACGGACGCCACAACACACAGCAATTAAAAATACAAGTACAGCAACAATAATTACCAAATACTTTTGGGCGAGCCGGAAAGTTTCGGGTGGAAAATTGTGCCACATCAGCAGCCGAGTAATAACAGTTTTGGTGGCAGAATCGTGCAGAAGCAAGAAGCCAGGAGCTGCCGTGCCTCATATTCAATTTCAGGCAGCTTTTAATTTTAATTAAAGCCAATTAAAAGGAAATTCCAGTCTCCGTACCGTGCCAGCTGTATTTATCTCCCATTTTCACCGAAAATGTGCTCACGCACACACAAAACAAATTGTCCTGTGTGGTGTGTATTTTCTGGCAGCTTGTAGCTCTTGTCGCCTTAAGCGGAATTCTTTTAACGTATAATTGTTGTGCGAAACTACACATTTTTTGCAGAGTTTTCTTTTACCCCTAGCTAATAGTTGAGGTGAGACCAAAACGGAATGAAAAACAGACAAAAGTGTCAGTAGCCTTAAAAAAGAGCGGCACAAAATCAGCGAGGCAATACCGCAAAAGGTGGCATTAGTTTGTAAAATAATGCACTTCAAATTTTAAATAGCAAAATCTTTAAATTAAAGAGTCAAATAGTTAAACTCATAAATTCAAATAATTATCATAGGGTATATGGCTTTTTTATAAGGTTGCAAAAAGTTATGTAGTTTTTTTTTCAAGTACCTACCTAAGCAGCTACTTATAATCTTCAATTAAATTTTTTTTCACTTTATGCGAAAAGTATTTAAAGAAGTAATTAATATATGTTTTATCTGATACTCTCTCACAGCTCTGCACGACTGTTCTGCGATTCTCCCAAATATTTTCCTCAATTTTTTAACTTAATATGCAGATTTATTTACCTAAAGGACAGTCCTTCTTGTTTTTGAGTTCAGATCTCGACGTTACTTTTGCGCGGCTTTGCAACGACTGATTTTTTAAATCGATTGGATATAG
>VNJO01011697.1:0-40978 GCA_008042535.1 Drosophila tani | reverse complement strand
GAATAAAACCCATTGATTCTGATAGATCTGAACCGGTACATAGCTAGTCCGAAAGTGAAAAGTTTCCATCACGTACTAATTTTGAGAAAATCGCAGTCACTGCTTCATTTGGCACTTTTCAAGGCTTAATAACTCCCAAGCCTTATGTAGCTCAGAGCTGGTATTAGGCTTTAAAAAAGCGTTGGCGTTTCTACTTCAATATTAAATAAGAATATCCAATGGGGAAACTCACGTTCTTTAGTTATAATGCATCTTACAAACTTAGTTTTGTTACAAATTTTTGCCAATTTTGTCAAAAGTTAATTGTTTAAAAAATAGTAATTTTTAACAAAACCTAATATCCTTCGATTAATGACTAGTTTTTAGTGCCAACAAGAAAATATCATAATTTCATCAATATCCAAAATATTTCTCAAATCTTAATACAATTTTTTTGTACAACAGGCAAATATATGTACTTAAAGAAAATGCAGAAAAAAAAAACGATATTTCAAAAATTCTAAGTACCCCTTAAAGGCAAATCCGATATCCTAATCACTTTCGAGTGCAAGATTTGGCGGTAGAAAATACCGCCACTTTGGAGCACAGCTAATCGGTATATTAGTTTGATATAATCGTTTGTTATAAGATTTAATAGGATTCCGAATAATTTAATCTATAATGATATACTGATAGAAAAAATAAAATCTACTTTTAAGATTTTATGCATCCCTAAATTAAATCTTAATATAAGACCAAAAATTCCAAAAATAATATTTATCAGGTTATTTTCATGAACTTTATTTAAGATTTTCCCCAATCTAAAAATGAACGCTTAAATTCTACCGAGAATCCTTTAAATGGGAATTTTCAATCTTCTTTTTTTACTACCTTCACATGTATAATTCCGAACTGGTTTTGGCAACTGCTGACAATAATAGTGACTAATTTGGGGAGAAAAGTTGTCTTTACGCAAGGACAATATCGTAGAAATGAAGTCCCACTGATGTGAGATACTAGCTTATGGCAAATAGGCGATAATTTTGGTAGCAATAATAAAATGCAATTATTGCAAATGAAAACTTAAAATAATATTAATAAATTTTACTTCCAGATAAAATCACAAGTAATTCTAAAACCAATCTAGAACTGTTTTATTTAAGGAATAAAAGAAATCTTAATACGAGAATGTGGGTAATGTTTTTAGTTTTTTTCGACTTGTGTCAAACATTTGTCTTCTTCTTTCTAGTTTTTTGTGGTTTGAAATAAGATAAAAACAATCTGGAATACAGAATGTACAAAATCTTAAACCTAGAAAAATTTTCTTAAAATAAGAACAAAATGCGATTACGCTCCTTTCGTGACCAAAAATCTATATTACCGCATAAAATATGTTGTTATTTTAAACACTTTTACATGCTAGTATACTTAGATGTAAATTCATTGAAAAGTGCTAGTTGAGAGACCAAAATTAATTGGATAAGGATGTACAAATAAGAGATAAATAAATAAATAAAGCGCCCTAAAATATTAAATTTGTACTATTTTCTATTATCATTGTATTTTATTTTTAGTATATTATAAAATTACAATATAATAAAGTGTTTCCTCATTTTTTCATTCATTTGCCAAAAGGTACAAGGATAATATACATCAACCGAGAATGTTTGTAACATCTCCGGTCATATACATATACGAGGTGTGTTCAAAAAGTATCGCGAATTTTGTGTTTTTTCAAAAATTATTTATTTATTCATAAATATCTATTTTGTCCCCTTCAAAGTAATCCCCATGAGATATTATACACTTGTGCCAACGGTTTTTCCAATCTTCGAAGCACTTAAAAAATATTTTTTTTTAATCTTGTTCAGCTCCTCCTTCGATGCCGTCATCTCGTTGTATCTCGTCAAGCGTAAGTTTAGGGAACAAAAAAAGTTACAGGGGACTGATCCACAGTGGGTCCAATAGCCCTGCTAGCGGAATTTTATTAATAACTCGAGTAAATTAATAGATTTTTTTATGAAACTTTGTAATTATAGTTTTTAACTAATTTAACGCAAATCCTCTAAGTTTCAGTTCCCTACCTTAGGTATTTCCCACAGCTCCCATACAAATGTTATATAAATAACAGTATAAATTGGTGATTTTTTTTTTTAATTGTTCAGTTTTAGTTAATTTTTTTGTAATTTTAACAAATTAATGTGACAATTAATCGGAACCTGAATAATCATGATTTCTTGTCTGAAAAATCTTGGCATTATAATGGGAAGCCTTCCAGTTCTCCGAAAGCCTGCTTACAAAATTAGCCAATATTTTTTTCTCTTTAATGTCCTTTTCTGACAAGTTTCTGTTCTTCAGAATTGTGCCAAACACAAATTTATTCAGCACTAACAACTTTTTTGATGCGACATTTTCGCCAAGCCACATGGAAAAAGGTATACTCTTAAAAATGCAATAGACTTAAGAGTTGGACGTAGTTGGTTATCATTTTAGACATTTTCACACCACAAGAACTCATACTTTGCATAAATACTAAGCTTAACTTGAATACGATTGAATAAAGTTAGTTACAGTCCAATAAAGACAGTGAACTGCATAAAGGCAAGTCTTGCAAAAGCAACTTACAAAAAGCACAATTTTTAGCTACACATGAAAAAACACGTCACGAACATACAATATATATTTAGTACATACCTTATATTAACAAAAACAAAAGTTTGTTTTTTTAATAAACTTAAATATATTACTTTATTTGATACTTTAAGTCGGATCCCAAACAGCCTTAAATCCCAGCGTCAACACGTGCTAAAAATAGGTTCAGTTTCAAAGCCCGCAACCGATCAGGATTGCATTTAAAAGCTCATTCAACACATTTTTTTAACTTTACAAAGTGTTAAGAATTAAATAAAAACAAACCTTAACGTATTTTCCAAAGTTAAAAATCGACTTTTATTCCTCTAGATGTTTCTTTGGATCCACTGTGTGATCTGGGGATTTCGGTGGCTGCGGAATCATTAGTGTGTTGTTTTTGGCCAAAAAGTGGCGCACAAGCAACGATGTGTGAGCAGGGGCGTTATCGTGGTGCAAAAGCCAATTTTTGTTCTTTTCGGCCTTTCTTCTCGGCCTTCTGAGAACATATTGTACCACCGATAAACGTTGCTTCGGTCCAAGGCTTCGGTCCATGGTGTTTATCGGATGATAAACATGGGAGTTACTAGTCAATTAAGTTTATATGTATACTGAGCTTGTGCAACATTTACGCTTGTGTTGGCAGCATCAATCCACGTTGTTTCCCAAACCCGTTAGCACTTTTTTTGTATGTTGTTCCTAGCAAACTTTATCTTTATTTGTCATAATATAATCATAGACAAATTGACAAAGTGAAATAGCCATATGCCTTTTATTAAAGCCAACAGTGCTACCATGCTTGGGTACCGGGTATCTCACAGTCGGTCAAACTCGAATGTAATAATTATATATTTTTTTGATCTAAAAATTTAATACAAAATTCTTTTAATGTTTAACTTAAAAAAATAAATATATATACCTATAAATGTTGTCAATCCCTACCCTTCCCTTAAGGTCGGAAAGTATATAACAAGGTTATGGACCTACCTTGTTACATACCTTTGTCTAACAGATTTTATCCCTTTACTCTCCATTCACATAGCCTATGCTTATAATAAGTTAAACTTAAATTCCACGGACAAATTTTCAGGGACTTGTAAAGTTAACAAGTAAAGATACCCGTAAAAAGTGCTAATTGGTAAGGTATTTAATAAGAATAAAAATGAAACTTATATTAAAGCTAGTCAAAATCCTCCATGGAACTCATAATAATTGTTTCACTATTTTTGCTGCTGCACAACAGGTGACTTTCCCACACTATACATATGCTCGGGACAATTCTTCAGAAGTCTTCCCCTAGCAAGTGGAAAATATGTACAATAAATGTTCAAGAATGTTTGTTTGTGTATGCATAGATATATATCAAATACGCCCCCATTTGCTGGGTTAAGTGAGGCGAATAATTCATGTCAATATCAAAACTCATTTACCTGCGGTTGCCTCAGTCTTTCATCACAAACCTTGTGAGGGAAAACCAACTGAGAAGTAGATCAAAAGTGGGAAAATCGAGGTTGGGGGAGGACGAACATTTGTGTGAAAGCCCAATTGAGGAAAATGCGTTCAGCTGGAATGCCGCTTATAAGCCATCGTTGACAACACAACCTGGAAACCGACAGACGAATGTTTCCAAATCAGGATTTGAAATATGGAAAAGTTTTGTCTCAACTTCGAGATAGGCAAACGACAAGGACCGGATTTTAATTACTTTGGCCCAGTCATTCATTCATTTCCACTTGTTGCCCATCAGTTAAAAGTCAAAAGAGGAAGCTCTCCAAATGGTAATTCCATTTCCATTTCGGACATTTCACGCTTGAAAGGATTTTATCCGACACCAAACCCCCTCCGATGTCTATCGCACTGTAGCCATTACAACTTATTGCAACTCCTGTGGCTACTTTTAATACACTAAATTAACTTTTTCGTGGGCCCGACCGCCGCCAAAACTCTGATGCCACCCACTCGAAAGCAAGGACGCGTACTTTATCTGTCGGTTATCTCGCCTTTTGTTGATTAATAGCTTTGCGGTAATTAATTTGCCATGAATGATGTGCATTTGTATGGAACGAGATAGGAATGGAATCTGAATGGAAGACTAAGTTCATTATTATGGAGCATAGATGTTGATGTGGGTATTATGTCGGAAAAGAGTTTGAAATCTTTTTATCTGTTCGGATAAAATCTATTATGTGTTAATTAGTTGCAAAGGTGCATTTAGTCTAGATGCTTAAGTGGCCAAAGTTCTTTAAGCTCTTTTGTTGTCGCTTTTGATTTTAAATCAATTAAAAAGGTGTCAAAAATATGCAAAATGGATTTGTAAATCGTAAGTTCATAAGATGCTGACAAAAAAATCGAAGGATGGGGACCCTTGACTTTATCGTATCTTTTTGATTTAATAATGACAAACAGTTTAATGTAATTAAATAAATAGGAAGTACATTTCCTGTTCTTTTGGTTAATTTATTAACTCGATTAAAACTGCAAAATAAGGAAGCTACTGTGGAGAGTGCTATACGGCCAGTCGAAATGGCCTTCAGCTCGCATATTTTCTATGACTATGACTCCAAAAACTAATACGTCACAATTATAAAACGAGAAAGAAAGCTAATTTCGGTAAGCCGAAGTTGGTATACCCTTGCAGTCTGCAATTGGATCATTGAAAATCAAACAATTTTAGTAATGATGAAAGAATATCGAATTTTGTATATTTTGCATTTTACATGTAGAATTTTACATTTTTATATAAGTCGATCGATCGCTTCTACGGCAGCTATATGATATAGTTGTCCGATCTTAAAAAAATTAAAACCGTAATTTTAGAACCATAAAAAACTGCTATATCTCAAAATTTATAGAAATACGCTTAAAAACAGAGAAGTTAACATTTTTTTTTACATTAATTTCGCCATCATTCCTATGGCAGCTATAGGATATAGTAGTCCGATTTTGGCCATTCCGACATATATACTGCGTGCTAAAGAAATAAGACTATGCTGATTTCAGCTCGATAGCTCAAAAACTGAGAGACTAGTTCGCGTAGAAACCGACAGACGGTCAGACGGACATGGCTAGATCGACTCGGCTGGTGATGTTGATCATGAATATATATACTTTATGGGGTCGGAGATGCCTCCTTCACTGCGTTGCAAATATCATGGCAAAATTATAATACCCTCTGCAAGGGTATAAAAATGTAGGTGTCCTCTACAAGTGGTTATACTAGTTCGATTTTGTAATCATCGACAAAGAAAGAAAAAACTATTATTTCCTCCCAATTAGATTAACTTTTAGTGGAGTTTCCTACGATTTTCTGAGCCCTTGCATTAACAGAGAATTATCTCATTATATCTGCACTAACATTGAGAGGGAACTTCTGGATTCCGGTGCCGCAAAAAACGTTATGCCCACCTACAGGTTCGGCTTTTACCAATGACTTCCGTCATCACCGACACACTCAAAGTGTAAATTTGCATTTGCTTCTAATTAAGAGAGGGAACAAGAAATTGCCCAGACCAAAGCAGGAGGCCCGCATCGTTGCGTCGCAAGATCGCAGTATAGCAGCATCCCAGCATCCCAGCATCTTGGTGGTTTGGAAACTTTGCATCTGCAAATGGAGGAGCACTTGCGGCAATTGCAATTTAGAATTTTCAATTATATTTATATTTTTTTATGAGGTTAGCGGGTAGCGGGTAGTAGTGCCGGGTACCTGGTAGCGGGTCGGGTAGTAGAAAACGGAAAACACCCCTTTGGCCCGCACACACGGAAGCACTAGAAAACTACAAATCAAGTGCCACGCACGCAAATTTCCTTTAATTAAAACCAAACTTTTAAGAGCCCCTCGTCTGCATCTTCTTCACGTTGCCCCGGCTGCAGATGCATCTTCACTCGGTTACCCAACTGCAAACTACTCGGGCTCAACTTAAGCGAATCCAAGGCGACATCATCTTCGAGTGGGACCCAAGGTGCGGGCCGCTTTTGTCGGTCGCAAGCCTCTGGTGATTATAACCCCAAAGTTTGCTCAGGTGAAGAAATACAATTAGCGAATAATATGAGGACCATATTAGTGCATATGACTGTAGTTGATAGTTAACGACTGTCGAAAAAACTCAAAAACACCAGCAAACGATGGAAATATTATACAAAATAAAAACAAAATGTACTGGTTTGGATATATATTTATAAAAATAATTTGTAATGTATTTTTTTCCCCTGGAATACTTCTGATTGCCTATTGCTTTCCTAGAAATATTCAGGTATTAGGATGTCTTAGTGTCAGGACTCGTAATCAGGAACTGAGTAAGGCTTACAAATAATTTAATTTAATGAATTCACAAAAAATCCTCCTTTTAGATTGTGAAGACCAAGCCAAAGCCTTAGAAAATCTCTTCGACGCTTGATTTGAAAACTGTTCCAGGACAAACATCCATCAAAAAGAATAATTCAGTTTCGGTCGTGTGTCTACCGGAAGAGCACTTGGTGAAAAACCAAACTGAGCAGGAGCGGGAGCAGAAAAGCTGGAGGAGGAACTTCTCCGCCCTGAAGAAGAGAACCGGATGCAGTAAAAAAGTTTTCTAACCCATATTAAAACATATTTGCGCCAAAATATGCAGATGCCAGGAGAGTGCAAGGAAGTTGCCGTGCATATACCTTATATCTACGTAGGCAAGTGGCGGGCGGGTTGGTGTGCGTTGGCAGTCAATTGCTCATTGACTTGGCTCAAAAATTGTTGAGTGTCGAGTTCTAAGTCCTAAGCCCCTGCTAAAATGCCAAAGTCAAAATGCAGTTGCATCGACTGTACACAGAGCGAAAAATACACAAGTACATTTTTAGTACATATTTGTATATGAAAAGATATTTTAGGTATTATATTCAGTTTATTTGATATTGATGTGGTCCGTTGATCAGTTCGACTCTAGTAACTCCCACTGAGATAAAGTGAGCAGTTCGTTTCTCTGAGTGTATAGGATGGAGTGACGGGGTGAAGCGAGAGCAAAGTTCCCAGCACCAGATACGGAAGAACCGACTCTTCCTCTTTGGCGTCCCATTTTTTTGGGTTTAGTTTCCAGTTAAGTTTACGTGAGCGTGGATTTCAAGCTGTGCGCGCACATAAGTTTGTGGCTTAAGCATGTGAAATTCATATGGATGGCGGCGCACACCCACTCCGTACACTCTGTACATTTTCACCCCCGAATTCCACTCACCTGCATGAAGGGCATAAAATACTGGCAGGGCTAATGCATTGCCAGCAACCCTAATAACCTTAGACATCGCGGCGACGGGGGGCCGGGGCGAACAAGTCACACAAAGTTACTAGCGCAAAAGTTGAAAATTAAACGTAGTTGGATTCGTTGCAGGGGGTTAAAGGAATATACGTATGGTATATTGGGATACTTTCTTGGTCTAAAGGTCTGCTCCGATATATTAAATGCAAAATTGTGGATGGCAGAGATCACTTACAGAATACTTTAACTTTGCCACGAATTTCAAACTCTTTTTTGTGTGTAAAAGTGCACTATTAAGCATATCAAAGAAGACCATTTTTAAACATTTTTATTTTATTTTTACTGAGGGTTGAGATAGGTATGATATGTAAATACTTTCATATATCTTCAGCGGAATTATTCTAATTATTATAATTATTACCTTGCTTGGCAATATGCAATTATAAAATCACATTAAATAAAATGTATTAGCACAAAGAATAGAAATAGAAAAAACATTCCGTACCGTGCAAAAGCTAATTATGCTTATGTAAAGTGTTTTTCAGGCTGTACGTCTAATGCAATATAATTTTAACAAAATTATTGAAAATTGACGGTAATTGAAATGAATTCAAACAAATTTGAGTGCTTGGTGCTGGGTGTCGTGTTGAGCCACCATCAAAGGAGTCAAAGAGCGTTGAGCGTTGAAACTTTGACACGCGACGACGAAGTCGCCACACGAGAGTTCCTTCCGAGCTCTGTAATTTCGAGGGCCTAGGCTTGCCAAGGGGTTCATTAGGCATTTTACCAAAATTACTGCAAATTTTCAGGGGGAAATTCTATACGATTAGGCTTCAAAGTAGTGGATTATTTGTAGAGGCAGATTCTTTCGGTTAAAGTAACCCAGCTTACTCGGATTAGCTGAAAGCTGTGTAACTGAAGCTACAACCTCCACCGGATAATGTCATAAGTCCCGACTCTAAACAGCTCACTTACCAACAAGGATTGAGACCCTGCTCGCCTGAAAACAAATTCAATGAAAATAAAAATAAATTAGCTGCAACTAAATGAGCCAAATAAATTCATTTAGGGCTCTATGCGCTTCACTGAAGTACACAAAAAGACGAAGTCGTCTTTCACGTCAGCTCCCCTTGGCTGGCAAGGTTGGGAGCCAAGTTAAAGCCAACACGTATTGCCAAACTCGATTGCCGTGGGCGCCGCCCCAAATGCAATTTCACTTCACCCTTGTCGAGCTGAGGGTTACAGCTTGCAACTCGCAAGAGCAGCGGAAAAATTCCAGAGTTCCCAGACGAGAGCAGCAGGTGATTCCCCTCCGAAACACTTATCTTTCGAGCGAGCTTCGTTCGCTTTGCTCTTGTCAAGAGGTGGACAATTCTTGGAATCAACGCAAACAAAATAACAAAACTAAAATATTTCTTTTGATTATACCAATGGAGATTGTTTATCTTTACAAAATGCTGCGGGGCAGGGTCGATTTTTGTTCGCTTCAAATAATTTGCATATGCGTGCACTAGAAAATAAAATCAATGATCCATAATTATTTTTGCTCATTAAATGTTGACAGAAAAAAACTTATTGTTAAATAACTTATTGTTTAATAGTGTAATCTGAAAAGTCCCTTTCTAGCACACTTATCAAGTTCGCCGAATCGAAATTTCCACTTATCATAATTTGGCACACTGGTATCCCTACTACTATTAATCTAATAGCCATGCTTCAATAAAAATCACAAAACTATACATATTCAAATTGCTAGACACGCACCTGGTGCCTGCTCGCGAATCAAGAAAAAAAAAAATACAAAGAAAACCCAAAACAGCAAAAAACGAAAACAAATTCAAAACCGGATCAAAATAGAAACTTTCGGTCATCTCTGAGGGAAGCCCAACCGTCTGGACCAGTGTCTGGGTGACAAGTTTTTATTGAATTCGGGTAAAGAACCTCAAAGATATCATCGCCGTCGGTGGGCTATCAACTTGTATAAATAGAGAAAGACGCAATGGAAAGGGCTCAGTATCAAGTGCTGATTTCAACAGTCTTCATCTACTGGATTATTGCCGACCAACGAGCTCAAATTTCAAACCAAACATGAAGTTCCTGGTAAGCATATCCTGCCGATCAACACCTCCCAGATAATAAGGATCGTTGCATTTAAGGTTATTGTTTTTGTGGCCATCCTTGCATTCGCCTCGGCTCTACCACAATTTGGATTTGGAGGATTCGGCGGAGGATTTGGTGAGCAGCAACAACAACAGCAGCAAGCTGGATTCGGCGGAGGCTTTGGAGGCTTCGAACAGCAACAACAACAGCAGCAAGAAGGATTCGGAGGCTTCGGAGGCTTCGAACAGCAACAACAGCAACAACAGCAACAGGGAGGCTTCTTTTAGATGTATTTTATTAATTATTAGACTAAATTTTAGAACACGCTGGCAGCATTGAGGTGTTTTTTTAGCATTTTCTGCCACCTTTTCGGACTTGACTGCTACGGGTTGTCACCTTTCAAGACTAGAGTAGCCCCGAGTTTGGTTAGCAACTGTCTTAGGTAATTCATTGTAGAAAATTACGTTTTTCTTATTTTATTTACTGTTATTAAATTGGTTTAAAAAAAAACGTTTATCTATAGATAATTAATAAAATAAATATAACATTTAAATTGTGGCGCGAAAAAAAATTAAAGGTTTTCGCCAACTCTAGCATCTGACTCCTGGCAACTCTTTAATTCGATTCGCTAAATATCACAAAAATGTTTTAAACCAGGCTGTTGGCTATTGAGGAGTTCCGCCGATAGGAAATGAGAATAGAGACCATGCAGCAAAGGCTTCTAGGATGTGCACCTGATCCGTACGTACATATGTATGTAGATTTTTTTTATTTTGTGATTATGCACTTTATTGTGGAATTGTATTGTGGAAAATAAATTCCACAATAAAGTGAAAGAATTAAGCAGTAGGACTTCTTTTGACTAAAATTAGTTAATTTGTTAATGCCCATTTCAACGAAACAAAAGGGGTTACATATATGGTACATATATTTATATATAATTTTAAACAAAACTACGTTTATAAAGAAGTAAAATTTGTAATATTTTAAGTATGTTCTAAGGGTGTAATTAACAAAATCGCTGGGCAAAATGTCAGTGTTTTCTATAAAATCCAAATACTCGGTGTAGAGCACGGTGGCTTAGAATTGGGGCAAAACTGGAGCAAAAGCGATTTCTTTAGCACCCCGAAATATTATATATTTATATCGATATTTATATTTTTCATAAAATAAGTTTCTTTCATGGGCTATATAACTAATTAGATATAACAGAGCTGTTCAGTCAGTCCCCTAAGATAACAGTATACTGTATACACTATACTCTTAAGCCAACTTATTTTTTAAAGCTTTTACGACTGGTTTTACATGCTTATTTTAATCATAAATTCTGAAAAAACTCTCCGAATTCTTTATGGTGGAGAAAGCAAAATCTTAATTTAACCAATTATCACTTATTAAAACTTTGTGAAATAAAAACACGGCTGTATCTGTTAATGGCAATATATTCAACAGTTCATGATAATATATTAGGCTATACATATTTTACCTTACATTATACCATTTAGTAAGGATTGGGATCCTAAGGCAATAATTCATAAACAGAAGAACCTTTTTTTTAATAGTTTATTTATTTTTTGCAATGCCTATAATAGGGGAATCTTTTTTCCCATAATAAGTCCACTCTGTATAACCTATTGGTAGACGTGCTCAGTCAGTATTGATCTTTTGCGCATTTCTGTAAGAAATAGTTATAAGAAATCAATCAATGCTTCGTAGAATTATTATGAGTTGTACGTCACATTGCGGAAGCACTCGGCAACATTAACTTAATCAGCGAAAGTCAATAATTCGCTCTTAAATTATAAACTAAAAACTGTAAAGGGAAATATAATGAGTCATCAAAATTTGTGCGACCAATTCTAACGCTACAAATCAAGTAATTTGATTAGAGGTAAGAATACGCCAGAAATCGCTCTTGCACAGTGGGTATTTGAACTCAAGTTCCTTATGAAAAACTTACTCTACGTTGAGTACTTTTGATAATTATGTTTGGAAAATCCATTAAACTCAGAATAGAACTGTACCACACAGAATTTTCTATACCTCCACATTAACTAAAATACTCCACTAATTTATAACCAATAACACTTTCCTACTCCCACGCAATCTTTTTATTTTCCATTGAATACCTCCCTACACTATTGTACAAGTTACTATACTGTTTATATGGCACTGCCAAGAAATCATTAGAAAAAAAAGCATAGAACTGGGAAACATCAATAGAGGTGAGCACTATATTCTTCATGAGAATAAATATAAACAAAAGTTATTTATTCAACAGAAAAATAAAATGCCCTAATTTGATGCACACTTTTTGGATGTTCGATGAAAAACCTGTATTTTCGTGGGTCCGTCGGCTTGCAGCTTCACAAAGGTTGACAACCAAACTTGAAGTTTCATTAATAAAAAAATCCCCGCTGAAAAACAAATATCTATGGTCGGCGGAAGAAGGAAGTCCACGCCGTGCTCGGCCCGTGTCCAACCAGTTTCGAGTGACTACAAGCCAAACAAAAATCAGATAAATACACACCGTCGGCTTACAAAAGTCTTACAGTTGACTGGGGCGTTTCGGCGAAATAAGATTGAACATTTTTTGGTAGCTAAAATAAAAATTTGTAGTCAAAAATGAAATTGCTGGTGAGTATAAACAAAGATGCCTTGAAAGTGATTATAAAATCGAGAAACCTTTTGGTGTGATTTCTTAAACAAAACGGAATTTTTCTTAAAAACAACTATCTTTCTCCTTATTTAAAGGTAAATAAAACACATTCAATTGAAAACATTTTTTCTTAATAATAAGGTTGCAGGTTAATAATAGATGTATTCTAAAAATGTCATATAGCAAATAGCGAACCATATGGCTTATTAACATTAAGTAATTTCCTAATTAACTGTATTACTAAAAATCTAATATACAATGTATTCTTTGCATTTATTTATTTCATTATCTTGCATTGACCATTAGATACTCGTATTTGTGGCCTTTGTTGGCTTTGCCACGGCTCAGTTCGGACCCTTTGGAGAGTTGGTTCGGGACTTTGAGCAATTGGGACAGCAGCAACAACAGCAGAGCGGATTTGGTGGAGGCCAACAGCAGCAGCAACAGGAGGAGGGCGTCATCTTCAGAGGCCCGTTTGGCGGCGAGGTGGAGTTCTTCCAGGAGCAGCAGCAAGAGCAGCAGGGCGGCGGCGGCGGCCAACAGCAGCAACAGCAGCAAGGAAATCTTTTCAACTTCCTTGGCTGAGCTCAAAAAGCAAAGATTACTGAGTAACAGTCTGACCACAATAATCTGCATTCACAATAAAGCCATTATCTAAAGCCATGTATCTAGAAACACAACTACAAAACTATAAGGTAATTAGGAAAATAAATCATTTAAACGTTAGAATCTAATTAAAAAGGAAATATATGTTTTACTTAATTCAAGACTACTATGAATCTTTACCTAACTACGACATGTAAAACCAGCTAAATTTGGATAATCATAAAAAAAATCAAAAATTATTTTCGGAAATTACAAACAACTAAAAGATTGAAAGGAAAAGATATAGTTTTTTAAGCTAACATTTGTTGGAGCATTAGAGAATTCAATTCAAGTCCTCTGGGATGTCTGTAGAATCCCTAATATTTATAAAAGATGCACTAAATCAAATTAAAGTACTTTATTGATGACGGCAGGGATCAGAGAAAATTTGACTCCCGCTTGTAAGCGAATTTCACAGTGGCTTCGTGTCAAAATCGCGATGATGGCTATGGTCAAATGTTATGGGAAAAGTTTTTAAGCCAAAAATCGCAAAACTCTAATGAGTGCTATCGTTAAAATCAGGAGACGGGAAACGGTGGGACTTTCGGTTGCTTTATCCAAAAGCACCGAAACACCATCAAAGTCATTAAGCGGAAAACCCTTTTGGCTTCTTTTCCACGCATTTTCATTTCGCCTCGTAATGACTTCATCCCAGTCAGAGTCTTTGGGGTTTTGGTTCTGGTTTTGTTATTGGAGACAATTTCGAAGCCATTCGCTTGGCTGTCTAACAGCCAGGCAACCACCCACCAAGAAAGCCAAGAACACCAGGACCACCAGGACCACGACCAGGACCAACAGTAACAACAACACTCGTAACTACAAAACAACTTTTTAATTGCAATTAAATACGTAACAAGTTTTTAGTTGTAAGTGCGACGAGCGTCCCGTGAACACACAGAGAACTTGGCCGTGCCGCCGGATGGCTCCTCCGGAGTGTCCATTGGTGCCGCTTATTGTTGTCGTGGCTTACCCTTATCTCTCCCCGGCTATCTGCGGAATACTCGTATATATGAAATTGCCATTGCAGTGTTTCGCTCTGTGTGTATATTGCAAAATTGAGTTGTGCGCTTTGGGGTTTTAATTGTTAATTGTTGGCTCAGCTCGCCGGGCAGCGTTTTTGACGTCAGCCCAGCCAGTTGATGACAGTCTTCGACGGGGCCGGAGCTGTGTGGTTTGGGAATGGGAATGGGTCACAAGAAAAGCGCGCCTGGGGGATTATTCTATTTCAGACAAAGTGGAGAGGCTGAGGCACACATTGCGTGATGGCGGAAGAATACGATTTTATGGATTAGGGAATCAAGTGGGAGCCCTAAATGACTTTCGGGTTAAGTGGGGAAAGGACGTTTTGGGAGGGTTTTAAGTCAAATCATGAAGTTTATCGAGGCAGACGAATCCAATCAGTACTTAATGCAGCAAAAGACTTCTACAGCAATTCTAAAATATTTAATTAGGAACTTCAATTTGTAAGTTTTCCTTAATTAATTGCAGTTGAAATGCTTGCCATTCTAGGTTAAAGATTGTTTCAGCAAAGGCACGAAAAGTTGACCTTAATCATTGAGGGTAAAAATGATCACTTTTATTGAGGCTCAATGGAGCAGGCTTGAATTAAGGAACCTACGAGCATTATTTTCGAGCTTAGAATAGATTTAATACTTATTAATATTAAATGAATACTGAGTAGTATAGTTTTTATAGTCTTTAGTTTCAATTGAATATTTTCGAGTATTCTTTTTGTACAAACCTATATCGAAAGTTTTGTGTTTTCTGTTTGTCCTGTTAGTGCATTTTTCCAAGTGCATCAATAAATAGATTTATGTATGGTTCATTTTTCTAGCCCCGCATATGGGGAAATCCCACGTGTCACACGTTAATCGTACGATTTTGTAAATGAAAATGAAATAATTGTTTAGGTTTCTGAAACAAAAATGGTAAAATTTTGTGCAAAAATTTCGTATGTTTTGCATGCGAAAAATTAATTATAAAAATTATCTTAAAATACCAAAAAATATCAATTTTTTTGAGTGTTTTTGCCGATGTTTATATGAAAACACTAAGATTGGATCTTTTCCAGGATTTTCCCATATGGCATCCTCATATGGCTATTTAAGTGATTAAGAGTGACGGGAGTGGAAAGACTGTCAAATAAATAATAATAATAATATAATAATAATATAAAATTCTCTTAAAAAACCAACTGTAGATAAATAAACGTAACAACCATTTAGCGAAAATAAGTTTTTTTTATTACAATTACAAATCAAACTTGGAGTATTCTATATAGAAGTGCTCAAACTCACATCAGGTTGGAAGCAAGGATGAATGCGTACTGATATTTTTAACAATAAAATCCAAAAGAACTTTTTCTCTACCGATTCGATAAGGCCCTTAAATTTCGCGCCAAATTCCAGAATTGGACGAACTAGTGAAATATACAGGAGTTTAGTAGTGTACGAATCATCAAATTCCTTCGACTAACGCTTGACAAATGCAAAGACTTCTTTTGATTTGCCGACAATGAAATAAATAAATCTCCAAGATCTGTCACCGAACAGAATATTTATCCAGGAAAGATTGCTCCGAACAAATGACTTGAAGCTACACTTAGAGCTGTTTAGAAACAGCAAGTTCTGGATGAACCATGACTGAAGGTTATTCAAGTCAGACTGTAAAAGTGTATGGGAGTCAGAATTCGTAAGTGGCAAACAAAGTTTTACATATATTAAACCTTGAGAATAGAGAACAAGTTGAGGCAAATCATTTATGAAAATACCAACCAGAAGAGGTCCAAGATTGCTCTTTGAGGAGCACCAGAAGCCACATGAACAAGGTTTGATAATGAACCCTTGAAAGTTACCCTCTGAGTTCGGTTCGATAAATACGTCGAATCCAGTTGGTCAACGTGATCGGGAATCCTAAAAGAATAAGTTTTTTCAACAGTAAGTGGTGGTTCACGGAATCAAAGCCTTACTGGAATCATTAAAAATAACGTACATTTGAGTGATATTTGAAACGCGTTTCTAAATCCTGCAGAAAACTCAAAAGGACGTTAAACTACGTTTTATAAAGCCATGCTGCGAGAAGGAGCTGCATTGATGCTGTAGTTGAGCAGTAATTAAAACTCAAATGACTTGGGAATCGCACTATGTTTTGCTAACCGTCGCACAGTAGCGCCTTTTCTCATTTTGCGTTGCTAAAATCGAAACTTTTGAACCAAATAAGATAATCAAATAATTTAAACGGCATTTTACAGGTAAATGTTGTAAAATTTGTATATGTATTGGACAATATGCCACGCCCACCCATTCCCCTTTTTATAGGGTATCAAAGTGAAAAAATCTATTTTATTCAATGAAAACAATTTTTTAAAAACATTTTTTATTTAATTTTTTATCTTTATTTTTATGTATTTGCTTAAATAAAAATAATTTGAAAACTTAAAAAAAATATTTAACATTTTTTTTCTTTAATTTTTTTTTTTCTAGTATATTTTCTAGTATATTTTTTTGGTATGTATTACGTTGAATCGGTATTTTGGTATATTTTACCCTGAGTTGTTTTAGTTTATTGCATTGCATTTCCGCAGCTGCAGCGTGCTGCAGCAGATGTAAGTTGATTCTGGTCCAGAAAAGATCAACGAAGGTTTTGTATGTAGTGTGTATGAGGGCCGAGCCGTACCAAAAAAGATATAGACTACTTTAGCCAGAAAAAAGTGAAAAAAATGGACCCCTGGCAGGTAGCGATTTACCTGTACAAGCCCAAACCCAATTCTGTTTTTTTTTATATCAGTTTACAGTTTATGAATGTATCTGTTATTTAAAGTAAAAATCATGAGGTAAGATAATCTATTTTTTGTGTAATATTACCTGAAAATCAACCAATTTCCCTTTTTTTTTTGTATGATGCAAAAATAGAAACAAAGTTCGACTTTGAAGGCTCATATCTTCTAAAAAAAAAATCTTAAAATTGATTTTATTGGAAATTCTGAATCGATGGGAAATGTCCTGTCGAATAAGTATGGTTTAAATCGTTTTTGCGACTACGACTTTTTTGATTTTAGCAACGGCTTTTGTTCGAGAGGCGCTACTGTGCGTCGGTAGTTTTTACTGTTAGACTTGCTTCCCTTTCATGAAGCGGAATAATAAAAGATTTCTTCTAAACGTTAGGAAAATATGAATGCGGAATGCATACAAGATCTAGACCAGAAGAGAAGAGAGACTTAATAGTCAAGACGTACATCAGAAAGTCCAATCTTAAACATGATACATCCCGCCTTTGCTTCAGACTGATTTTGGAGACAGTTAATTCGGTACCAGTAACATTTAATTTATACTTTTTACTGTAAAAAAAACTGTAAAATATCTGTAAAGGTATATTATTGAAGTTAATGGTCCAGATGGTGGTGCCGAAATTGTAAGTGACGGAGCTAGCACGGGGTTGGGACAAGCTGGTTCGTTATTGCCATCGTCATGACATTACAGCCCGTGTTTTTCGAAAAAAAATTGGAAGCACTTATGGATTTAATTGTAATATTATGTGTATTTGGAAAGGTACGTTGCCATATGTACTCCATCGAATGGAAAAAAAGGGGATTGCCGCACGCATATATATTAATTAGGCTGGTGCATAAAATAACTCCGGATGAAATCGATAACGTTATATCGGCTGAAATTCCTGAATAAACTGTTGATCCTGAGTTATTTCACGTTGTCGTTAATAACATGATACATGGTCCGTGCGATGAACTAAATATGAATTCACCATGTATGATTGATGGAAAGTGTTCGAAACGATACCCAAGAAAATTGACTTCAAAAACCATAACGGGCAATGACGACTATCCGTTGTATGGCAAAACGGCAACCATTAGTATTCGTAGCTAGGACTGTGAAGTTGATAATCGTTGGGTGGTTCCGTATTGTCCATTATTTTCGAAAATGTTCAATGCTCATATAATTGTGGAGTGCTGTAATTCAGTAAAATCCATTTAATAGATTTGTAAGTATGTAAATAAAGTAAGCGACATCCAGGCATTTTTCAAACAGATGCATTTGGAAGAATATATACTGTACATAATAACAATGATGAGTGTTTTTATTTGCGATGTTATTAGTTAACGTCTCTGGCCCAAAATCATTTCAAGAACTAAGAATAGTCAACGGTTATGTGTATCAAACATATCTTGAGGCATGTCAACTCTTGCATGTATTGGAGGATGATGCCCATTGGGATTTAACACTTTATGATGCATATATTTCAGTCCAACCACAACAAATACGAATGCTATTTGCCATTATAATATCAACATGTATGCCATCAAATCCACTTGAATTATGGAACAAATATAAAGATTATATGGCAGAAGATATTTTAATTCGTATGCGTAATTATGAAAGAGATCCTGATTTGTTGATTACCTTGGAAATGTACAACGAGGTTGTGATAATATTTGAAGATATGTGTCTAACGATTGCAAAGAAAGAATTAGGACAATTGGGTATGACTGCACCAAATCGTGAGATGAATGATTTGTTTGATCGTGAATTGCAACGTGAGCAGGAATCTAATTTTAATGACTTGCGTTTATTTGTACGAATATAACCAAATTGAATGTTTAGCAAAAACATGTAAATGACACAGTCATACAAGCCATTTCCAATAATGCAGGTGGATTATATTTCTTGGATGCACCAGGTGGTACAGGCAAAACGTTAGTTATATCATATATTTTAGCGACTATTCGATCGGAACAAAAAATGGCATTGGCACTTACATCTTCGGGAATTGCTGCTTCATTACTAAAAGGTGGTCGGACCGCACACTCGGCATTAAAATTGCCATTGAATGTACAGGTGATTGAAACTCCGACTTGCAATATTTCGAGAAATTTCGGTATGGCCAAAGTTTTGCGATGAACGTCAATTATTTTATAGGATGAGTGTACAATGGCGAATAAAAAATGACTAGAAGCATTTAATTGAACAATGGTAATCAACAGCTTTTTGGTGGTGCTTTGATATTACTGTCAGGGGATTTTCGTCAAACATTGCCGGTCACTCCTAGATCAAATCCTGCTGGTGAAATAAATGCCTGATTGAAGTCATCAGTTCTTTGGAGATGTGTAAAAAAATTGACACTGAACATTAATATGCGTATTGACGTACAAAATGATCCAGCTGCCCGTGAGTTTTCAAAACAATTGTTAGAAATTGGTGATGGCAAAATACAAATCGACCGTACCGACGGATTGTACAATTGCACAATCAATGGATGAATTGATTGAATATGTTTTTCCAAATATTCTTCAAAATTACAGAAATCATGATTGGTTGAGAGAATGCGCCATTTTAGCACCAAAGAACATTCATATCAATGCCATTATTTTCAAATTCAAGTGAAACTGCCAGGTGTAGTCACGGCATTTAAATCAATTGACAGTGTTATGAATCAAGATGATGCAACAAATTTTCCAGTTGAATTTTTAAATCCTTTGGAGCCGGGTGGTAAGCCACCGCATTGATTGAATCTGAAATTTGGTTCTTTGATTATATTATTGCGAAATATTAAACCACCAAAACTGTGTAATAGCACCAGATTGGCAGTGAAAAAGTTATTGCCAAATTTGATTGAAGCTACTATCTTATCAGATAAATCAAAAGGAGAAGTTTGTTTCATACCACGTATCCCTATGATTCCAACTAATATGCCATTTGACTTCAAACAATTGCAATATCCTGTGAGGTCATCGTTTGCGATGACAATCAACAAGGCCCAAGGGCAAACACTTAACGTTTGTGGTGTGAATTTGGAAGAATCGTGTTTCCAGAGTAGGTACCCCCAGCCGATTGTTTATCTATAATCAAAATGGAAAAACAAAAAATATTGTTTATCCAAATGTTTTGGATTAAATTTTAAAATAGCTAGCAATTAATAAACTTGTTGTTTAAGCACGTACCGGGCCGCTAGTATTGAATATAAAAATATTATTTTGTTAAATGTAATTTTGTTTTTCTAGTATACAACCACTAAATATGTCAAAGTTGTATGCCAAATGTCATTAGTATTCTTTGTTACTGTTGCAGTAGAGACTTGCTACTTCCGTCGTAGTACCAACATACTTCGATGGCAACTGTCACTCCATGCCAGAGATGTTAGAACCAGTTGGGTAAACGCGCATATGCGTGAGTAAAGCTTTTGGCAATCCATTACCTAATAATGGAATTAATTGCTTAAGGCCACTGCCTAAATATTAGTCCTACGATTCCAAAAATATTTGACCTAAAAATATGAATTTTTAGCCAATTCTTTAGAAAATAATTGCCTAAATAAAAATTTGTAGGCAAAACAAATTTCTAAAATTTTCGGAATCTCGTTTTTCTCTATATTAACGTTGGTATATCAAACCTGAAAAGCTTCCTTCTGGAAATGTGACTATGTGCTCTGGCGGACATGGATTTATAAGATTAACAAGGACATTCCAGTTTCGGCCACCGAATATCTACATACATAATGAATGAATACTGTCCTCAAGAATATTAATGAATCAGAGTAAGCACTCAGCCAGTATAATTATAAGTTGGTCAACATCATACAACAGCATTTGGGAATCATGGTGAATGTCTTGATTTCGTTGATATGCATGCTATTTAATTTGAATGCAAATAAAAATATTATGAGGCCAGTGATGTTGTCGCTTAACCATTTACCTTTCCCATCTAATGATCTTTTATAGGCGCCCACTGGCCCGGCGGCTAAGAAATTCCCCTGGAGCCATCCTCACCTGCGAACGCTGTCGTCTAAGTAACCTCCAAGTGCCTGTTTTTCTTACCTGTGCTGGGATTTCTTTTCCTTTTGCTCACTAATTTGGCCGCAATTTACATAAAGGCCGCGAGAGCCCCAAATGTTGTTAGCTATGGTAATTTTACATACCTTCTCTTTCGTTGCTTATTTTGAAGTACCAACAAAAAATGTAATTTCTTTTACCATTCAACTTGATTAAATTAGAGTAGGGAAATGTGCGAGAGGGACTGAGTACTAATGAGAGGCAGCTGCATTTTAGTGCCTGTCCGAGAATATTACCAAGTTCCAGTCCCAGCCCCAGCCCCACTATCCGCTATCCGTATATATAGTGACAGATGTATGCCTTGGCATTTATAGTTTTGAGTCGCAATTTTCGGTGATTTATTTATGCATGAAATGCAAACAAAATCAGAATAATTACCAACAAAACCCAACTGAACTGACAGTTGGACAGACCGCCCAAACAAAGCAAGAAGTATGATGTGAGCCGGAGCGACGGGCAACGGAGAATATTGCAATGCACACAGTCAGTCAAATAGACAGGAATACAGGCAGCGACTCTTGAGCTGTCAGATGGCAACTGTGGGGGAATATTATAATATTCGCAATTCGTGAAGAGATATTTCTCTCATTTTTATATGGCAAGAAGTTCGCTTCACAGGGCTATGGATAAGTAAGCAAGAACTGCCGTGATGGAAGCGGAGAGAACAATATGTTCTCACCATAATAGTCTGTGATAAAGATATATACTATCAAAAGACATAACGGAACAAAATTCAGTTTGATTGGAGAACTCAAGTTAAATATAGGAAAAAAAACAAATTATACATTATGTATAAGATAAATAAATTGAGAATTACTTTTTTAATTAAGTGAGTAGCGTTAAGTTTTTACTCGATGGTATAATTAGGAAATGACAAATTACCTTAAAAGCAAAGCTTTTAAAAATAAAAAAATGTATTAAAAAAATATTTTGAATTTGTTTTTGTTTGGGAAAGCATTGTGCTTAAACATTCTAAAGGACTCTCTGGGTAGTATTGCCTTTTCCTCTCAATCGAAGTCCCCTGGGACTTGAAGATCTCCTGGTCAGATTTCAAATTCTTTCTGTGACTAAAAAGAAAAAAATCATAAAGCTTGAAACTTAATAGGAATGAGATTAGAGCACCGCTCACTTCATGGCGATTAACTTACAAAAATAAACTTCGAGCACTCGATCTCTTTGGCCCTTTGCCTGGACTAGATGTGGCCACTTCTAATATTAAGGTTCCAGCTCGGAAGCGGGCTCAATCTTCCCCTTTGCCCTTTGCCATTGCCTTTGCAGTGCAGCAGTAAAAGTGACTGCACACAGCTGTGCTTCATGGCTCCGGAGCTGAATCTGGAGGCTGGTGCTACTGCGGCAGTAAGATTTTATTAGCGGTGGTATTAGCAGCGACAGCCAGCCAGAGGGGCCACCTCCATCTTTGTCCCATCGCAATCCCGTCCCATCTCCAGAATCCAGGATGGCCCCTACAGTGGTTGGCGTTGCATATTAATGCAGGCATAAAAATATTTACAACTTTTTTATGCAGCAAACATTTTTCGCTGTTTTGCGCTGTGTGTGAGTTTTGTTCTTGGCAAATTTAATATAATTTCTGGTCGTTTAATGAGGGTCATTCAAAAGTGCTCGCCGACAGGACGCGAAGAGCAGCTCAACTCCCATTTTCGCCAAAGTAGCCTGCGGGCACAACAAGTGTGCTGCCCATTAAGAGTGACCCCTCAGTACGGCCTCGTAAAAATTGCTTAACAACATTATGCAAAGTAAGAGATGCGGCCGTAAAATGGAAGGCGCGGCCAGTTTTTGGAGAGCAATCGCGCGACGCACGTCTCACGTCTCACATCGCACTTGAGCCTGAAATTGCGCCCACTGTGCAGGCGATTTGGACCAGCTTGGAATTGTGAGCAGAGGAACCCGCATTCGGAGTCGCTTCCGGTTTTTGCCTATCACTTAATCCCTGCGCCGGCTCGCAAATTCCAATGCTGGTTTCTGTCATCCCCCAAAGTTACTCTGCCTGCAAGGGGTTGCGGGTGAAGTCATGCCCCACAAGCGAAAGGATTATACAAATAAAATAAAAGCGCGGGTCCTGGGAGGGCGAGGTGTTATAAATTTGGGACAGCAGGTGAAAACAATTTGGTGCATAAAGTTTTCGCTTAGCAGCTCAGCGCGTTGGCGACCCAAGGACCCCGAGCAGGGATATGGCTCTGACTTCTGTTTTGTGGCCCAATGCGGTTTGACACAAAACAGAGAGAACAAAAAGGGGCCATAATAAAAAACACAAAGGAGAAAAGCGCAGAAACACAATTGAAAAAACTGGAGAATTGCTAAAAGAAATTACTGGCTTGGCAGGCATATTTTTGCATTTGAGCAGCGACGACTGTTCAAATAGAACACAGCTGAACACAGCTCTCATAATATGATCATAATTTCACCGTTATTTTTATAAGTTCATCCTTTTCTTCTGTTATCCCTAGGGACCCCTTCTGCCCAACAATTTTTTTTGCTTAGTTGTCTTTATACAATTTCTAGTTAAATAGGAATATATCCATTTTTTGAAGCGACTTGTTTTTTCTTATGAAATAATCTATTAAATTATCCGGTTTGTATTTGGCGTACACCGAGAGTAAAAAGTTTGGATTAATATCATATTTCCACTGCATAGGTATAGAAAAGACCGAAAATATATTAAACAAGTAGAGAAGCTCAGTCGAGTTCGACAGACTGTGATATACCTCGTACCCAAATCATTGTGGGTGAAGTTAAAAGGGACTTGGATAATTCACTTTTTCTAATTATGCTCAAATTTTTTAAAAACTTAAAATAAACAGAACGGAGGTCAGAAGAAAATGTTGACAAATTAAGATGTTACTAGGAACTTTTAAATAAATTTACTCAGAAAAATTGTGGACTAGGTAATAGGTAATAGTTTACCTAAAAAATCGAACTAATTGACTTTTTGCCTATTTTTTATGAAATGTATAGACTTGATTTTTAGGTAATTCTTTCCTAAAAACAAATCAAAATTTCCTAAAATTTCGAACACTTTAAAAACGCTTTATGTGACAGGCATTACGCGGCATTTTTTAATTTAAAACTAAAACTTATTTTATATTTCTGTCTGCGGTAAGATAGTGACGGAAAATGTTTCGATAGAGCAGCTTGATAGGAAACTGAACCTAATTGTTTTCGATACGTCGCTAGCTCTGTCGTCTTCCATCTCTCGTCGGTTGAAGTTTCGTTTCTTCTAACTCGTGTTTACTTGTGCCAGTGAAAAGTGATCTTAAAGAGTGAAAATAAACCAGGAAGTAAGTAGTGTTGATTAAACGTTGATGAAATGTTGATGAAATGTTGATGAAATGTTGAAGAATTATCGATGAAATGTTGGTGAAAGGTTGATGAATCATCGATTAATCATTGATGACCTTGTCACTGATGACAGCCTAAGACATGCCCATTTTAATTTCATCAACAGTTTGTATGGAATTTCATCGATGATTCATCAACAACAACAAAGTTTTTTTGATTAATCGTTGATGAAACGTTGATGACAGGTACTTTTTATTTATAATAGATATGGAAGAGGTTTTGAAAAAGATTAAATGCGAGGAACTAAGGGAGTGCTTTGAAGGTAAATTTAAAAGAATTAGTGTACCCTTGAAATTGTACCCAATCGTAATGCGAAATAATGAAGATATGTATATAAAATGTCATATTCTTTCTTTATTTATTTTCCAATCTTACTAATGCCAGATATATAGTGGTCAGATTTTTATAAAACTAAAACCGAAATTCTGAAATCGAAAAATACAAAACAAATGAGAGAAGACCTTCAAGGGTATAAAAAGAGAATAAAAGTTGTAAGTTGTAAAAGTTGTAAGTTATTATATTATATTATATTATATTATATTATTGTAGAACATGGAATTACGGAGGAGTCCATATACATATTTGTTGACTGGGGAACACTTAAACCAAATAGTTCAAAAAAATCTGTTCGGAGTAAGGGTCATTAACCGAAACCTTTTTTTATTTACACTTTATCGCGGTGATAAATTCTGGCAAGAGTCTATAAGTGTATGAAAAATCAGTGCGATTATTACCATCATACGGACACGTTGCACCGCACTGAAAAAAACCCTAATGCATTTCCCATTGCAGGTCTGCGGTCAACGCCGATGCCAATGCAATGTAGAAGGCGTTGGAGACCAAACCAGCAATGACAGCGATTTCTCATGTTAGACGTGCCTTTTTATGTGGCTCGGAAATTAAAGTAATCATTTTTTATTGGGCGAACAAACAAAAGCATTATACTTTACTGCTCCGGCTAAGAGGGAGAGATGACAAACACAATGCAGAAAGCAGAATAGAGTCGACCACAAAAAGCACTGAAGGACAATTGAGTGCAGAAATATGGACAAGAGCCGGAGAGAAACCAGAAAGCGGATACGCTGTCCAAACAGCCGAGGCAAGCCGAACTGAATCGAAGTGCAGTGATTCCGCAATAGTAGTGTAGCTAGCTATAGGTTAAAAAAAACAATAAAAAACAATATAGTTAAGAATAACTTTAAAATAATTACTTGGTACACGTTTGAATAAGTCAAAATACGTTTTTAATAAAAACTTTTTGAATACTATTAAGTATGAATTTTGCATGAATAAATTATAAAATAATAAGGTGCATTTCCTTTATCTATGTTACGAGCTACTTAATTAAACTGGTTTTCATCTCATACCATATGGTCTCCATATTTCAGGTATCGCCGAAGATTATATAATTTAGAATCATTATATTCTGCATACACATAGACAGCGCACGAAACTGTTCAATAATGATAAAAGTACCTGCATCGTCGCTGTTGACGCTCTGTGTAAGCAGCTCTGCCCTTAGGGTTAACTCTAGCTAAATAAGAGCTGCTTTGGCAACACTGGCCACTAAGTTTAACCAGCAGAAACAAAGCGGATGGACTCGGCCTCGGTCTTGAACCCGTATCTCCCAGCTCCCAGTTCCCAGCTTCCTGGTCCCTGCTCGATGCTCGAAACTCGGACGCGACACCACTCGACTCGCACTCTCGAAGAGCAGAAGAACAAAGACTTTGGCAGCTGCGACAATGACAGCAGCGAAAATAAAAATATATACACACAAGCCTTCGGATATATTCTGGGGCTGCTGTGCCACCCGCCATTGAGAAAATTGCATTAAAATCTATGGAGTGTGCATAGAAAGCGCAGAATGTCCTGTTCTCTGCTGGGGAGGGGCCGGAGTGTTGGATAGTTTCAGTTTTTCGGAACTACGAAATGGCGAATTCGTGAAAAATTAAAGGAAAAGGATATGACGCCACATTGCAACATGAACGCAAAATTGCAATTTTATTATATTTTAACAATGCACTTCGTTACGTGATTCCCACCAGGAATTGGACTCGTTCGCGCTGCACTCCAAGTGAAGCCAAGAGACAAACTCTTACCTTGTACGCTTGTACAAATACATATATAATCAAATTTTTCGGCTTCCTGATGGTTTTATGCATGCAATCTGAATGGAGGGCACATTTACAGTTAACAGTCATATTTTATTGGGTTTTTTCTTGGAATTGAAGTCATAAATTCATTTACATTTTCCATGATGAAATGCACTTTGCATGCTTTCAACTTCACATTTATTTTGGTTATAGTAAATGAACTGATATAATGCGGCCAATACAAATAGACAAGAAATACATACATATATGTATATAAAAATAAGTAAAATTGTGGAAACTATAATTCAGTTAATATGGAAATCCAATCCCACATAAATGAAGATACTTTCAAGGAACCTCTTATGTACATTAGTTTTCCATGGAACTTGGATATAAATTAAATATTTTATTTTCATTGTAAGGCGTTTCCACATACTAAGTGGCATTTCAGCCTCCACTTACACATCACTCATGTTCTTCCTCGCCTGGACATGTGTTTAGACAAGTTCATGCAATTTATCTAAAGTATTTTGTGCAACAATTAATTTGCTTGGGAGAGTCTCTTTACAAGGATTGCTGGCTGTCAGCCGCCCGAGAAGGTTTCGTCTCTCTTTAAATGCTAAAAACAATGACAGCCGTAAATAATACGTCTGTTTTGCACGAGCCGTTATGGTCTCTTGTGGCTTGGCCTGCTTGCTTTCTATTTGCGCTCGAAAAATATTATTTACACTTTATGATTTCTTTATTTAGCACTAATTGCTGCCTTTATTCCTATGTTGAAGCTGGGCTTGGCCTTTGCCTGTGGCCAGTAAAGAGTTACGACGATTAAACCAAAATGACTCAATGGCCAAGCGCATAAGGAATGAATGTCAAAATAAATGCCAAAACAAAGAAAATTAAATGCATGCAATAAGAATCCCCGTTGTTCTCGTTCGAATCGGCTCCTTGAACTTCCTTCTTTTACCTTGTAAATCTAAAACGAATTAGTAAGAACTTCGATTAAGCTAGTGAACCTCTACGACCGGGTCGGAATCTCTTACAATAACCACACCTGAACAAATTAAATATTTGGACGGACATGGCAGGACTCCTCGCTGTATAGGGCTTGGATTGGCTCTGCGAAATACCGAAAAGTTAAGTGACGAATTCTCCGAAAACTCGTCATTGCCGGATGGAGATCTGTAAGGCGTACGGATACTCAAACGCCAACACATCCATTCTAAGGCACACTCACACATGCTTGCAAGCGTAGCCAGATAATATGAAAAAGTTTTCCTTTCTCTGAATTTATTTTTATGCCTTTTGCCTTAGCATATGCTTGTTTATAGCTGCCGCTGCTGCTTTTGCCACAGTACTTTCGCTACTTGGCTCCTTCTGCTTGTGATGCTGTTCTTCTTGAGCGTGTAAAGTTTATTTTTGTTACTTATTATTATTATTCTGGCGCTGTTTCTTGTTGGTCTTTTTCCTTATTATGCGTCAGTTGCCGTGCGTGTGTGTATCTGCGTACTTATTTTCCGTAATTAATTTCGTGCTTCGAAACATCTGCAGCTGGATTTTTACTGCATCCGAAATTGCGCATACGCCCCATGTAATGCAGACTTGATGGTTCGCTTCAGCCCCAGCTACCAGCTCGCGAAAATACTGTTCGGGCTTAAAGCCCTCCTCAGCTGCCATCTTCTACTTCCCCGTACAAATGCCAATTTGTTAAACCAAATTTAATGCTGTAAAGAAATATTTGCCAACTAGACAGGGAGCGAAGGAAGCGAGTCGTGCCCACAATTGACACAACAAATTCTTGCAAATTTCATGGGCAAAATACCGCGAAGGAAACTCAACTGCACAACACAGAGTATACATATATAGTACAAACGTAGGTTCCAAGGAGTTCGAGCGACGTTCCACATGAGCAGTCGGGCTTAGTTCGGTGTAGGCCAAGGGCTTTATGATTGCGCTTCGCTTGCCTCTAGTAAGATCGATCTCAGGATAAAAGCAACCTTCATTTATAAAACAAAGCCTTTCTCATATATTAAAACTAACAAAAATAGATATTTGTTGGCATATCATACTGCAACTAGTTTAAAATTACCAAAGTAGGATAAAATTGTGTGACTCTTCAATATTTAAGATCTAAAAAAATTGCATTTAAACTGAATTTTTTTTTAAACAGTTTTTATAAAGGTAAGAAACGAGAGCGGGACAGACAGTCACTTATCCTAAATCTTTACCTTGGTGGACTTAAGATTCATCTTCAATTGTATTTACCTATGTGCCACCACAGAGCCGCGTCGTTGCAATGTAAATAACCCACTGGAAAAAGTGGAAATGGGGAAGACGAGAGCTTGCCGATGGAGAAAAGCTGCTTGCGGGATATATTTGCGGGTAACTATCCTCTGGAGATGGCTACACCCGGAAAAAAGACTCTTAAATTCGGTCAAAATCGGACGACTTTCCCTTGCCACTCCCATATTCTTTTATTTATTCATAAATATGCTATGTCTACTGAACCTCAAGGGAAGTTGAGATCAATTGCGTGACATTTACAATAATTTACCAACTGAGTTCACTTTAAGTTTTCTAGTACTAGAAACAAAAAATTAAAATTAAGTCCCTCCGGAGTTTTTGTATTAAATAAATCTTGTGGCCAGACTCTATGTGGGACATCATCCACTGGCGGATGAAGCCCGCAAATCAGAAGGAAATTTGCCAAGCAGTAACAACTCTGAGGATAACTAATCCACTCACACACTTCACACTTCAATTTCCGCCAGGTTTTCTTGCCTGTCTCATATCCGAGTGAAAATTCGAAGCTGTTTGTTATTGCTGCTCGTTATTGTTGCCATGTTCCATGTCGTTTTCCATTTCGATTGTGTCACTAACATGTTGCGCTCCACGAGCGGCCTTAGGGGCTGATGGGGCAGTGGGGACTATGGGGACTGCGGGGAGTGCGGGGGCGGAGCGGCCAATGATTTGAGGAGCGCGCCCAGGCAATTTCACAACGGGCACGTATGCAAACAGTGGCCAAAAAGTGGGCGTTGTCATGCCAGGGTCTCGAAATGGGAATGTGCCAAACTGTCGGCTGCAATTTTGTCGGCTGGAGCTAGAAAAACGCATAAACAAAAAAATCAAGATGGACCATTTTTGCCGATCTATCGAACTTTGAGATACCCACTAGTGAGGTTAAAATATTTAATTAACAATAATATGACGTAACTGAGATGTTACCTTTAAACAATAAGACATTTAATTTATTCAACAAGCTTCAGCTTTTCATGTTTTCCAAAAGTGCAGTCCTACGATAATTTAAACTAGGTGAACCGAATATACATATGTATCAGATCTAAATACAAATTGAATTCCAATTGGTAAAAACTCGAATCTATTCATGCAGTTTATAGAATTTTCTTTATTTTTGATTGTGGTTTGGTAGAAGTGTAGCGGGACATTTAAGTAAGTAATTAGTAATTGTTTTTAATTGTAACATTTTGTTTGAAAATCGATTGATTTATTAAATTTACACATTACAATTTCAACAGATTTCAAGGTATTTTCCATACACTGCTATTTATTTTGACGTCTCGATGCTCTAATAACAGACACTCCCAGTTCTTAGAGTCGGGTGTGAGTACAGCGTCAGACATTGGTGCCCAAACAACTACCATATGACAAATTCAGCTGCGTATGTCGCCTCCTTGGGCTCCTGGCAGAGTGCGCAGAATAATGGCCGTGCCCCCAGTACAATTTCCGTTGCATCCTCTGTGCTCCAAACGAACAAAAAATCACTGCAGGGAGCGACGGGAAGACTCAAAATCTATGCCTAACTACAGAGTAAGCTAAAATCGGAACTGGTGCAGATTGAGCTGTTGCCGTAAATTTGCTGAGCTACGAGCTACGTTACGCCCTCAAGTCTGAATACTGAAGTGGTGAATGGAAGTGCCACGAAATTGCAACGAGTCTCTTCCAATCGCACCGTGCTGGCAGGAAAGCTGGTTGCATTTTTCGAAGCTAAACCATAATAATTTTGTTTGCTATTCACCAAATACCATATCATTGGTTGCGTTCACCAGAACAACATGATAACTGATCACTGATGGATTTCATACGATAGTTGTGCTGAACGAGCATGATTACTTATCATGATGCAAACATTTTTCCCATCATGATCAGAAAAAAGGGCGTTAGAATAGTACGCTACCTTTATACGATACTGATGCATTGCTGCTGACATATATCGATGGTTGAAGTATCGAAAACAAACACAAAAGGGAATATAATTATTATTAACGAATTCAGGGGAATCCCTAGCTGTTCTGTCAGAATTTGTTGATTATGATGTAGCTAAGAATGCAGCGTGCCGTGCTGCAATTGCGGTAGTGGACGAAAGGGATTTAACAACCCGCCTATCCAAAAATGGAGGCGCCACATTAAATACAATTATTTTGTGACGTAAAGCGCAAAGACAGGTTCAAAGCCGATAGGTTCCAAGCCGATTCTTTTTATCATAAGCGTTCACAACAACTTGATCACTGATTACTGATCGATCACTAATCAGTAATCATGTTATTCTGGTAAACGCGTCCATTATAATTTCATTCAGGCAGATATATCCAAGGGGAGTCGATATAAACGCTATAATTGTTCCTTTTTTAGTGATATAGCATATAAAAACGAGAAAAAAAGCTAGCTTCGGTAAACCGAAGTTGGTATACCCTTGCAGTCTGCAATTGGATCATTAAAAATCGAACCATTTTAGTAATGTTAAAAAAACATCGAATTTTGTACATTTTACATTTTACATGTAGAATTTTACATTTTCATTTAAGTCGACCGATCGCTTCTATGGGAGCTATATGATATAGTTGTCTGATCTTAAAAAAATGAATGCCGTAATTCTAAAACCGTTCATTTTCGCCATCATTCCTATGGCAGCTATAAGATATAGAGGTGCAATTTCCGCCGTTCCGACATATATACTGCGTGCTAAAGAAATAAGACTATGCTGAAAATTTAACTCGATAGATAAAAAACTGAGAGACTAGTTCGCGTAGAAACCGGCAGACAGACAGACGGACAGACAGACGGACAGACAGACGGACAGACGGACGGACAGACAGACGGACAGACAGACAGACGGACAGACAGACGGACGGACATGGCTAGATCGACTCGGCTGCTGATGCTGATCAAGAATATATCTACTTTATGGGGTCGGAGATGCCTCCTTCACTGCGTTGCAAATATTATAATACCCTCTGCAAGGGTATAATTAGCAAAACAAATTTATTCCATGTTGAACAATTGGTTGGAGACCTGATTTTAAGTGTTTACAATTAAAAAAAATAGTTTGTTATTTAGCTAAAATTCAAACGGCCGTAATCTGTATTTTTTGAGGATCTAAAAGGCTCGACCCAGCCAAGCCAAACGCATTTATAATAATTGTACCCCAGTTGCGTTATGAAAATTAATTTTTCGACTGTCTCCACGAAAATGAGAAACGGGAAGTGTAACAGCAAGGAAAAAATCCGACTTCTGGCATAAAATATCGCACGTTGAATACGTTTTCTCGCAGCATTTGTGTGGCATTTAATTAAATGCATTTTTATTTTTTAAATTTCACCCAACGTCACATAAAATATGCGAAGGAAAAAACCAGGCACCACAAGAAACAGGTGTAAAGGGGAGACAGTGCAAAAAGGTGTTAATGGTGACTATGAAATTCCATTTGCATACACACTCAAGCTACAAAAAAAAAATACCATAAGCATAGTTCCTAAAAAAAAACGGCGATAATTTTTAATGCAATTTTACCTTTTTGCGTTGGTGCCGGCGTTTTTGTAGCCCTTTTGGCTAAATAATGGTAATTAGGCGTGGAAAAATCCATTAGCCCTGGCCCGGTCGGATGCACTCACAAGAAGTGACATCCAACTCTTTAAATTTAGAGGATTTAAGGGATTCGGCTTCCACATATCGAATGATTGTCGAAATAAATTCAACATTTATAATAAGTCGAGGGTGTAGCGTGTAACGACTGGGAGAAGTGTTTTGAATCCGGTGGAATCTGTAGTTGCGGGTGCTTGCTATAGGGGCCGGCTCTCGCTCGTCGGCTTTGGGGGTTGTGGTCTTGCTCGTACAGATCCGAACACTAACTACACCCTATTATGACTAAGACTAGAATTGAGCAAGCTAGCGACAAGAGAGAAGCCGATAAACGGAACCGGAAGAGAGAACAGATAAATTCAGGAAGGAATTAAAGGGATAGGAAAGATTGAGAGAAAGCCGGAGAAAGCGAAGCCACTGATGTTGCTGTGGTTGCATTTTGCCCGCCCAACCTATGATCACCTTTCTGGGAGAGATATGCTCCGGTGACCCCTTCAATACCCTACGATTTCAGAAACACAGGCAGAGTTCAAATGTTATGGTTTTAGGTATTCATGGTTTTAGTTTTGGGTTTGTTTAATAATAATAGAATGTAGGCATATAAACATTATAATAATGGAATAGTAAATATATTTATAACACAAAGTGACTATCAATAAATATCAATAAAGTAAAGTAATATTTAAATTTATAATTAAAATAAATTTCTCCAAGTGTAGTTAAATACGAAGTTTTAAATTCAGGAAGTAATTCGTGGTTTTCATTCATTTAATCTAATCGTTAAAGTTAGTTAAATAGTTACTTTATGATTGGATTTCAATTTAACTTCATTATAGAACTTTAATATATAAACTTCCAAATATTTTAGGTTATTGAATTTAAAACGTAGAAAGAGTATTCGGCAAGGTTATATTCAAATTAAGTTCGAAAAGGATTGAATTCATAATATTGTTCCCCAGATTTATGTAACTCACTCATTTAATCCAACGATGAAGATCTATCTCCGACGTGGCTTAGTGGTTTAGTGACATGTTGCGAAGGGCTTAAAAAACAGATATAATTATTTTCAAAATTTATCAACTTAAGCCTTGATGTTTGATTCTATAACCAACAACGAAGTCTCATTCTAATTAAAGAATAGTTTTCAACAATTAATAAATGTTAAATTTAAACAAAAAAAAATCTATGCACTAACACTTATTTAATTTGTATAGATGCGCTTCATTTTTTGAGTTAAATTTATATTTACTTTAATTAATTTAATTTATATTCAACTAATTCCTCTTCTTGTTTTCTTTCTTGATTTGGTTAATTGACTTCAGGTTATTTCGACGAGTTTCGTTATTTTAGATTTCTGAGGTTAAATTCGAGCGATAGCTAAGGCTGTGGCAGAGTGAAAAATTAGGTTAGGCTAGATCATCGGCCATATGTAACGTACAACGTTACTCTGAAGAGGGATACCTTTAGTGAACTGAACACATCTGGTGGATTCCTTTCAAATGTTCTAGCAAAACAACCAGAGGGGGGTTCGTTGATATGGCCATACACTAAACTCTCTCCACGAAACATTATGATATTACATTAATAAAGAGGAATCAATACCACTGAGAACAAAAACAACCGAACCACACAAAATCAAATTTTGAGGCTGGATCATTAAACTCTTAACAGGCGCATTCGAAACTTATAACTACTTTGATGTTGATTGCAGCACGGCTCTGTACCCACCCTACCATTAGACTTCTATTACCAATTGCAAAGCCTCCCTTATTCAGATTCTTTTGGTTACATCACCTTCAGGCAAAAATTACAGCAACACTAAAATTTTCATTTTTGCTATTCATATATTCCTTAATTAGATTTAATACAGGTAATAACTGACGTAAGTAAATTCAATAGATTCCATTTTCTCACAACTTTTCAATAAATATAACTGATATTCATTTCTTAAATTACCAAAGTTTTCTGGACTTAAATTCCATATTTGCTTCAATTCTTCAATAAGGTTACAGTAGTTGTTGTTGTAATACTAGCCTACCTAAGTTTAAGTCATAGAGTCGTTTTACAAATGATCACCAAATCATTTCTTATTGGAGTGCACTTAATAATAAAAAAAGAAAAAAATTTAAATCATAATCTTGGTAAAGAATACAAAGCAAAATTTAAATATTGAAAACTAGATATTAATTTTTTTCTTTTTCGAATGTAAACGGTTGTTTTGATTTTTTTCCTTATTTTTCGGTTCGGATAATTATAATTTGTTTTTTTGTTCTCTTTTCGTATAACACACTGCGGCTACTGTTTTGTTTTGGTTTCTTCTTTGCTTTTATTCAGATTCCCATTGGAACTTTTGAGAAGCGATAAGAAAATTATTGTCGTAGTTCAGCATTCAATTGCTGCTCAGCCAACTAAAGAAGCCATCACATCAAAACAATAATAGTAACCGTGTATAATGGTTGACAATTAGCTAAAGAATATTTAAATGCAATGGTTTATAATGACTCACTCAGTTGCTGCATGTGATGGAGGCCTCCTATACAAGCGCTGGTGTTGATGTTGATGAATAATCTGCACTATTAGGTTGGGAAGATTTAAATATCTTTATAGGTGCCCGCCACCCATAGATTGATTTAAGGGTTGATCCACTACCAAGCATTCCATAGACCACCTGAACTTCGACGTGTACAGTTAACAAAAAACGGAGATGACGATTGCGGTGCAAAGCTATTGCTGGTTTTGTTTTCCTTTATAAAGTCCAATGCAAAGAGATGCAAACAAAGGCCAAAAAGATCATCAAGGTCCAAAAATTTCTCCAGGTGTTCTACAAGACCGCCTGGTCTGAGCTGGGTATTTATGTATGTATAAAGGCTCCTGATCTCTGCGCCCACTGTGATATAATAGTTGTGTCGGTTTTGGTTAACCTTCTGGTGGACTTCTGGGACTTGCCATCATGCCATCTAGTGCCCCCAAAAATCTTTAATTATTTATTGAAAATCACTTTGTGCGATCACATACCTCTGCCGCCACTAAATAAATGCTTATTTATTTTTATACCCTTGCAGAGGGTATTATAATATCGACCAGATAATTGCAACGCAGTGAAGGAGGCATCTCTGACCCCATAAAGTATATATATTCTTGATGCTAGCCGAGTCGATCTAGCCATGTCCGTCTGTCTGTCTGTCCGTCTGTCGGTTTCTACGCGAACTAGTCTCTCAGTTTTTGAGGTATCGAGCTGAAATTTTCTTATTTCTTTAGCACGCATTATATATGTCGGAACGACACTGAATTTTCACTGTGGTGAGGACGTGGTTTGGGATTATCCCGATACCAGCACTTGAAATTTTGTTTCCAGTTAATTATATTTTAATTATGTAAAGAAGCAAAGAATAAACTACCACTTAGGAATTGAACGTCAAGTTGTGAATGCCAATTTCAGAAAAGAGGTCGCGTGTTCAACAATCAGCCGCTTTATAGCCTCAGTCTTTACAGTAATTCTGAATTCGCTCTAAAAGTTTTTATGTTTTTTTCTCAGGGGCTTCGCCGCGGGAAGCTTGACACTGGAAGTGTGACATTATCTTTGCGCGATTTTTAAAAATCACCAATGCCCTTACTCATTTCCCTGTTATCATGTGTTGGTCCTGGACCCCTGTTACACATAGCGAAGGCGATGCACCATAAATTCATGAGGTTATGGCCGATATGGCAAGCAGGCCAATTTATGCACATTTTACAATAAAAATAGATTAAATCCCACTCATCTGGCACTATTTTCTCCTGGGAAAGATGTGGCTACATGTTTAGCCGAAGATACGCTGCTGGATATTCCTTCGGCGGTACAGCAGCATTTGGCCAGAAATCCGCCATCATTTCGGGCTCAGAAGCCCGTTCTAGGAGATCACCATGGGGGTGCTCTGCAGGTCGCGCTATGGCGCGAGGGGGTGCTCCTCAAGACACTACCTGCAGAAGTTATTTTAGCTGGGTTCTCCTTACTTCTTCAGCTCCTTTGAACTCCTTAGGGAGTTTCTACCGTGGGGCACAATCTACAGAATCGAAGAATTAATTAGCCGTGTGCATTGGCTATGACTCTGAGATCGAAAAACATACCTATGTGCTCCGAAACTAATTCGCTGGGGTTCCTTTTCGGGTTTTCCACAAGACTGGGTAAAGATGCGGCAGCTGCACAACTTGGGTGGCAGCAGCGGCAGCGTTGGGTGCCGTTTAATCGGCGGCAGCGCCGGCCGAGAATCTTTGTTGCGATCTGCAGAGAATTTTGAGGTTAAATATAACCAAAACTGCAGATGCAAATACACTCACTTTGAAATAATCCCTTGTAGCACTTGTTGGCCACTTTAATTTACTACGCGAGTTGATATTTGTCACTTTTGGACTTTTTCCACGTTTTTCGCCAATAGAGAGAGCGCACGTCTGTATTGGCCGCCGGTTCAGAAAAAAGAGAATGGTTACCGGAACAGGGGCTTAATCAGTTAACATGGCTGCGGTAATACGTGGCAGCTGCTTTTGACAGGTGTCAATATCAATATCAGGTGTCGATATCAAAATTATCGATGTGGCAACCTTGCTCTAAGTCGGGCTTGACTGTTCGAATTTTAGAACACCTTCCGATCTGGCATCGCGGTCTTCAGTGCTCGAAAATCCCTAAAATTTTCAAGGCCGGTTTGAGTCCTGACTCAGCAATTTCAATTTAAGTCTGGCTTGGCTTGATGTACAAAAAATATTTAAAGTCTGCTTGTAGGCAAAACAGGCTTTGAGTCGCTACAGGCGCCGCTGCAAGGGGTAGAGTCCTGGAACGTTCGGAGATATGTATGTATATATGTATATGGTATATAACCCAAGGGCTGTACTGTCTCGGATAACTATTAAAATCGTTCGAGCTGTTTTTAATACAAGTTAACAAAAAAATAATAATAATTTATTATATACAATCTTAACCACTTACTATACATGACAAAACCTCAGACTTGTAAGTTTTTTCTTAAATTAATACATTATATACACGTTTTTAATATTTTTAGCTCAAACATTTCTTTTTACAATATGCATTAAATGTGATTAAGAGGAAATAAACTCGTATGCTAATTCATAAAGCTATTAACTTGACAATTTATGAGCGAAAAAATTAATAACCTCAAATAATAATTTGATCATTTTTATATGCAACCTAATCTATTTCGATTAATTTTGATTAAGAAATAAATGGTTCCGAGCGGATTTTCGTAACAGATTTTCAATTCTACGGCTCTTTATATGTATGTAAGTCGCTGTTTCCTTGCGCATCACAGAGTCGGTGCTCATCGTCACAGTGACCGAAAATATACTTGCTATACAAAAGGTACTTTAATTACAATGCTTTTATAAAATTGAATACCATTGATATAAAATGTAAATTAATTATGCATCCAAAACCATCGTAAAATCACAATTTCAAAGAACAAATGAACAAAACATCCGATGATGAAGGCATAAAATGACAACGCAACCACCTCAACGAGCTCAATGGAAATGTCGCCGTACATCATATGTTCCTCCTGAATGGACTCTACAGAGCTCTTTCCGAAATATGCACTGATCAGCGCGAGAGTAATGGCTATCTTGCAGATGAGAACGGAGCAGCGTTCGAGGCGATTCATGGTCCAGCCGCCAATGCTGTTCTGCCAGGGTCCCGTTATGGGGTTGCCCATAAACCAGCTGATGTACAGCTGCTCGAACCTATTTCGGAACCTCTTCCACCATGTGTACTGCGGGGTGGAGCTGTAGCCGCCTACGGTAAAGTACTTGGAGCGCATGAACCTCGTGTGACCCTGTTCGAGCCACTTTTCTATCACAAACAACTGTTGCACCTTAAACTCCAGATCGACAACGGTTACGGAGCGGCAGTACCATGAGGGATAGCGTCCATTGGGCTCAATACCTAAGGCCAGACGGGTGGGTATGTGAATTGTGCCTCTCGGTACCAGCATCTTGTTAGTGGTGTTTCTTAAGAGTCTCGGGTGCCCGGGATCCTGGGTTATCTGATATGAGGTCTGCTGCCGATGTGGTGACTTCAAGTAGAACTTTATGTTCGAAGTGGTGCCCGCAAACTCCTGGCCCCCGGTCACAACCACGAGCAGGATCTCTGGGTCTGTGGCACGCTGCCGGCTCACTTTAATTTTTCCTCCATCACATTGCAGGAAATTCTGTTGCCTCTGATGCGCAGAAATAGTGCCCATGCTCGAGACTAGAACACCAATAAGCAAGAGGAAGAGTAGCAGGAATACAAAAGCTATCAACACTTTTGTTGCTAGGATGGGAATAGGAATTATATCTACATGACGTTCCGCTAGGATGGGAAAAATACGGGAGGCTAGGGAGCCCAAAATGTGGCAGGTGCACTGCACCGTGGTCCCGGTACTATGCTCAAAAGTGGTCTTGCAGAAGTCGGCGCTCCAGCCGGGATTCAGGGATCGGTTTACCCAAACATTGCATTGGTGAATTTCCAGCAGTATCGAGTAGTTGAGAGGCGGGACCTCACCTTCTTGATCTTTCTTGGCATGCCTCCTACCCCGGGCGCGCTGAGCAGATCGGTAGTCGCCCGGCTTGTAAATGGACACAAAGGCATGACTCCGATCACAGAAGTTGGCCAGCCAGATACGTTTGCCCTTCATCCGGGGCGTAAGAAGACAAGCCCCATCCTTAAGTTCCTTGGGCGAGGGCCGCTTGTGCAGTCGCATCTTGACCTTCATGGGCTCGGAGCAACTCACAACCCGCACAGCCAGCATGGCCTTGTGGTCCAGCATCAGGCTATAGTAGTGAACTTGCATAGTGTTGTACAGGCTGCCGTTCGACATCCACTGGCTGAAGCCGGCGTCGTCGTTGAACTCGGTTATGTTCGTTCTGTACACCACCGGATGCTTCAAGTGATGTTCGTCGGCGGTTCTAAAAAAGCCGGCCGGACTATGACTGTGGATCATAAGTACACTGGTTTTCGCGGGCATGGGGTCCGGGTACCACCAGAAGATGTTGTGGTGGTTCTGCTGCGAGATCACCTGCAACAGAATGGAGGTGTGGTTCAGTCTTTTGCTGATATCCCGTAGAAGCTCGGCCGATAGCTCCACAACGTGAATGTTGTCTATGGTCTTCAGGGTGAGGGCCGTGATCGGGTCCATTACCTCTGTCACGTTCACCTGGTACGCAATGCCGCCTTGGAGCACAGTCAAGGCCTCATCGTGTGCGTAATGCCGTCTGGTAGCCAAGACGCCCAGATAGTATATACACAAATACAGGAACCAAGTGTTCATCATCCAGTGGTTGATGCGATACAGGATCAGGGGATCGAACTCAATGCTGAAGCGTTGGTTTAGATCGAGCATCTGCACATTGAGGCATTCGGGGTCGTAGGGCTTGCACATGGCCATCGAGTGCTTTTCAGACGTGGTTCCCAGCACTGACATGAAGAACATGTGCATGGCCGTGAGCGAGTTGTAGGCATCCCGGTGCAGAAATTCGCCATCAGCAATGGCTAGCTCGAAGGCGTCGCTCATCTGACTGAAGATCTCAGCCAGGAGGTACGCTCCTTTGTAATCGACTGGCATTAGGTGAGTCAAAAACTGGCTGGCCAGAACTGTAAGCACTTCCAGCTGGGAGTTCGTTAATATTTCGTGCTTGCTCAGGCTTGAGTATATCATCCGGCCATGCTCCGCTGACTTCATATACTTGGTGGCCGCCAGACATCGAATGAACGCGCTGTGCCAGTAGCCACGCTCCAGCAAATCCGGCACATTGACTATAATCTCCTGAATGCGATGTTCGAAGTCCGCGTTGGGCTCCTTTAACTTAAACGGCTGCACTTTCACCTGTAGCTCTCGGCTAACGCACATGTCAATGGCGTCGCAAATAGAGATTGAGAGCCCATCTGTCCTTGGCAGAAGAGTTACATACCTCTCGAATGGCCTTTCCGTGACGATAGCTGCCCTCGGGATCTTGTAGCGAAAGGAAATGGGTTCATAGAGCGTCTGGAAGCCCATACAATTTATCTTAAACTCGGTAACAGCCTCGATGCCATTGGCCGGCCAGATCCAACATGTTCCGTTCTGCGGCCCGTTGTTTCTGTGCAGTGTTTGGATGGCAATGCCCGACACCAGGCTCTTCAGCACCAGCTTTAGTCGGATGACAAGCTTGGCCTCTTCGTGGCGCAGGACGAGATAACTCTTCTGCGATTCCAGGACTTCTCTCTCGTCGTCCGCCTTTACCCACCATTCATACCGAACTATCCTCTCCGTGCAGTCCACGCACTCAGCGCTCGGATGGACGCTCTCTGACGAGGCGTACACGCCCATCTGGCAGTTTCGCCGGCAGATAATGTTGGGCGTGAAGGTGCGGGTGGCTACTCCCACCAGCTCCTGGTAGCCAGTCTGGCGATTGCGGGGGTCACTTCGCGAGGACACGGTCAGGGTGATGTTGTACAGGTGATATACTTGGAGGCTATTCTCAGGCAGTCGAATAATGGGATCTTTAGTAGAAAGTATAATATTAGCTTAAATAGTCAATTGCTTGGGCTTCGAACTTCGAACAACTATGCCTCAAA
>VNJO01011695.1:0-15634 GCA_008042535.1 Drosophila tani | reverse complement strand
CCAGCAATAATTGTCAGGGCCATACAACTCTGTGCCAGTCATATGACTGTTAGTTAGGTTATTAATATAAGATTTGATACACTTATTGTTAGTCTTTAAAAGGAGAAGATTCAATAAATAACAGCAAAGTACAAAAAAAAAAAATAATAATAATAATAATAATTAACATGATTATTAATCATACGATTAATGCCGCGTGGCCTGAGATATGGTGAAAATTCAGTTCTTTGAATTCATAATGATTTTCTTTTATTTCCTTTCTTAATTTTTTAATTTCTTCATCATGGTTAATTACCGGTTAATGGTTAATGGATTCCAAACAATACTTGGAACCTGAATTATATTACTTATAATTTTTTTTTTTAATGCTATGATGATCTATTAATATTTTATCTTCTTTGCTTTCCAGTGCTTCGATATTTCGGAGACATTGGAAATCCATTTTCTAAGGTTAAAACCTACCTTTCCTAATTCAAAGGTTATATCTTCAACGTGTTTTTTGGCTTCTTGTACGGAATAAGGACCTGTCATCAGGTCATCCATGTAAAACTCATTTTTAATTATGTCTTTTATTGACAAATTTTTGCATTGATTTGAAATTTCAGCAAGCACTCTTGTGGCTAAATAGGGTGCTGACGCTGTACCATAAGTAACAGTTGTTAACTTATAATCCTTTAATTTCTTACTTGGAGAATCCAAATAAATAATCTTGATCTTCTTCATCAATATTTGTTTGCCGGTACATTTTTTCAATGTCCGCCGATACAACAAATGGCCATTTACGCCATTTGACAATGATATCAAAGATATCTTTTTGGACTCTCAACCCACATTATGTCATTTAGACTTTTGTTATTTGTAGTTTTAGCTGAGGCATCAAAAACTACCCTTAATTTTGTTGTAAGGCTGGATTCTCTTACAACACCTTGATGGGGTAAATAATATTTTCCTTCTTTCTTGGTCTCTATCATATGTCCCAAGTTGATATATTCATGCATGAATTTTATATAATTTTGTTTAAGTTTTTCATTTTTATTTAATATTCTTTCTAAGTTATTGCTTGCGCTTTGGAGTCTCCTAATTCTTTTTAATTTTTAAATGGAATTTTGACCACATATCTCCCATTTTTATCTTTTTTAGTGGTCTCTAAGAAATGTTTCTCACAAATTTCTTCCTCAATGTCATTATTTTCATTTTCCATTTCCCAAAACCTCTCTAAATCTTCTACTTCCAAAGTAGTAGCCACAATTAATTTTGTACCTTTTGATTTTGTACAACCAGATACAATCCATCCGAATTCAGTGTTCTGTCCTAGCAGTCCGTCTATTTTGACTACTCCATTTTTCACTATAAGTGGATATAAATCTACACCTATAATAATATCTACCCTACTTGATTTATTAAAGTTAGGGTCCGCTAACGTATATTCCATCCACTTTGACTTGTCCACGTCTAATGTATTGATTGGTAAAGCTTTCATTAGTTTTGGCAAAATGATCGCTTCAATGTTCAGAGGATTTTTTGTATTATCGCGCAGTTTTATACTTAAATTAACTTTATGTTTTGAAGTACAAGTGTCTGAACAGGACACTCCACTTACTTCAGTGATAATTTTTCTACGTAATAAATTTAAGAATTGTGCAGCTTCTTCTGATATAATAGTGTATTGTGATCCACTGTCAATTAATGCTCTTAGGTTTTCATAACCACCTTTATTTGATTTTACCTTAATCAATGCTGTAGCTAAAAACGCTTGCTCTTTTGTAACGCAAGTATTTACTCTTTCCCTTTTTTCAGTTGGGACATGGAGCATAGTATGATGTGGTTTTTTGCAAATTGAACATAAATATTCAGAGTTACACTTACTAAAAGAAGAATGCTTAAAACATCTATTGCACAAACGCTGTTTTCGGATAAATTCCCCTCGGTCTGTCGGACTCATTCCTCTAAACTTGTAACAATTGGTTACAAAGTGTCCAACCATTTTACACAGAAGACAGCCTTCTTTAACAGTGGTATTTACCACTTTTTTATAAGGCTTCTTTTCATCATTTTGTGATGAGCCAAGAGAACTGAAACGTTGTTCTAAAAAGTCCATTACATCGTTTAGTAATTGGACTTCTTTAGTTTTCTTTATATGCGTTTCATATAATTGAAGCGCATCCCTATTGAATTTTCGGATTATGATGTGTGCGAAAATCACATCAACATCCTCATTCAAATTGGCTTTTGACTTAATCAAATGAATTGATTCATTTATCGAGTCAATAAACCATTTAATTTGCTTTGCTGAATCGTTGTCGAGAACGGGCAAATCGATCAAACGATTCAGCTGATCAGAGAATATTTTTCTCTTATTTTCATACCGCTTGGTTAATAGATCCCAAGCGGCATTATAATTATCTGCAGAACCTGTTAGCAAGTGAGCCACCATACTCCTTGCTTCGCCTTTGAGAGCGGTTTTTAAATAATTGAATTTTAGAGATGTGCTCAGATCATCTCTACCATGAATTATTTCTTTGAATAATTCAGAAAAAAGGTCCCACTCTTTTCCTTCTCCAGAAAAGGTGGGAACTTGTATTTTTGGTAATACAGGAAGATCATCTAATCTATCCTTTACCAATACCCCATTATTAGTTTCTGTTTTTATCTCGAGAGATTTCATCCTTTCATCTAGGATGCCTAAAATGTTCCTGACGTCAAAATCTAATTCTTCGACAGTTTCGTCGAAGGATATGTTCTTCTCATATTTTTTATAGAACTCCTTAATTTTGTTGTTAGTTCTATTCCAAAAAAATTTTATTTTATTAACAACCTTCCCGGCTAGTGTCACTGAGCTCCTGTACTGTTTCGTCTAAATATTCTTTTAATTGATCGACATTTTTGTCGAACACCTCTGCCAACTTTTTTGGGTCATTTTCTATCATCTTTTTAACCTGGGTTCCAGAAACAACTTTTTGGCTTCCAACTTTACTTTTTAGGGTTTCAATAACCCTACATATTTCTTCAAACCTTTTATTGTTGAAATAGTCATGATCGACTACTCCACATTTTTCTAATGACGCATGGTTTATTAATAATTTATTTTTAAGGCTATCTAACCTGACGATCGCTTCACTGGTTATTTCACTAGCTTCAATTATTCTAACTTCTATCGTTAAGCTTGCTTGTGCTTCTAGCAGCTTGATTATCGTTTTGGATAACATTTTTCTTAAAATATTCTATTCGCATAAAAAAAATTAAAATTATTAAAGCTAACTTATCTGCTGCTTCTTGAGTTTCGTCTTCGTGGTGATCGCTCCGATTTCGTCTTAGGCTTGATGTCTCGATCTCGTCAATGTTGTTCCAAGTTTTTGGTTTAGTTGAACAGTTTAAAATAGTTGTGTACATTTTTTTTTTTTTTTTTTTTGTTTTTGCTACTTTGCTCTTGTTGAACTTTTAGTTTTCATTTCGGCCTCTTTGTTTCTTTTTACTGTTTTTTTTTTTATCACTTCCAGTTCGGTTTTTGAGTTTTAGTGTTTCACTTTTCGTTTCTTTAACACAATTTAACGCTGCACCGAACACGAGGATTTTAGATATATTTATATATATACATATTTATGTAAAAAAAATTTGCCAATGTTTTCTGGCCTTGGTAACGCCAACGTCACGCAACAAACCCGGGTATTTTTAATGAATTCTATGCCCGTTTGGCATATATATTTTTTTTTTAACAAGCTGTTTACTTGTATTCTATTATATACTCGGTCTCTTACCATTGGCGGGGGAAAAAACGAGCTTTATTTTTTATTTTTTGCCCTTTTTTGTAGCTGATCGTGCGCTCGCAACAAATCAGACTCTAAGGTGCTGGTATAAAAAACTCTGAGCTTCTTACCACTGGTGGGGGAAAACTGCAGAGTGCCTCGAAGTCTACATTTGCTGAGTTAATATTTCAAACTGATTTTATTTTGAACGATCTTTGTCTTATATAGAACATTTGAACTCTTTTATCTATGGTCTACGCACATTTGCTTGTCTGAGCGGGGAAGTCTTATCCATTGCTCCCCCGTGGAGCGACCTTTTGTACAGCATGGAAAATTCCTAAGTGATAATTTGGGATTCCTCAAGATTACAATAGGTATTTCTAAATTTATCATGTGAGGCAAACAAAATGATCTTACATACAAACTCATGTTCATGTATGAACAGGGACTCTATGGCTACCATTACGACTACTTTAACAAAATATTAAAATGATCTTTTATTTATATTCTTTTAATTAATATTTATTTTTCTAATTTATAGGTTAAAAGTGGCTATGAATTGAACACGGCCTAGGTCATGGACCCGTCTTTACAAGGCGAATATTGAACATCCTATTACATATTGTTGATTTCTTGTATTTGTTAATTTGAATAAACTTTAATCAGAAAAAAAATCAAAATAAAATGAACATGGAATTATAAATATAGCATTTATGTATATATATTATATCTTTTATGTATATATATTATATCTTTTTGTGGGGTGTGTTTGCCTCAAGGTGCAAGCATACCTGCAAATAACCCTAGACAACAACAACGAGCAACCAACAAAACACAAGCAGATGACGACGAGCGCAACGAGTATGGATGACGAGCTGGCAACCCTGAGGACGACGAGATGGATACAGAAGAGTAGAGAAAACGACGAACACTTATCCATAAGCAGATGAGGATGAGAGCAACGACGATTACGATCGAGCACGAGTACGAGAGAGCTTGTAACGACGAGGAGGCAACCGAAGACGAGAGAGAGAGTTGAGTTCGAGCCTTAGACAACGACGGTCCTACGACGCACAGTGGCTCGTTTTCTCAAAACACGTTGCAAAATTAATAACTTTTGATCTATTGAAGGTATCTACTTAATTTTTTTTTATAATAATTTAAAAATCTCCAAAATTTTTTAGGTAGTACGGTTTTTAGGTTACGCCCACCAAAAGAGGCGTAATTTATTCGGCAAACTAAAACTTTTGATTTTTTACTATAAAAATAAATTTTTAATAGGAATCAATGAACTTAAAAATTCAAAATAATTAAACATATTTTTTTATACTCATTCTAAAAATAAAAAAAAAATTTGCATAAAGAAAATTGACAAAAAAAAAATTATTTTTTTTTTGCAACTCCGGTACTTGAAGCTACACTTTTTGCTGCCTTGCCGTTTTCCATACTGGCCGACTACAAAGTGCCAGTTTGGTAGCATAGTTTGATATGAACAATTATCAAAATCTCGAAATGCGCACAATTGTAGCAATGGTTTTTTTTTTGGTTTGTTAGTTGAATATCTCCACTAATTTTTAGTATTATCTAGAGCTCGGCGAAATATGGCATTTTTTTTAATTTTCCACTAAAAATTGAAAATAGGGAAAAAAAAGACTTTTTTTAAATAATCTAAATAAAATAGAAGTACGAAAAAAAATGTCCATTTGATTTTTAATTCAGGTTTAAAATTGACTCCATAAAGCAGAAAAAAATATTTTTTTTTTGTGAGCTTAACTGTTTTTTTTAGAAAAATTAATTTAAATCTGTGGTTTTAGCGAGTTTTTTAACTTTTTGCAACTACAGAAAAATTTTCAAACTTTGAGTAGCGGTTATAAATACTAAACAAATTTTGTAAATTATAAAATTTTGGTTTTGTATAGCTTGATCAATTCCTAATTGAATGGTATCAAAAGATTTGCTAAATTCAACAACGCGAAATCCGACTTTTGCAACGAGTTTTCGTAAAATGAGCCACAGTGCGACGCTGGGCAAAAACGACGGAGAGATTAACGACGACGAGATTCATTTTCTTATTTCAAACTTAAATTAAACTTATAATCATTACTTAAATAAAACTTAACATTTACTGACTAAAACTAATAAAATAATCCCACATTTATATACATATATAATTCCTCGTGTACGTAAGTTTAAAGTGAACTCCTCCTACACGGCTGAACCGATTTGAATAAATTTTTGTTGTGTATTCAAGTGAATTGCAGTATGGTTTAGATTCAATAATACATGCACAATATAGTGGAGGAACACTGATAATTATAGGTTTTCAATGTGTAAGTAATCCCTTAGTAAGTAATCCCCATATGTCAAAGAATTACATAGAATTTATCTTTTAGTATAAATATTTTCCTACAAGTAGATCGAACACGTTCTATTCAGGTCCGAAAAAGAAGCAGATAATAATTTTACAGGTCGTAAGTATTAATAATTTGCATTTTCAAGAAAGAGTCGCCAGCGAGCTGAGGTGAAGTCACCGGCGATTTGCGCAAGAGTCGTCGGAGATTTGCGGATATCCAAAATATCGTCGACGATCGCCAGGACACGATTAGCAATCTGCCAATCTCCGAAACAATGATATTGAAAACTGAAAGGTCGTTAGGTGACATTGTGAGGGTACAATTTTATTATTTTATTACTAATTTATTTTCTTATTATTTCAAATAAACCGCCAGAAAATTACTAACTTGATCTTAACAGCAAGATTGGTGCTGTTAACGCTATACAAAAGATCTGGTATCTCCGACCCTTGACAGTTGTCAAACGAGGATCCGGCAACCCTTACTTTGCCAAGAATAAACTCCCGATCAGCCAAATCTTTCTTTTGCGATTGGGACATTTAATGAAACAGACGTGCGTTTGAACTTAACTTAAAAATTCCGCGTGTGCAACATAACCTTTGCGAGCAAGTCCTAATATATATAGGCATCCCATCCAAAACAGTTTTGCAGCCGGCGCAGACCAAATTCGGTCCGCTGCTTCTTCTTCCTCGTCGTTCCGCGTGTGTAAGAAGCCGGCAGGTGAGCAGTTTAAAATTCTACAAACGCGTGGGCTATAGTAATCGTGTTTTATTGGATAGATCGAAGCAAGTGCAGATTCCTTGCAGTGCAAGAGAACAGTCTTGGCAGTCTGCTGAATTGCAGCCAGCGACCCAAATCTCGGCAGGCAACTGAAACTTGCAGTAGGCTTCCCCAAACCTCGGCTCGTGGAGCACCTTGCGCTGCTGAAATTCCCTGACAGGGTAACATTTCGGCTTTCTTGTTTGACAGGCGTGTTCTTTCTTGGGTATGCATAGATTAGCGCTGCAAAAGTTCGGGTTTAACCTCATTATATTCTCAGGCATCCAAAAACTTTTGATCAGCCCCTAAACGTACAAGGAGCTGGCCCACTCTCAAAACTGCACTCAGCTAGAAACTCAAGTGTCGGTCGGCAACTTGTGCGTGATTGGGGCAGCATCTGATCGAAAGTTCTGGCATAACCTCTCCTAGGCAGCACCCGGATTTAACCTTACTCGGATATACTCTCAATTGGATTTACTTTACTTTGAACTGGATTTATTCTAACCTGGATTGTCACTCAACTAGACATAACCCCACATTGGCAAACGGTTTCGATAAGCTATAGATCGCGCTACAGGCGCTGTCTTAACAACTTTTTGTAACGATTAACCGGCAGCGAAGTCGCTGGTGTACCGTCCCATAAACAAATAATCATCGGCAACAGCAGATCGCGGTTTTTAGGCCAAAAGATGGCCATTTGAGTAATATTTTGGTAGTATTTAAGTAACTTTAAAATATTTTCTTTCATTATCATTATTCGACCCCATACTCATATTCTTTTCTTATAGTGTACATATCATGCATTATTATATCAAGACATCTTTATTAATTATCTTTATTAATTTAACGAGTATCAAGTCATCTTAGCACTCCAGTCTACTGGCCTGCGGACTTCGAGGGATTGATCGTGAGTACACACACAAGTGTCTTTGATAAACCAACCAATCACATACATGAAAAGAATATGATTATATACTAATTTATTACTGAATTGAATTTTGAACTTTTTAATTACTTACTGACGGGTCCAGCTCGCATTATTACTGTTATATTTAAATATTAATCATTTCTTGCCTTTATCATTATTGTAATTCTTGCCTTCTTGTTAGAATAAGAAATGAAGTTTGAATTTTATTGACCTTTAATTACAGTTAGAACTCTTTTGACATTTATTATGGAATAAACTAGAACTTTAATGGGCACCTGAGCTAAATAGGTTTCATTTTTAATGGGTAAAGGCATCCAATCATTGAATATCTTTACAGGTAGGGTGGGCCAAGCCGAAGAGCAATAACACCTGAGTTCTTCAAGAATAGGGTTTACAATATCTCTTCCTAACAATTTTTTTGTTTATGATCGTCTGGACTGACTTTCTCCTTCCCCAAGCCTTCCTAACTCTGTCTACAAATTTTATTGTGTGGCGGTGATACTGACTAGGGAGTAACCGACCCCCTTGCCTCTTCCCTGAGCTAGGCCGTTCCCGTAGGCCGAGTATGCACCCAGCCGGTATCCACGCAACCATGTTCGTCATAGGAAAAATGGCGCCCAACGTGGGGCAAGCATAGCACGAGCATAGCACAAGCACAACAGCAAACACGAAAGCAAGAATTCTTGTTAACCCCATGCTCCCCTCACAAAATTTCCTTTAAGTCCGTTTTTACAGTCATTAACATTCGAGTTATTTTGAATAGTTTTAGAAATTCGTTATTTATTTAAGAAGGAATTGCTGTGATTCTAGGAAATACATCAGAACCAAACCAGTAAATAAAGTAACGAATTAATAGATCAATTTTTCTTTTGGAACTAAGTTTCATACAAGATAAATTATAGCCTAAAAGCATAGGAAATTTGAGAATTGTAATGTTGGAAATTTTCAACAATAACTCTTTCCTGTATACCTTTTTTTTTTTATAAATACTTCACTACCATTTACAATCAGTTAAGTTGCAGGAAGAAATCGAGACTATCTGGCTGGAACGTTTCAGCAGCATACTCTTTCATTCAGTGCAACGAACAAATAAGTTTTTTTAGATTCAGTTTAAAGTAAGAGAATAAGGATATAAGCCCATATAATTTTTTAAGTGAAACCGAATTAGCAAAGGATAAGTCCCAAATTATCAAACAAAAACCAAATATATTTCAATTCACAGAGTTTGAAACAGACTCGTTATCTTTATCGCTACCGTTTAATATCAAAACCCTAATCATGCCGGTCAGACGTAGTCCTGAAAATGGTTCAGGATTGCCAACTAATTCTATACATTGTACTATATGTAACGATTCTAACGCAGATACAGAATTTGTCGAAACTACTTGCCAGCATCGGTTTCATCGGCGTGTCTCAATGTATGGTTACAGCAAAATGAAATATGCCCAAATTGTAGGCAGCCCGGTTTACCTCAATAGCTGACAAATCGTGTTAATACAACCCAAGATACCAATTTAGAAACAACAAGGTCCCAAAGCGGATCTAGTTCAAACACTCGAACAGGCACAATTTCGAGAGGTCGTCCGAATACAAGACCTGCCACTAGAGCAGCAACGACCGCACCTAATATAAGACCAAGCACAAGTTCGCAAATCCCACGTTCACCACGTGTCGGAAGTTCACAAAGATCGAACAGTGTTTCGGAAACCCGAATTCAAGAACTGATAGCAAATGCTTTTGAAACATATCAAACGCGCCTGACCTCGACATTATCTGAACAAATTAACTCGGCAATGCAAAATCTAAATTTACCTTCTTCGCAAAGACAATCACTTGAATGGGACTCGGAGTTACCTCCAGCAGAACCACAGCCAAGACAGACAATCAATAACAGCTTTACTGCTCACCAAAATGTGACCAGCAATCGGGATTATCGGCGTGAAGAACACATCGATCGACCAGATCGAGTCTCAAGTTTAATTGCTCATTGGAAATTGAAATTTTCTGGATCACCTAAAGACATTTTGGTAGAAGATTTTATATATCGCGTAAATTCATTAACTCGTCAATCATTAAATGGGAACGTTAATCTACTATATCAATATGCAAATCTATAGTTTGTCATGTCTGCCTATGTCAGACTCAGAATTGATTCAAGCAGTACGGAATAACTTACGATCAGACCTGGGACATGAAATATTACATATAGATTCCCCTACCATAGCTTCTTTACGTAGACAATGTCACCGTCACGAAGATTTCTTTAATAATTTGAGAGTTAGAAATACTTCGCGTTTCCCCCCTGCAAGGCGTGCTGTAAATGAAATATCTGTAGATGAAGAGGACGAAGGAAACTCTCTGGAAATGGAATCGGAGATTTTGGCTGTTCGAAATGAGAACCAAACGAAATGTTGGAATTGTGATAGGTCACCGATATCATGATTGTGTCCAGCCTTGCCGCATATTTTTTTTATGGCTGCGGAGCTATTGATACTTACAAACCTTCTTGCCCGAAATGTATAAAAAAATCGGAAAACTCTCGCCCGGACATCCGAGTCAATCCAAGGACGGATGCCCGACAGTAGACTTGGACGCAGACAAAACTGAGACAAAAGAACATACAACCATCCCTGACAGTTCAACTAACATACCTGACGTTTTAAATAATAGACATTTTAAGCCCTACCATATTCGCCTTAAAGAATATAATGAGATTAGAAGTCCGATATTTAATAGCGAAAGTTGTAAGAAAACCATAGGTCGCTCAGCAATTAGGTTACGTAAATTTTGGCAATCAAAGCGTAGTTATTATAGTTATATGATCTCGGCAATAAGCAGAAAGAACAGTGATATACGTCCCTTTACAAATATAGTTATTTTTGATCAACCGTATTTAGCTTTACTGGATAGTGGAGCAAATAAGAGCGTCGTAGGAGGATCCTTAGCTAAAAGTATTGTTGTAGGGGAATATCAATTCACTTAAAGTCATGGAATCGTACGAACTGCCGATGGAGCCAAGCAGTCCACTCTTGGCACTATCACAGTTCAGATGAGTTACAACTCCGTGGATGCAGAAATGGAATTTTTAGTAGTACCGTCGATAACACAAGACGTTATTTGTGGGATGGACTTTTGGGACAAGTTTGGCATTTCTGTTTCATTAGGCTTTTCTACAAATGAGTTGACTGTGGAAGAAGATTCACCCAAATTAACATTATCGCCGTCGCAGAAGTCTAGATTAAAAAGCGTAGTAGATTTCTTCCCTTCGTTTTTAAAAGAGAGGGTCTTGGCATTTCGAATTTGGTCGAACACTCAATTGATACCGGCAGTGCCAAGCCGATCAAGCAGAGGCATTACCCTTTGTCACCGGCGCGTGAAAAACTCCTTTGTGTAGAGATCGATAGGATGATTCAATTAGGCGTAATCCCCTTCCTCATCATGGTCATCGCCTATCGTGTTGATAGTCAAGCCAGATAAAGTTAGGTTTTGTCTGGATTCTAGAAAAGTTAATGAGGTTACGATTAAAGATTCTTATCCCATCCCAAATCTAGAAGGATTGCTAAGCCGTCTTCCTAGAGTTTTTTGCATTTCAAAAATTGAATTGAAAGATGCCTTTTGGCAGATCAGCTTAGATGAGCAGTCTCGGCCAAAAACGGCATTTACAGTCCCAAATAGGCCATTATACCAGTTTAGGCGAATGCCATTTGGACTGTGCAACGCTCCTCAGACAATGTGTCGTCTGATGGACCAAGTTATACCTTATCAACTCAAGTCGCATGTATTTGTCTACCTAGACGATCTCCTTGTAATGTCATCTAGTTTTGACGATCACTTGAAGCACCTTGCTGAAGTGGCGACCCGTCTGCGTAATGCTGGACTGACTATTAACGTTAAAAAGAGTCACTTTTGTCTTCGGGAAGTCGATTATTTAGGTTACGTTGTAGGTGAGGGTACAATTCGAGTAAACCCTAAAAAGGTTAGCGCCGTTTCGGAATTTCCCATCCCGAAAAGTCAAAAACAATTAAGACGCTTTCTTGGGATGTGTGGCTGGTATCGTCGATTCATTTCTCAATATTCATCAATAACTGTTCCTCTTACTGATCTACTTCGTGGAAAGACCTTTGCATGGAACGAGGACGCACAAAGTGCTTTTGACGAAATAAAATCAAAACTTTGCTGTGCTCCCTTCCTTATTCACCCTGACTATGAAAAGCCGTTCATAATACAATGTGACGCATCCATGTGTGGTGTTGGTGCAGTTTTGGCACAGTGTGATGAATTGGGCAATGAGCGTCCAATCGCTTACATGTCTCAAAAGTTGAATGGAGCCCAGCGTAACTACACAGTTACAGAGTTAGAGTGCCTCGCCGTCGTTGTAGCTATTAAGAAGTTTCGTATGTATGTGGAGGGTCAAAAGTTTAAAGTCGTTACCGATCATTCAGCCTTGAAGTGGCTAATGAATCAAACGGATCTCAGCGGAAGATTAGACCTTATTTACCTTATTCAGACTTTATTTACTATCGAACTAGCTTCGCTTCTGGAACTCCGGAAGTCGATGAGGCCGAATACAAGCTTTTTGTTCCCCGGGAACTAAGGATAAGCGTTATTCAGTCTGCACATGACCAACCAACCTCATCCCATTGCGGGGTTGCAAAGTGTCTTGAGCGACTTCGGAGAAACTTTTATTGGCCAAACATGGTGATGGAAGTTCGGAGTTATATAGCTTGTTGTGAGATATGCAAAACTTCCAAACATCCGACGCGTCGTCTTCGACCACCTATGGGTTGCCAAGCCGTCAGTGAAAGGCCGTTTCAACGGATTTATATGGATTTTATTGGTCCATTTCCGAGGACAAGAAACGGAAATATAGGTATCTTAATTCTTCTCGACCACTTCTCCAAATTTACTTGGATGAAACCAGTTAAAACGTTTACTTCAAAGGTAGTAATCGATTATCTCAGGGACGAGATCTTTGTGTGTTTCGGAACTCCTGAGGTTTTGGTCAGCGATAATGGCACTCAGTTTAAAAGCCACGATTTCGCAGCCTTCACTTCAAAACACGGAATACAACATACATTTACTGGAGCGTACGCCCCGCAATCTAACGCGGCTGAACGTGTTAATCGGTCGGTTAATGCGGCTCTTCGCTCATATATTCGATCAGATCAAAGGTTGTGGGATCTTTATATTGGGAGCATCAACTCTGCACTGAGGAATTCGATTCATCAGTCAATTGGAGAGTCCCCATACTATGTCGTCTTTGGACAGCATATGTTATCTCATGGGAAGGATTATTAGTTGTTACGAAATTTTCAGATGTTGTCAGAAGGTTCAGCTAAGATCGCTAGGGCAGATGAATTTCCAAAGATCCGCTCCAAAATAGCTAGGCAGTTGATCAAAGCTTACGAGAAAAACCGGCACGAATACGATTTACGTTCCCGGCATCGGACATTTGAAGTAGGTCAGGAAGTCATTAAAAGGAATTTCGCTTTAAGCAACCAAGCTTCTCACTTCAATGCCAAGTTAGCACCAGTTGGAGTTAAGGCAAGAGTGAAGGAGAAGCGAGGTCAGTCATTGTATTTGCTCGAGGACCCCAACGGAAAGGAACTAGGAGTTTTTCATGCAAAAGACCTTTGGTAGTGTACCCTGTTTCAGCTTTCATCTCTTCAACTTTACATCGATAAAATCTGTGGTGTGAGGGTACGATTTTTTTTGTTTAATTTTATTTTATTATTATTTTTCTTTTCTTATTATTTCAAATAAACCGCCATAAAATTACCAACTTGCTCTTAACAGCACGATTGGTGCTGTTAACGCTATACAAAAGATCTGGTATCTCCGACCCTTGACAGTTGTCAAACGAGGATCCGGCAACCCTTACGTTGCCAAGAATAAACTTCCTATCAGCCATATCTTTCTTTTGCGATTGGAACATTTAACTTAACTTAAAAGTTCCGCGTGTGCAACATAACCTTGGCGAACAAGTCCTAATATATATAGGCATCCCATCCAAAACAGTTTTGCAGTCGGCGCAGACCAAATTCGGTCCGCTGCTTCTTCTTCCTCGTCGTCCCGCGTGTGTAAAAAGCCGGCAGGTGAGCAGTTTAAAGTTCTGCAAACGCATGGGCGATAGTAATTGTGTTTTCTTGGTTAGATCGAAGCAAGTGCAGATCCCTTGCAGTGCAAGAGAACAGTCTTGGCAGTCTGCTGAATTGCAGCCAGTGACCTAAATCTCGGCAAGCAACTGAAACTTGCTCGTCCCCAAGCCTCGGCTCGTGGAGCACCTTGCGCTGCTGAAATTACCGACAGTCCCTGCCAGGGTAACATTTCAGCTTTCTTGTTGGACAGGCGTATTCTTTCTTAGGTATGCATAGATTAGCCCTGCAAAAGTTCGGGTTTAACCTCATTATATTCTTAGGCATCCAAAAACGTGTGATCAGCCCCTAAACGTACAAGGAACTCGCAAAACTGCACTCCGCTAGAAACTCGAGTGTCGGTTGGCAACTTGTGCGTGATTGGGGCAGCATCTGATCGAAAGTTCTGGCATAACCTCGCCTAAGCAGCACCCGGATTTAACCTCACTCGGACATACTCTCGACCAGATTTAACCTCACTCGGATATACTCTCAATTGGACTTACTTTACTTTCAACTGGATTTATTCTAACCTGGATTGTCACTCAACTAGACATAACTCCACATTGGCAAACAGTTTCGATAAGCTGTAGATCGCGCTGCAGTCGCTGTCTTAACAACTTTTTGTAACGATTAAACGGCAGCGCAATCGCTAGTGTACCGCACCATAAACAAATAATCAGCAACAGCAGATCGCGGTTATTAGGCCAAAAGAAGGCCATTTGAGTAATATTTTGGTAGTATTTAAGTAACTTTAAAACATTTTCTTTTATTATCATTATTCGACCCCATACTCATATTCTTTTCTTATAGTGTACATATCATTCATTCGTTGGAATTATTATATCAAGACATCTTTATTAATTAACATTTAACGAGTATCAAGTCATCATAGCACTCCAGTCTACAGGCCTGCGGACTTCGAGGGATTGATCGTGAGTACACACACAAGTGTCTTTGATAAACCAACCCTACACATACATAAAAAGAATATGATTATATCCTGAATTATTACTGAATTGAATTTGGAACTTTTGAATTACTTGCTGACGGGTCCAGCTCGTATTAATACTGTTATATTTAAATATTAATCATTTCTTGCCTTTATAATTATTGTTCTTGTCAAGATAAGAAATAAAGTTTGAATTTTTCTGACCTTTAATGACAGTTAGAACTCTTTTGTCATTTATTATGGAATAAAGTAGAACTTTAATGGGCACCTGAGCTAAATAGGTTTCACTTTTAATGGGTAAGGGCAACCAATCATTGAATGTCTTTACAGGTAGGGCGGGCCAAGCCGAAGAGCAATAACACCTGGGTTCTTCAAGAATAGGGTTTACAATATCTCTCTCTTACAATTGTTTTGTTTATGATCGTTTGGACTGACTTTACCCTTCCCCAAGCCTTCCTAACTCTGTCTACAAATTTTATTGTGTGGCGGTGATACTGACTAGGGAGTAACCGACCCCCTTGCCTCTTCCCTGAGCTAGGCCGTTCCCGTAGGCAGAGTATGCACCCAGCCGGTATCCACGAAACCGTGTTCGTCACACGATGCGGCCGTGGTGGCCCTTGGAGATGGCAGCGACGATGATGTGGCCGTGGTGGCCCTTGGCGACGATGACGATGGCGGCGAGGATGCACCCGTGTTGGTTCTTGATGACGATGACATGGCCCGAGAGCCCGATGCTGTGGTGACCGGTCTGTTCCTTGGAGACG